>JACEVL010000511.1:12500-327500 GCA_020284085.1 Aporrectodea caliginosa | reverse complement strand
AGAAATAAGAATAGAAGGAAGATCTGGCGGGAGATTTTACGACGAAGACAGAAATGTAGGTCTTCGTCTTAGAGCGGAATCATTGGCTTAACATATCCACTCCACGTCTTCTCTCCACTCAACTTAAACGAAACCTTCAGTGCGTCTGTCGGTTCGTACGTACGTCCGTCGGTTGGGCGATGTTTGGGCTTGTTGACCGAAGAGCAATTAGGCGATTGTCCGTCAGTCAGGCTCAGCGCTTCATCTACTACCCTTATCCCGTCTTAAAACCCAGCACTACTCAGTCTATGGCATGTCTACAAATATAGCCTACACATATACTAAGGCTCTATTATAAAGATGCCTATCCATGTATGTTATCAGGACCTTTGGACCTATTTTATTGTTATTGGATGAGTATTTAAAAATAAGATTTTAAAGCAATGAAATGAAAATATTGTTCTTGACGATGATAACGACGACGACGATGATAATGATTGCAATGAAGAAAACGAAATAATTTTTTCTTGATATATACAGTTTTGTCCCTTGATGCAATAATTATTGTTTCAGTCTTCCATAATCATCGCCATCATCGTCGTCGTCATCGTCGTCATGATCATCATAATCATCATCATCGTCATCATCATCATCAATTATTGTCGTTTAATGAGTGATTGATTCCGTATTTTAGATCATTTATATAATCAAAAAACTGACTAAATTTTCGATTTGTGTTGCACAAAGAAGGATTAGAAGAATACAGTGAAGAGGTGGCCGACACTATGCCATGGCAATGACAGGACGAATAGCGTCTTCCATCTAGCGAGTAGCACAGACAACGTGGTGCTCTACCATCTTCATCTCAGTTTTTCGGATAGCTAGCAGAAATAAGAATGGCTACACTTAAAGTAATTCGAAACCAAGAGCATATATATACTGAATCATGTTCAAAGCAATGTATGCTATAGGCTATGGCTAGAACGCCTGTAGGTACAGACATGGGCGTCCGCAGGAATTTTTCTAGAGGGGGCGCACACTTTTAAATAGTTGTCACAGGGACTAAATATAGGGCGCCGAAAGCAACCGATCAGTCCACCGTCGACGCTCGCACCCATCGGCGCTGGTCACCTCTCGATCCTCTGGCGAGGATCCCAACATGCGAAAAAATTCATAGACATTCGAACATTTGTCAAAAGCTATTATGATAATTAAATTTTATATGACTGAAATCTGACCTTAATCTTGAAATAACAGTTGCAATCGTCTGGAGACGTTATATTTTTTATGGAATTCAATTGAAACTTTTACTAAGTTCATGCCAATGCAGCCAATCGACCTATATTATTCTACATAATATAATTTATCAGTACTGCATACTTTCTATAGACTATGCTAACTGCAGGTTTACTTGTGGGCAAGCACTGGGCAACGTATTTATGCACAGCCAACGCAACAGAAAAAAACGTTGGTTAATAATTAAATTATTATTATTTAGCATCATTATCACGAAACTGAATGTGGAAGTTAAACACAGGCACACTGTCAATTTTATTATATTAGGCCTGTAACTCATTGAGCTTATTAGGCCTATATAAAGAAGCTACTGTCATTATTTTATAAGATTAGGACTTCTAACAACCAGCTTCCGAGTTCCGACTTGGAGTAGAGTTTGCGCAAATATTCCCTTTCTCTATATTCCCTCTCTCAAAGTAGGCGTAATACGAGCAAACCTACCTTCCCAGTCGAAGGCGGATTCGGTTTCGTTCAGGGACAGCAAGACAACACACGTGAAATGAGTACGGAGACAGACTTTATTCAGCGCTCACTTTCAAGAGAACGTAGGCCTACACGTCAAACCACGAAACAAGTATCTTCGACCCTCAACGGCGTCAACGCAGTCGATCCTCACAGTCCTACGAAATTGTCCTACTCAGAAGTGCTAGACTTTTCCGTTTCTGTCATACTGCCCGACTGACTCACAAAGCGTAGTATAGTTTAAGTTTAACGACCCGTGCGACAACAAAGATCAATAGATTCGCATTCCTCCTTCATCCAGGGGACTGGTTCCGAAGCGAGCGGGGTAGGGCCTATGTTTAAAAAGTGCAGAACGTGCGTTAGCTGGCATCTAAAGGAAGAATCTGATTACTCAGAGACTGTAGCTCCAGCCAGTGTCAGTTAGGCCCTATATGTTTATGTTGGCCCCTATATACATGTATATTTGTATATATATATATATATATATATATATATATATATATATATATATATATAAAGTTCTGACTATGCGGCTTACTGTTATCTCGAAAGTGATCGGCTAAAGACAACAGAAAATAATACGATAACAATTAGCCGATACGATTGAGAGCATTTCGCCGTCTCGGGTTTCAGTAATAATAGTCCCAGGGTTGACAATGTGAATTTCCAAATTACCAAGAGAGAACTCTATACGGTAAATTCGTACCGCATTTTAACGGTCGGTAGGCCTACACTACTACCTTACGCTTTCTGTGTTACTTTTAGATAATTACCTAAAGAATGTAGTGTTTTTTCCGATAATCATGTTGAAAATTGTGTCTAATAATCGTAATAACCAACTAATCAAAAATGCTCTGCAAATATGCGCAAAATCCAGGGGGGCGCACATGCGCCCCTTGCGCCCCCCTGCGGACGCCCATGGGTACAGACCAATATTAAAGCACATTCTTTGTAACCTGCTGGCAATGCCGAAGGTTTTTCTTATCTACCATAAAAGACCAGCCGTATTACGGGCCTGGCTATATAGACCTGTCACCACCTGTGTGAGTCATTCTGGCTATGTCCTGCCTGTTTCCAGTACACTACTGGGAAGGTTGTCGACATGTGATAGAGTGCAAAAGAAGACATTTTCTGGAAAGACATCACCGCATACTACCGCGAGCGGCGAGTGCTTCCCTATTACAACTGGTGTTAACCAATTAAGTTGTCGCAATCGCTCTAGGACTACAGGCAATAAATGTAAATGTAGCCTACACGTTTTATACAGCGACCGTGTATGGCCTCGACCCTGCCTTTTTAAAAATGAATTGATCGGGTGACTCCTTCAACACCGCTCCCTGTTTGAATGTTCGCCACGCCATTTAATGTCCCCGTGCACAGACCGTGCTAGCCCGAGATTTAACTCTCTTGGTCGGATTGAATGAATGAAGGTTTTGAATTAGCACCAAGCAAGGCAACTCGGGGATACAGGCATTAATTATTTAAGAAACAGCAAGGAACATTAGGGCAGAAATTCTTCAGTGCAAGAGTTGTGGGCTTGTAGAATAATCTAGATGATAGTATTGTCTCAGTGGACACTATCACAGATTTTTAAGAGGAAATTATAGGAGAGAAAGGCTATTAAGCATTACAGGTTACCTTGCAGTGGTTCTAACACAGACTACACGTCTTCTGAACCACTTTGAACCCTTGTTATGTTATGTTAATGAATGAATATGTCCAACCATGGGAATAGCTTACTCGGCTGTTTAGCTATTTGGTTCAGCAGTTTGTCAGCGTCTTCGCGGATGTTGCTCTGCTATGCAAACCACTGATTGCTCACACAAAAAAGCTTTTACTTATATTCCATTCCACTCAATGAACTCGGCCGTGTATATTTCAAGCCTCGGGCTGTTAATGAATCACCCTTTGTATATGTTACCCCGTGCGTCAAATGCACTAACAGGTTGTTGCTACGGCAGTTGAGTTGAAAAGTAGCCACACGGGTAAAGCGATGCAGGTGATTGTGACCTCGAAAAGGTCCTTAGTTTTCCCATTATCACGGATCACGTCAAGTTAATGAAGAACGGCGAATGTTGGCAAGTATACTCTGAACGAAACCACAGCTCGTATGAAGAGATGAAGAACGAGACGGACGGACAGACGGTCGGATGGACGGACGATGGGATGGGTGGAGAGGCGAAAGGACGGGCAGACGGATGGAGGGACTGACGGTCGGATGGACGGACGGACGATGGAAGGACGGGCAGACGGATGGAGGAACTGACGGTCGGATGGACGGACGATGGGATGGGTGGAGAGGCGAAAGGACGGGCAGACGGATGGAGGGACTGACGGTCGGATGGACGGACGGACGATGGGAAGGACGGGCAGACGGATAGGAACTGACGGTCGGATGGACGGACGATGGGATGGGTGGAGAGGCGAAAGGACGGGCAGACGGATGGAGGGACTGACGGTCGGATGGACGGACGGACGATGGGAAGGACGGGCAGACGGATGGAGGAACTGGGTCGGATGGATGGACGGACGATGGGATGGGTGGAGAGATGGATGGAGGGACGGACGGTCGGATGGACGGACGGACGATGGGAAGGACGGGCAGACGGATGGAGGAACTGACGGTCGGATGGACGGACGGACGATGGGACGGACGGACTGCATGGGCGGAGTTTGGATTTAGTTCATGGGGGGGCTAAAGCATACCTTCACCTCCTCTGCCGCGAAGCGGCACCCCTTTAAAATGGAGGGGTCTGGGGGCGATTTGAGCCCCCAGTCGGGGTCTCCCCAGCCGCCATATGCATTTTGAGCATACTTGGTACTAATTTTGGCCTTCTGGTGAGAGGATTTGGAAGGATTTTACTGCTTAAAATGTACGTAATGGCCTTACATCGAAGACTGTGACTAGTCGACTATGCTAAAGCATTAATTGATTAATTGATGTACAAAGTGTGAATGTGTTTAAACAGGTGGACAGTCGACTTGAGTTTAATCGAAAATCAGCATAAACTCAATTTTTACTCAAACTCAACAGTTGACAATTGTAATTATATGGTAATTATAAGTTTACGAGAACTGTCCTCACAGAACTGGAATTTTAGTTGTTACAAAGTTATACACACTGTTATGCTCAATACTCAGTCACGCTAACAAACTAACACTATGGCCTTAGGCCTACATCAAAGACTGCGACTAGTCGACTACGCTAATGCAGTGTAGACTAAGCGTCTAGTTCCACTGTTTGCATAGGGCCTACATGAGAACCAGGTCTTCGGGGACTAAAGCAGCTGTCAGATCATATTCAATATTCAGAAGAGCCAGCGAAAAGGGCGTTCCTGTCCCATGCATGGTTGATCGCAGCCAGTTTCTTATGCGTCGCATCGCTGAATAACTTCTCTCAGCGGTTGATGAACCCACGGGCAACATTAGTGCTAACAGCACCATTCTGTTGTAACGAAACTAACGATGATAATAATAGACATCTTCGGTCAGTACTGATGACGTATATTATAATAAACAAAGCCTTCTTGCGATGACGTCATCTTCTTGCGATGACGTCATCTCTTCATCGATTGTTTCATGTCTATAGGAAAGGAGTCGAGATTCATTTAGAAATTCGATACGAGGTTAAACAATTTGAACAGAAAATAATCGAAAATCGTCGCTTTGAAGAAGTAAAAATTAGAAATTCAACGAAGTCAGTTGAAGAAGACACTAAACGAACAAGAATCGTATTATGTGCGACACGCAATTGCCGTTTCGAACAGAAAATCATCAAAAATGTCAACAAGAGAGGTTGAAATTCGAAGTTTCGTTGAAATAACTGCATTTTTGAAGACGCAAACCGACCAGCAATCGAATGATCAACAAGAATGGCATTTCAAACAGTCGAACTGTCCATCAGAAAAGAGTTCAAACAGACAGAAAGATATCTGGACCATTGTTTGCAGGCGACATTCACTTAAGGTAAGCCTCACATGAACAATGTTTTACAGTCACTGTGCTTAACATGAACAATGTTTTACAGTCACTGTGCTTAACATGAACAATGTTTTACAGTCACTGTGCTTAACATGAACAATGTTTTACAGTCACTGTGCTTAACCTCTGTGGCCTATGTATGGATCAATCTGATTACGGTTTGGTTTTTGTGCGCCATCGGCTGATGTTCGTGCGTTAGACACTGCTGTGATACAGTTACTAATTAGCCTACAATTACTAAATTGATTCCAATGTCTTAAAATCTTGGAACAAATATACATTCTTGGTAATGTTGCACCATCTTTTCTCATTGGTCATTTTCTTATTAAGAATGAATTATGTGTTTTCTTTCTCTTTAGTTTAAAAGTTTATCTCGCCTTAAGTTCTACAACTTAATATATAATATGTACAACTGTCCTTTACCTCTGTGCCTATGTATGGATCAATCTGATTACGGTTTGGTTTTTGTGCGCCATCGGCTGATGTCTCGTGCGTTAGACACTGCTGTGATACAGTTACTAATTAGCCTACAATTACTAAATTGATTCCAATGTCTTAAAATCTTGGAACAAATATACATTCTTGGTAATGTTGCACCATCTTTTCTCATTGGTCATTTTCTTATTTTTTTAATTATGTGTTTTCTTTCTCTTTAGTTTAAAAGTTTATCTCGCCTTAAGTTCCAACTCAGCTATAATGAGTACACTGACCGTACACTATCTGTGGGAAGATCAGACAGCTAGGGAGAGGACTGGCCGTCGCCCGTCGGTCCTCATATGCATGCCGAATCTTTCTTTTAACAGCGCCTGAGCTGAGAGTGCAGCTGATAAGGTCTCTTTAATATGAGCTATATAAATTCTCAGAATGAATATCTGTTATATTAGTATCAATAAATGTCTGATTAGAAATCCATAGCTATAGACAATTATATATATCAGCAATTTTTGTAAGTCTGTCTCGCATACCCACATGTTTCCCCAAACATCTCAGTTTATCAGCATTGGTAGTGGCAGACATCCAACCGGGTTGCGGGTTCGAATCCACCTCAAGCCGCCGCGTAGGGACCCTGGGCAAGTCCTTCACTCGCAATTGCTCATGCGCTTCGGCGTGAAACTCCGATTCAGCGTCCGCGCTGTAGTCGAGAGCGCCTCTGAGTAGAAATCTTGAAGGGGCGCTATAACAAGTGCTCATACTATAGAATATACTTACTTACTTTACATACATACATACATACATACATACATACATACTCGATGGTTCTAAACTGGATCGTTTTGATAACATATTGCCCAATCACATAGTTTATTATTTAAAGTTGGTAGAGGCCCATCTTATCAGTCTCTCTGCTCTATGTTAATCTGATCAGTGATCAGTGATGATCATCTGTTTGGGTAACTGGTGCCTTTGTGCAGATTAACTAAGTGTTGTTATTGGTGGCAAAGGTGTAACAATTAATAAGGCAATTAGGAATGTGAAAAGCAGTTTCGAAACCTGTTCAATGAAACCGAGATATTCAAAGTTAAACGTAAAATGTGTTCAAATTAGTGTTTTCCTTCTCTATAGTTTCCAGGTGATACGCTGCTGTGCTGTAATAGTTTTTCAGCCATGTGATATGTTCATTGAGACGCTACAGTTACAGTGTTTCTTACCTTTCTTTAATTTTAGCCAACTCACAGTTCAGCTTCACATGTTCCGTCGCATTCTGCAGAAACTTCGTCAGGTGGTGGGTGATCGCTCATCTTCGAACCCAGTCCCATAAGCAGTCAGTTCGTGTTGTGCAACGTCGGAGAGTTTTCGTGAAGTTTTTCGACTCAGGACACGTCGAGTAAGGTAGGATATGATCGTGTAATCAGCAAAGAAATGACATGCCTGTCTGAGACTTCGATGGACACTGTTTTTGCTCTTCTGGCGTAGGGTTAGAATCCACGTAGCTGAGGGCTGTCCTTAATAGATATGTCTAACATAATTATTAGTTACTTCCTCAGCTATAATAAATTTACTGACCGTAAATTGTCAGTGGGAAGATCAGCCGGCGAGAGAAAGGAGTGACAACCGGATATCGAATGCCCGCGAACATGTCTCAGTGGCGTACAGTCGGCTTTTCATTTCGCTTGTGATGACGTTTGTAATAAGGCTTGGCGTTGTAATTGTAAATGTGACTGAACATTTATATAGCGCCGCTATGAGAGCGAAACATGAGGGACGCTCTTTATGCTAGCCTATGTGATGATGGATGTCATTAAGACCTAAACTTTTACACCAGTTAAATAGCAGAACAATTGTATTGTATTGTATTTATAAATGTATAAAGCGCCTCTCACAGTGAACACCAATCAGAGGCGCTTCCAGTGCGAAAGACACCGAGCGTAGCACAGTAACACGAACAATGCACAGTAAAGTAGAAGGGTCACCAGCGGCAATCCGATGCGCACAAGTGGAATCAACCAACGGATTCTCATCAACAAAACACTAGATTACAGTATGTGTCGCTTAATATAGCGCCTTTGAGTCTGCTACCTCACATGACTATTTAGCTCGTCTAATTGTTTAAGTCCGTTTTAAGATAATTTGAAAGTGTTTGCTGAAGAGGATTAAATGCAACAGCACGTACATACAGCGGAAGAGTGTTCCAAGAGGAAGATCCGAGACATGAGATGACACAGTCGACTCAAGTTGATGGACGGAAGCGCTGCACCTGCATGGCTTCACGAGCAGCTGAGCGCAACGATCGCTGACCTGCTTGAACTTACATGTATTTAGGCTATGTCAAGGCGTGCCGACAAATCCTTAATAGTGCAATAGTGCATCCATTAGGCCTATACATGTATGTAGCTTAACCCCTTTTATAATGACAAGCTGTAATAAATAGTCGCTATGTCACGGTAACGTAAAGTGTCCATTTATATTGCATGAATTTTACAAAAAATCAACGTCCTTGCGACAAAAGGAAACCAAACAAGGCTCCATCGCAGGGGAATCTTGTACTTTATTCTTTTCTGTAATGATACTGCAACCTGTCATAACGTGTAATAATATTAATCTTCGTGGGTTTCCTGTGTTTCTTTAGGTACCGGTGCGGCGACTGAGGTGAAATGGGATGGGTGTGACGAGATTGAGGCGAGAAGGGATGGGTGTGACGAGACTGAGGCGAGATTGATGGGTGTGACGAGATTGAGGCGAGATTGATAGGTGTGACGAGACTGAGGCGAGATTGATGGTAGTGGTGATTGCTCTGTGGCTCTGTCTTGTTTCGTTGTTATGTATTAGGAGTTTATTTGTTGTCGTCCTGGCGGGCCTCTGGCGTGGCGTAAAAACCCGTAAGCTCATTATGGCAGGGTGGGCCTCTGGCGTGGTCTAATACCCCGCAAGCCCCTTTATTATTACTTTTGAATTTGTTTTTTATTTTCTTAATTTTGTATTGTCTTGCCGATGAGCCGAGGGATGAGAATGAGGATGAGAGTGGGGGTTAGGTTAGAAGAAAGACGGGGCAGAGGGATGAGAATGAGGATGAGAGAGGGGGCTAGGTTAGAAGAAAGACGGGGCAGAGGGATTAGAATGAGGATGAGAGGGAATCGAGGCATGGCAACCAACCACAGTAGAATCCGACAGAAAATCTACTTTATGAAGATAAAGATCACCCGAAGGTAAATCGGAAGTTTATTGTATGCAAGAGCTGATGAGATCAAATGCTAATTATTTTATTATTCTAGTCTAGTAGGTATACACTGATATGAACTTTGAGATGGACTCATACGAAATGCTCTGTCCCTCTGTCTCTGTGTGTGTGTCTGTCTGTCTATGTGTTTCCTTTGTTTCTGTCTCTGTCTCTGTCTGTCTGTCTCTGTCTGTCTGTCTGTCTGTCTGTCTGTTTCTCTCTCTCTCTCTCTCTCTCTCTCTCTCTCTCTCTCTCTCTCTCTCTCTCTCAAATTGCCTGTAATTAAAGTATTGACGTCTAGCACGCTAATCTAATATTATTCATTCATTCATTCATTTATTCTCTGTCTCCTTGTCTGACTCTGTCACTGTCTCTCCCAGTCTCTGTCTTCTGTCACTCTGTATCTCTCTTTCTCTCGACATAATATATATGTAAGGCTGAGATACGTGTAACCGTGGTCACTGGTCCATTTAGCAAGGCTATACTAGACGGTCTTTCGGTTTGTCGGCAGTCCATTTAGTACTGTTCAGTAGAGGAGCGGCAGAAACAGGAATGAAGAGAGGATTTCTCCAGAAGGCACATGCTTTGTCACATTAGGGAGCAGATGTTCTGCGAGTAATAGGTAAGTTTGCAACAAAGAGGAATGTGTCATTCGACTAACTTCTACACTTTTTTGCAGTGATCTGCAACGAAAAGAAGATGACGACGATCAGACAAGTGCAATCATCCAATCGAGGTGTGAATGGCCAACTTCATTTTCTCAGCATCGGCATATGTGGAAAACGCTTCAGCCAAACAGTTGACACTTTTAATCGACCCGTCCGACCTAAAGATACACTATCAAAATAAGATGGAAAAAGATGATGATCTGCTCTGAGTAATTCTTGAACTAGAGTGGACTTTTGAGATGGCTTCAGGAACATTTCGACTACTTGATGTAGACTATCCATGAATCAACGTTCTTTGTCCAAAAATATCGACCATTATTGAATTGCTGTGTTGTTCGTTGTAAAATTACAGTCTCTTTCCTAAATGTCACAGGTTGATATCGGCCGTTATATATCCAGCAGAAAGAGCGGTACCTTCTTGGCTGCGCTCCATCCTACTTGTCTGTTCTTTGTCGACCTGTCTCTGACCTCGCAGCCCGTCAAACTCGGCGTTCTTCAGCAAGGGGGAGCTTTTGATCCCGCAAGCTCACACTTCTATTAGACAGCGTCGAGCCTTTTCAATTGTCCGCATATAAGGGACTTAGGTACATGAGGTCCCAAGACATTATGAGGTCTCTAGGCATGTGATGACCCTACGTGCAATGTATTACGGAGTCGTCCATTGAGGACGTCCACAAAATATGAACCATACATTCATTCATTCATTCCAGATATTTATATAGCGCCCCTTCAAGATTCCTACTCAGAGGCGCTCCCGACTACAGCGCGGACACTGAATCGGAGTTTCACGCCGAAGCGCATGAGCAATTGCGAGTGAAGGACTTGCCCAGGGTCCCTGCGCGGCGGCTTGAGTTGGATTCGAACCCGCAACTCTCCGGCTGCAAGGCACCGAACATACCCCTACACCACCGCGCCCCACAATCCCTCGCCCTTTTCTTTGTCTACATTTGCCCGATTTTAATTATCTTGCCACCCATTTTACGAATGTCCGCACTCCAACGGAATATTAAGGTTTATGGAAACCTGATGATCCTGCAGGATTGGTGACTCTGATACTGTCGCTTCCAGCAAATAAACTCTCAATTGGATACTACACATAAGAGACTCTGATGTCTGATTGAAGGCACAGTCGCTATTCAGAATAACCTTATATACCAAACCTGCTTCATGCACGTTCGTGACCTACGCTGCCTCAGTCTCGTCACACCTATCAATCTCGCCTCAATCTCGTCACACCCATCAATCTCGCCTCAGTCTCGTCACACCCATCCCTTCTCGCCTCAATCTCGTCACACCCATCCCATTTCACCTCAGTCGCCGCACCGGTACCTAAAGAAACACAGGAAACCCACGAAGATTAATATTATTACACGTTATGACAGGTTGCAGTATCATTACAGAAAAGAATAAAGTACAAGATTCCCCTGCGATGGAGCCTTGTTTGGTTTCCTTTTGTCGCAAGGACGTTGATTTTTTGTAAAATTCATGCAATATAAATGGACACTTTACGTTACCGTGACATAGCGACTATTTATTACAGCTTGTCATTATAAAAGGGGTTAAGCTACATACATGTATAGGCCTAATGGATGCACTATTGCACTATTAAGGATTTGTCGGCACGCCTTGACATAGCCTAAATACATGTAAGTTCAAGCAGGTCAGCGATCGTTGCGCTCAGCTGCTCGTGAAGCCATGCAGGTGCAGCGCTTCCGTCCATCAACTTGAGTCGACTGTGTCATCTCATGTCTCGGATCTTCCTCTTGGAACACTCTTCCGCTGTATGTACGTGCTGTTGCATTTAATCCTCTTCAGCAAACACTTTCAAATTATCTTAAAACGGACTTAAACAATTAGACGAGCTAAATAGTCATGTGAGGTAGCAGACTCAAAGGCGCTATATTAAGCGACACATACTGTAATCTAGTGTTTTGTTGATGAGAATCCGTTGGTTGATTCCACTTGTGCGCATCGGATTGCCGCTGGTGACCCTTCTACTTTACTGTGCATTGTTCGTGTTACTGTGTCTTTCGCAATCTAGCTCAAAAATACCGTCAACCTGGGCAAAATTGCTTCAGAAGCTTTTTAAACGGTTTCCTGCTCAGTTTCCATTGCTGAATAACATATCCAAAATCCCCCAAAATCCGACCACGGGGTCACCCCCAAAAATGCATTTTATCCAAGATGGCGGCCAATAATGGCGCCAACACAGAAAACAGTATATATAAGGTCATAGGTAAGCTGCAATGACAAATGAAGTATCAAACTTAACATTATCAAGGTCAACGAATCGATTTATCGTAGTGGCAATAGTGTCGGAATGTTACAATCCAAGATGGCGGCCAATATGGCCGCCAAAACCCAAAATATGTATAAATCAGGTCAGAGGTAAGCTACAATAACAAATGAAGTGTCGAATATAATATTTTCATGGTCAAGAAATCGATTTATCACAGTGACAATAGTGTCGGAATGTTACAATCCAAGATGGCGGCCAATATGGCCGCCAAAACAGAAAAATATCCATATATCAGGTCATATGTTAGCTACAATAACAAATGAAGTGTCAAATTTAATATTATCAAGGTAAAGGAATCGATTTATCATAGTGACAATAGTGTCGGAATTTTATTATCCAAGATGGCGGCCAATATGGCGGCCGCCAAAACAGAAAAATATGTATAAATCAGGTCAGAGGTAAGCTGCAATAACAAATGAAGTGTCGAATATAATATTTTCAAAGTCAAGAAATCGATTTATCATAGTGGCAATAGTGTCGGAATGTTACAATCCAAGATGGCGGCCAATATGGCCGCCAAAACAGAAAAATATCCATATATCAGGTCATATGTTAGCTACAATAACAAATGAAGTGTCAAATTTAATATTATCAAGGTAAAGGAATCGATTTATCATAGTGACAATAGTGTGTCGCAATTTTATTATCCAAGATGGCGGCCAATATGGCGGCCGCCAAAACAGAAAAATATGTATAAATCAGGTCAGAGGTAAGCTACAATAACAAATGAACTGTCGAATATAATATTTTCAAAGTCAAGAAATCGATTTATCATAGTGGCAATAGTGTCGGAATGTTACTATCCAAGATGGCGGCCAATATGGCCGCCAAAACAGAAATATATGTATATATCAGGTCAGAGGTAAGCTACAATAACAAATGAAGTGTCGAACATAATATATTCAAGGTCAAGAAATCGATTTATCGTAGTGGCAATATTGTCGGAATGCTACTATTTAAGATGGCGTCCAATATGGCCGCCAACACAAAAAATAGGTATATCTCAGCTCATAAAGTCTGGATCGGGGGCCTTTGGAACAGCTCTTCGGAACCATCATCTTCTCAACGACACTGACGAAAACTTTAAGCGGACTGTCTCTGAGCTGTTTGACTCCTACGAGGCTGTGATAACTGAGCCACTAGACACATTTCTCCCAGCACGCTCAGTCAAGATGCGTCCCTGCCCCCTCTCGCCGTGATTTAATGCTGAACCCTTAGGCGTCAAGCCCGGCACCTGAAGAGGGTTTACAGACGAACGCGATCTCCGAAAGATCAAACCACCTGGATCCGCTATGTCCGAAACATGCAATCCTTCTACCGGAGCAGGGAGCAGGAATGGGACTCTGGGAGGCCGTCATCGGCCGACGATCGGGTGAGCCAAAAAGCTCTGGACAATCTTCAGTGACCTTCGTGGCCGACGGTCGGGTAGTCAACGGTCACAGACTCCGCCGCCTTTTACTGTCGACGTGTTTCTGAAGAAACTAGCATCCACGATTTCTTCCATCCGTCAGGCAACCTCTCTCGCTCCCCTGCCGGACTATCTGTCTGTCTGTCTATGTCTAGCTCTCTTCTTTTTCTCTCTCTTGACCATCTTCGATGTCAGTCAGCTCAGCTTCTCTTCTTCCTGTCAGAGCGCACTAATTGTATAGTCTTTGGCTCCTCTAGGTCCAGCTGGGTTCTTGCCCCTTTTGGTGTTCCACAGGTTCGGTGCTGGGCCCAATGCTTTATGTTATCTAAACGTCTGGTATTGGGGTCTTGCTGGCGTCATGTGGGCTTCTGCACCAGCTATAATTATGATGGTGATGTGCAGACCTACATCCGTTACAGCCCCGATTGCGTGGTGGATTGCCGTTCAGCAGATGTGCCAAGCTATGGATGCCCTTTCCACTTGGTTAGCATCCAATCGCCTGCTTCTAAACGCCTCTAAGACTCAAATTCATTTGGTTGGGTGGTGGTAGCCGGCTGGCGAGCATTGACCAGTGCCTGCAGTGGCGGAAACATTTTCGCATGTCCCCTTCTTGGATTCGGTCCGGGACTTAAGGGTAACTCTGGATTAAGAACTTAGTTTTCATCAGCACATATATCAGGTCACCTGTAGCTGCTATTATCAGCTACGTCAATTGCGGGCTATTTCTCGCTCCCTATCCCATGACTCTGCTGTGATCCTTATCCATGCTTTTGTTACTAGCATATTGGATCACTGCAGTTTGATCCTGGTGGGTCTGCGACGGAGACCGGTTCTAGCTGCTCGCCGTTCAACTGCGCCGTTCAGCTGCTCGTCTTACAGGGGCTTCCCCTGTTTTTGTATTATTTGTTCGATGTATTGTACTGGCTCTCTATCCCACAACGCATCTCTAACAGGGTTGCTGTTTTTGTCTGGTGGTGCATACTATAGGCTGTGCGTCGGCCTACCTGCGTGATCTTTGTCGTCCGCTCTGGGATACAGCTGGCCGTCGAGTCATCCGATCTTCTGCTGGGGAGAACTCTAGTCCCTCATGCTCGCTCCTCAATTAGGCAGCACCGTGCCTTCTCAATGGTTGGACCTTCCATTTGGAATGGTCTCCCATTAGAGATTCGTCTACTGCCTAGGGGTAGTGCGATTGCATTTAATAAGTTGTTAAAGTTATTGGTGCCGCAGCTTGGTTGCAGCGCCTCTGAGTAGCTCTCTTGAAGGGGCGCAATATCAAATTCCTTAAATAAATGAATGAATAGGTAATCCACAATAACAAATGAAGTGGCAATAGTGCACGAATGCCAAAATCCAAGATATCATGAAAAGATCTTCAAAATCAAAGCTTTATAGGATGGGCTTCTTCTGTTGTCAGCGCTACAAATAGTTTTCAAGAAACATACATTTTTGTGTGTGTTGGCGGCCATATTGGCCGCCATCTTGAATAGTAACATTCCGACACTATTGCCACTACGATAAATCGATTTCTTGACCTTGAAAATATTATATTCGACAGTTCATTTGTTATTGTAGCTTACCACTGACCTGATTTATACATATTTTTCTGATTTGGCGGCCGCCATATTGGCCGCCATCTTGGATAATAAAATTCCGACACTATTGCCACTATGATAAATCGATTCCTTTACCTTGATAATATTAAATTTGACACTTCATTTGTTATTGTAGCTAACATATGACCTGATATATGGATATTTTTCTGTTTTGGCGGCCATATTGGCCGCCATCTTGGATTGTAACATTCCGACACTATTGCCAATGTGATAAATCGTTTTCTTGACCTTGAAAATATTATATTCGACACTTCATTTGTTATTGTAGCTTACTTCTGACCTGATTTATACAAATTTTGGGTTTTGGCGGCCATTTTGGCCGCCATCTTGGATAGTAACATTCCGATACTATTGCCACTACGATAAATCGATTCGTTGACCTTGATAATGTTAAGTTTGATACTTCATTTGTCATTGTAGCTTACCTATGACCTTATATATACTGTTTTCTGTGTTGGCGCCATTATTGGCCGCCATCTTGGATAAAATGCATTTTTGGGGGTGACCCCGTGGTCGGATTTTCGGGGATTTTGGATATGTTATTCAGCAATGGAAACTGAGCAGGAAACCATTTAAAAAGCTTCTGAAGCAATTTTGCCCAGGTCTAACTGTATATTGCCTGGACTACGGTGTCTTTCGCACTGGAAGCGCCTCTGATTGGTGTTCACTGTGAGAGGCGCTTTATACATTTATAAACATGGGCGGAGTTTGGATTTAGTTCATGGGGGGGCTAAAGCATACCTTCACCTCCTCCTCTGCCGCGAAGCGGCACCCCTTTAAAATGGAGGGGTCTGGGGCGATTTGAGCATACTTGGTACTAATTTTGGCCTTCTGGTGAGAGGATTTGGAAGGATTTTACTGCTTAAAATGTACGTAATGGCCTTACATCGAAGACTGTGACTAGTCGACTATGCTAAAGCATTTATTGATTAATTGATGTACAAAGTGTGAATGTGTTTAAACAGGTGGACAGTCGACTTGAGTTTAATCGAAAATCAGCATAAACTCAATTTTTACTCAAACTCAACAGTTGACAATTGTAATTATATGGTAATTATAAGTTTACGAGAACTGTCCTCACAGAACTGGAATTTTAGTTGTTACAAAGTTATACACACTGTTATGCTCAATACTCAGTCACGCTAACAAACTAACACTATGGCCTTAGGCCTACATCAAAGACTAGTCGACTACGCTAATACTTACTTACTTACTTACTTAATGCAGTGTAGACTAAGCGTCTAGTTCCACTGTTTGCATAGGGCCTACATGAGAACCAGGTCTTCGGGGACTAAAGCAGCTGTCAGATCATATTCAATGTTCAGAAGAGCCAGCGAAAAGGGCGTTCCTGTCCCATGCATGGTTGATCGCAGCCAGTTTCTTATGCGTCGCATCGCTGAATAACTTCTCTCAGCGGTTGATGAACCCACGGGCAACATTAGTGCTAACAGCACCATTCTGTTGTAACGAAACTAAAGATGATAATAATAGACATCTTTGGTCAGTTCTTCTGAATTATATTAAAGGTAATTTCATTTTCCGTGCTTGAAAACGTTTTCATTTTTGGGGGGACAGAAGGGCTTAAGTCAAAACTTTGGGGGACAGTCCCCCTCTGCCCCCCCATTATTTACGCCACTGCTTGCGGCTGCTATGCCTTGTCTACTTGGACCAGAGTCACATGTGCAGACAGGATCTGGTAGAGATGGGATGGCTATTCCATGAGATTTGCACTATACCTTAATAACGCATGGTCAAGTCTGTGGATTCATGGGGGGCTTAGCCACCCTAGCCCCTGATAAACTCCGCCCATGGGACGGAGAGGCAAAAGGACGGGCAGACGGACGGAGGGACTGACGGTCGGATGGACGGACGGACGATGGGAAGGACGGGCAGACGGACGGAGGGACTGACGGTCGGATGGACGGTCGGACGGATGATTGGATGGAAGAGAAATAAGGTTTAAGACACTAACGAGACATTGTGAGGCAGATAACAGAAGTGCTGAAGAAGGAGATGGTGTTACCAGATGGTATTACCAGATGGTGTATATTCGTTTTATTGATAAAAACAATCTGACAAAAATGCAGAAATGCTAACATGAGTGATAATGGACAATTAAAAGTAAGCTTAATTATAAAATTTTAAAATAAACTAGTAAATATTTTTATTTAAGGATCTGGGTATAAATTGAGAGTTGTCTTTGGGTGGGAAAGTATGGTTGTGTGCTCTAGGTCTTAATTGGTTTTACCAGATGTTAGCAGACGTAATTAATTTTTAGCTGTTTGTGGAAGGGAATCTGCTAAGGACACGTGTGGGTATATTGGGGACGGCAACAGACGCCTCTGAGGCATCAAAGCCATTAATAATACTCTGTAAATGTCAAATCTCTGATTGCGTATGCGATGCCTGCCACACGTTAACAACAACAGCAGCAGCAGCAGCAGCAGCAGCAATAACAGAACACGGTATGTGACCCTTCTAGTTCTCTTACTGATGATCTTTTTGTTCTCAATGAACTTTAACCTCGTTCACGCTAAATTATAGGCACCGCTTTTGTAACATGCAAGGGGCGCCATATCATCAAGTGCCTGGATAACTAATTACTATATGTCAATCACGTCTTTCCACGATAGACATCTCTGACGCCTCTGCCTCCATTTGTCACGTGTCCATCGTGCGTGACGACCATCCAGCGCATGCGCAGCCAACCGGAAAGAGAAACCAACCGGGACTCAGTTCCTCTTCCGGAGCATCCATCGGATTGGAACATCCTCCGCCAACAACGGCTGACTGCTGAGACTGTGTGCTTTGTCGTTCCCACTCCACCATCAAACGCCATCTGGTCAGCGTTGTCTCTCTCTAGTGGCGCTAAATAATTAAAAGACACTATAGCCAATAACACTGATATATACGTATACGTATATATGTATGCATATATATATATATATATATATATATATATATATATATATATATATATATATATATATATATATATATAACACCTTATAAGACCCTCTTATAAAAGCGAATCTTCGTTTGACTATAAAGTCCAGTCGCTTGATTAGCCCACGTATAGAAGGTGCATAATGTCTGATCGAGTGCTTGAGCGTGTGTTGGGTTAATTGAAACACGTTCTTTCGGCGTTCAATGACGTCGTCTCTATGCAGTTCTTCTCCTCAAGTCCTCGATTCAATTTGCTCAGGTTTCATCGAAACTTCTAACCTTTAGAATTAGAATATGCGTCAGTATTAACTTTGCATCATGTCTCTTCACCGTATCTTTGTATGTGTGCATGAATGCATGTATGTATTCATGCATGTGTGTATGCGTTCGCATTTATTTGTGTAGGCCTACGAATGAATGCATAATATGTATATCTCTGTGCTTATAACTTTAACTCACTGCGGTTTGTCAGTCTGTTTTATTAAACGATATATATATATATATATATATATATATATATATATATATATATATATATGGTTTGTCAGTCTGTTTTTATTAAACGATATATATATATATATATATATATATATGGTTTGTCAGTCTGTTTTATTAAACGATATATATATATATATATACGTTTACATGTGTATGTATGTATGCATGCATGTATGTGTGTGCATGTAGCCTATATCAGTTGTATGTATGTATTTATCTATATCTATGTATGTATGTATGTATGTATGGATGGATGGATAGATGGATGGATGGATGGATGGATGGATGGACGGACGGACGGACGGACGGAAGGACTGACGGACGGACGACGGACGGACGGACGGATTGGATGGATGGATGGATGGATGGATGGATGGATGGATGGATTTGATGGATGGATGGATGGATGGATGGATGGATGGATGGATGGATGGATGGATGGATGGATGGATGGATGGATGGATGGATGGATGGATGGATGGATGGATGGATGGATGGATGGATGGATGGATGGATGGATGGATGGATGGATGGATGGATGGATGGATGGATGGATGGATGGATGGATGGATGGATGGATGGATGGATGGATGGATGGATGGATGGATGGATGGATGGATGGATGGATGGATGGATGGATGGATGGATGGATGGATGGATGGATGGATGGATGGATGGATGGATGGATGGATGGATGGATGGATGGATAGACGGATGGATGTTTCTGGCTATTTATTCGGAGCCTTCCTAACCTCGCAAAGTTCTAATCAACATGCAGTGTATGTTATCGTCAATCAGCAGAAACTGATTAACTGGTTCTATTCGATATATATCTATCCATCGATCGATTTCTACCCTTCTGTACCCCCCGTCACCCCCCGCCCCACCCCCCGTCCCCCACTTGGCCCGCAATTACATCGGCCATCTTCGCGGTCTTTACAAGCGACCAGCAGGAGGTGCCCTTCGGCGGCATCATTCGCTTAGCCATCGATGTATAGGCTGTGTATGAGTCGTGAGCTGTAAGAGAACCTGTTGCCATAAATGTCTTATTCGTGTCCCAATTCAACCTGCTGACCAATCCGTCCTTTCATCCTTAAGAACGTCGTCTCTCTATTAGACCTTAGCCAATGATGCCATATGCACGAATATGTCTCTAAAACGGTCGCATTTGAAAGCAAGTTTCGAGAAATCGGGTTTCTGTGAATAGCTTGAGAACACAGCGCTCGCCGATTGGAGTACAAAGATGGCGGTTGAATTGATTCGAGTACTTTATATTTATTATCATATCTAGTTTGTATATATATCTGCAACTGTGAGCTACATGCGATATGTCATCCTTGTTTGAATTACAATAAACGAATATATGATGATGATGATGATGATGATGATGATGATGATGATGATGATGATGATGATGATGATGATGATGATGATGATGATGATGATGATGATGATGATGATGATGATGATGATATTATCGCTCCATACTAAGTGCCTATAATATATATATCTAGATACATGCATATTATTGCTCTATACTAAGTGTCTAGAAGTACACATAAAGTGTCTAGATAGGCACATCATAAGGTGCTAGGTGCTCCATTAAGTGTCTAGGTACTTACAAGCACTATGCACGCCACCCACGGAGTCGCAGACTGACGTCGTCATTGGTTCTGATTGACAGGACTCTATCAATTGATTACATTTCTCTGCCTCTGTAACAGCAATGGAACCACAGAGTTCACTGAGACCTGGTTCCACGGCGAGAGGCAGACTCCACCCCCACCCCCATCGCGGTCTTTGCTTGGCATCGCTGACGTACCAGAGAGATTTGGCAGCATGGCCAAAACCAGCATCAGTACCATGAACATCATCGAAGCATCAGCAGCAGCAGTTTATCTAATAAGGCAAACGTCATTGAGGTCCTGCGATTGGTAATCGGTGCAGAGTCGACACCCAGGTGAGTATAGCCTGGATGTTGAGGACTTGATTTATATAGCGCCGGCAATTAAGCTCGTCTCCCTGACATGGCTTTTGTGTGGTGCTGAGAAATGTCTAAGAGTTACATGACATTAGAGGGATTTGGACTTAAAAGTAGTCGAGCAAAAACTATGCAGGTGGACAACAGTTGCAAGGACGTGGATCACGGCCAAAACGATGAAGGTATTTTAAGCCAGCAAACAGAGGATTAGTACTAGAGATCACGATTAGTCTAGATACGTAGGACTAATTGCTGTAGGTTTGAAATTAGACTTCGATTAGCAATTTGGATGATAGAATCGTAGAATACTAGAATTAGTATCATAACAATTAGTATTTCATACACTCTCATCGTCACTGTCTTGCTTCTACGTTTTCAGTTCTTTTTAAACTTCCCTCTTTTATCCATAGGTGGAGCCTCATCGAAGGAAGAACACCGACTCTAACACCTGTTTAACACAAGAGGCCAATTTTGGCCAGTTTAATTGTCCCTAATATTAATTAGCCCTTGCTTTGTCTTCTTGGATATTGTTCTTGGACGAACGCATTCACCAGCCGAAGTTGACCATTCGTTAGCGGGACACTATGGTCAGTTATCCGCTGGTCAGTCGGTTTGGCCTGATGGTCATTCTCTTCTGGACACTGGCCGTTCCAATGGCACTGACCGCCCAGAAACCGCGAGGAGAGCGCTCCTCCTCTTCCACCTCCTCTTCGTCATCCACCTCCTCTTTCCAGCAGCGAGGGAGACACAAGGAAGATGGAGGAGTCTGTGAACTGGAGATCAACTGCAAGGGAGACGACGTCAGTCTTCCCATGTCCGTTAAACTGCCCATCAGGGGACCGAGAGGACCTCCAGGCGCCACCGGCGAGAAGGGAGAGCCAGGAGAGGACGGACTGCCAGGACTGCCCGGTTTACCAGGTAGGTCACCCTAGACTCCCTAGTTCATCAAAAGCCCCTTGAACTGAAGCGAACGCACAGAGTAGTTTAATTCTGTCTAACTCCGACACTGTGTCGAAACATAGATGATTAGTGTCGCCCCTCCTTTATCCAGGCTTTGCACTGGCACCACCCACCAAGAGGCGAAAATCTGTACATAACTTTGAGGGGACAGATTTTGTCGGGGCTGGATTTTGCATTTTTTCGAGGGACAGAAGGGCCCCAGTCTAAACTTTGGGCGACAGTCACCCTCTGCCCCCCCGTGATTTACGCCACTGCACCCACCAGAATATACGGGCAGCGGCGAACGCTTACGGTATGTGCCCTAAATATAGCCTACGTAGGCCCCTACTGATTATTTGATGCAATATTCGATGGTATAGGCGTAGGCCTAATTTTCGGGAGTGCGAGGAGTATGGTGATTATGAGGAGAACCCATGCCCCCACTTTTTGGATTGGAGGGTACTCAGCTTCTCAGTCTTTCTCTTCCTCTGTTCCAGAAACGCCTGGAGTCAATTTTTTTTTATTGTACGTGACTACACTGACTTGCGTCGGGAGCGTCTCTGAATTGTTGAGTGGAGCTTAATAGATGTTCGATTTGCAATTACGAATGCCGTACCTTTCCATTTTTTTGCCCAGAAGGAACCAAGCCCATTGTTATTTTCTCGAAGCAATTATCGAGCATCATAATCGTCATCATTCTCATAATCACCATCGTCATCGTCACTCACTCGTTCACTTATCTGCTCATTCGCTCGCTCATTCATTCACTCACTACTTGTTACTCACTCGTTCGCTCGCTCGCTCGATCACCCACCCACCCACCAACCCACCCAAAACCCACTCTGTCACTCACTCGCTCACTCATTCACTCACCCACTCACTCGCTCTCTCACTCAATCAACCAACCATTCAACCAATCACTCGCATATATCCTTATGAAACGTTGCATGGGGTGATTGTCAATAGGTCTGTCGGCTAGTGTTCCAAAGAAGGTTGCTTTCTTCGTCGGTCTCTCGGAGAACCTGGGTCCAGTGATGGAGAACACGGACGTCGTCTTCGATCGGATCGTAACAAACATCGGTGGCGCATACAATGAAGAGACCGGTCACTTCACGGCCCCAGTCAACGCTACCTATCAGTTCAACGTCGTCGTATCAGCACAGGGACGACAAAAGGTCAACTAAAAAACATTCTCACAATTAACCACGGTCTAATGGTGGTAATTTATTCGTACCCATCGCCGCCAAATGGCTGGCGTCAGGAACTGATGATGATGATGATGATTTGCTTCATGCTATTGGCTTTGTACTTATTCAAAGGAGCAGCGGTGTTAAAGGATCTCATTGCATACATTTAAAAATGAACAGAGGTTCGAACGCTATAGAAGAACAAAGTGTATAGGCTGAATTTACATTCGCAGGAGTAGTCCAGGAACATGTAATAATGTTGATGTATAAAATATTACACACACACGCACATGCACACACACATACACACCTACACACCTACACACCTACACACACACACACACACACACACACACACACACACACACACGCCCCCACATGCACACTCGCACACACATACACAAAAATTATATAATATTCATCATCATCATCATCAGTTTCTGACACCAGACACCAGCCATTTTGCGGCGATGGGTACGAATAAATGATAACGTGCTCGTAAATTACATTATAGGCGGCGGTGATGGTGGTGAAGGACGGCGAGATGGTAGCCACCGTGTGGGCGGAGAGCATCCCATATTGGGCGTCTGCCTGCAACACGGTCGTCCTCAGCCTCGACAAGGGAGACAGTGTCTGGCTGCTACTACTCGACAGAGCATCCTATCTTCACGGATACATGTACACGACGTTCTCCGGATTCATCATCTTCGAAAATTAGCCACAGCAAACTGTAGATACTCTCGGGCGTTCTACGGTGGACAAAGTCGCGAGAAGACATTGCTAAAAGACACCTAAAAGACGCCCACCTTAACATCTGCTGTGCCCTCTCTGATCCTCTGGAAACCGGACTCGGACCTCCTCGGACTACTCTTTTGACAACCCCTCTGACTAGACGCATGCAGCGCTCGTGAATACGCTGGTGCCCTGCGCTTGGCTTTCGATTGGCGCTTTAGAAGTTTGGAGATTACGATTACGATTGCGAACACGCTGCATGTACGTGGTCTTTGTAAGATGCTGTGCGCGTAAACTATAGATAGGCCTTGTCTAGTGGCGATTTTCTCTTGACGGAAGCCTCTAACAAACTCACCTATGTAGCTTAGTGGAGGTTACGGCCCTTACGGGAACTGAAGTCTGTAACACCTCATGACACTGCCTGCCTCTCCGGGCTAACCTATGGGCCTGCTTTTCAAGACTATGCATGAACGTATAGGCCTATAATACAGCAGGCCTACGGGGTCCTCTCGGGTGGTCTCGGCGACCTGGGTCCTGAAGTTATGTAGCGCCGGCGGTAATCTAGTTTCCCTGATGCAGCTTTTGTGCATAAAGCGTGGTGAAATTTCGGGGATTTTCATTACATTAGACGCGTCATTGTTGCATACAACAGCCTCAAGCTATCCATATCGTAATCGTAATCGTAATCGTAAACTCAGAACTTCTACAGCGCCCACAAAAGCGAAGTCGCGGGAACCAGCTTATTCACAGGCGCTCAATAAAATCAAAATCGATAGGCAGGGGTCAAAATCCAGAGAGTCAGGCAGGCAGACAGACAGGCGGCTAAGGTGGATGGTGTTTTGTGTTCAGACGGCGAGGTAGGCAGGGAGAAGTGTTGGATTCAGGATAGGATTTGTCAAAAAGCAGTGTTTTCAGTTTCGAGTGAAAGACCTGTGGAGAGATAGCGAGAGGTGGAGTTTTGGTGACTTCGTAGGATTGGTCAGATATTTGTCGTAGTGCTGGCGGAAGTTTGTTCCAAAGAGGTGGAACAGCTATGGCTATGGAGCGATTGGAAAATTGTAATGATGAGGTGACGGAAGGGCGGAGCAGTGTTAGGGAGGAGGAGGAGCGGGTTGAACGAAGTGGCTGGATCGTGAACAACTGACGGAGATAGGAGGGCTGGGAGGTTTGAAGTGTGTTGTACGTGAGTGAGATGATTTTGTATTCTATTCGTTCAGGAATTTTGAGCCAGTGGAGTGATTCGAGGACAGGAGTGATGTGATGGTATTTGGGGGTTTTGGTGACAGCACGGGCTAGGGCATTCTGAATTGCTTGGAGGCGGTTTATTTGAGTTATATCTATGTTTAGGAAAAGAGAATTGCAGTAGTCTAATTTAGCGTGAACTATAGATGTAGCTATTGTGGATGCAGTTTTGAAGTCAAGCATAGGGCGGATTCTACGGAGGTCACGGATATGCATGAAGCAAGAGCGAGAAAGATGGGTGATGTGATCGGCGAAGCTGAGGTTTTGGTCAAAAATCACACCAAGGTTGCGGACAGGAGAATTTGCAGTGAATGTGTGGGGAGGTGCAGAGTCAAGGTTGATGGAAATAGATGGATCTGGGATTTTCTTAAGTTGCTCACGGAGGCCTATGAGTATAAATTCAGTTTTTGATGGGTTCAGGCACAAGAGATTTGATGTCATCCAGGAAGAGATTTGGGTAACTACATGGAGAAGATGATCTATGGAGTCGGAGAAGCTGCTTGGAGAGAATGAGATGAATAATTGGGTGTCGTCAGCGTATAGGTGATGGTCAACCGAGGATGCTTTGATGAGTGAGCTGAGTGGAGTAGTGTAAAGGATGAACAATAGGGGCCCGAGAACAGAACCTTGCGGAACACCACTGGTGAGAGGACATGCTTGAGATGTGGTTTTGGATGTTTTAACGGAGAAAGAGCGGGAAGACAGATAGGACTGAATCCAGAGGAGAGCAGTGTCAGTAAAACCGAACCAGGAAGACAGTCTTTGGAGTAATATGTTGTGGTCGATGGTGTCAAAGGCTGCAGAAATGTCAAGAAGGCAGAGACAGGAGATTTCTTGATGAGAGATGGCAGAGACAAGTTTATTGTAGAGGGAAGTGAGAAGGGTTTCGGTTGAGTGCCGCTTGGTAAAACCAGACTGGTGTGGGTTAAGGAGTGAGTTTGAAGTCAGGTAGTCATTTATCCGAGACAGGACTATGCGCTCAGTTAGTTTAGAGATGAATGACAGGTTGGAAACAGGTCGGTAGTTGGAAAGGTTTTCTTGGTCAAGGGATGGTTTCTTGAGGAGTGGAGTGACTAAAGAGTGTTTGAAGAGGAGGGGGAAATTTCCAGTAGATAGGGAGATGTTGATTATTTTGGTAATTATGGGAACAAGGATAGATGCACAGTCTTTCAGTAAGGAGGTAGGTATAGGGTCAAGTTCGCACTGCTTGTTCGGGAGAGATTGTAATAAATTGGATACTTCAGTCTCTGATGTTGGGTGGAAGACAGATAATGACGATTGAGGTGGGGAAGGTGGAGAGTCATGAGTAGACGAAGATGTACCTGCAGGTGAATCGTTGGTGGTCTTAGAAAGGAGTGATTGGAGAGAGAGACGGAGAGTAGCAACTTTTCCTGAGAAGAAGGAACAGAATGACTCGGCTATTGAAGAAGATGGAAGAGAGTTTGGAAGTGGGCTGGCGGAGTTCCGATGTAGCAGTTGGTTTATGGTTTTCCAAAGAAGGCGAGGATTGGAGGATCGGGAGTGAACTAGTGAGGAGTAAAACTTCTTTTTAGCCGCAGCCAGAAGGTGATGATATTTATTTGTTGCTCTTTTTAGGGAAGAGAGCACTTGAGGATCACGGGTTCGTTTGTAAGTGCGCTCAAGGCGTCGACGGAAAGATTTGAAAGCCTGGAGGTAGGAATTATACCAAGGGTTGTTAGAGTGGGAGCCTGATTTGGTGATAATAGGAGCGTGCTTGTCAAGGAGCATGGAGAGGGTGGTGTTGTAGGAAGACAGTAGGTCATCAAGAGTGGATGGAGGATTTAGAACGAGGTCTGAAGAGGAGAGATCTTGCAAGAAGGTTTCAATGTTTATGGAGTTGATGCGGCGAAATGAATGAGGGATGGGTTCTGGATGTGGAGTAGGAAGTATGTTGAGACGTGTAAAAATGGGGTAATGATCGGAAGGTGTATCAAAAGAGAAAGAGATGTCTGGCGATAACTTAGAGAGAGATGAAGTGATGATGAGGTCGAGTGTGTGGTTGTGACAGTGGGTGGGGAAGTTGACATGTTGGATCAAGTTAGTAGATGACAAGAGCGTGAGGAATTCGGATGCAAATGAGTCAGATGGATTGTCGACATGTATGTTAAAGTCACCTGTGATCAGAAATTCATGAGGCGTTGTGGCAGCGATGGAGAGTAAAGTTGTGAATTCTTGCAAGAAGACGGATGCAGGACTTGAGTATGAGGAGGAGGAAGGCATCCTTTCCGTGGCGATTGAGAAGAGCCTGTTCCTCGTCACTGCATAATATTATGTGGACTGAATCAATGGTGGGGATTAAAAGAGAGAGCGTTTGCAGGACGGGCATTCGCGAATTAATAAGCCAGAAGTGATTCAAGTGAAACAAGAAGTTCGTTCGCTAGGGCCTGGGCATTTAAACAGGTATCAGCTGGTTCCTTGAATTAAACGGGTATCATTTGGTTCCTTGAATTAAACTGGTATCATCTGGTTCTCTGAATAGGGAGTGTGTGTTTACATTACGCCGCACATGACCGCGAACACGTTTCAAGTGTCTTTAGCCAAGTGGATCTCTTCGCTACTGTTACAAGTTCTCTCGAATCGCCTCCTATTCACGACTTGCGCTGAGAGCTACGCGTGTAGCAAGTGAAGGTTTTAGTCTGCAGTGAAAACGACTGAAGTGCGTTTATTGTATTGTATCTATCAATTTATATAGCGCCTCTCGCAGTGCACACCAATCAGAGGCGCTCCCAGTGCGAAAGACCCAGAGAAAGAAAGTGGTCTTCAGAAAACGAAAAGAGGCACATTAAACTCCGATTCAATGTCCGCGCTTTTAGTCGGGAGCGCCTCTGAGTAGAAGAGGCGCTATAGCAAGTGCTCATACATACATACATACATATATGCATGCACGCATGTATTTATGTTTGTATACATTCGTATATTTAATACTATGTATGTATATACATGTATGTATGTATGTATGTATTCAAATGTTTGTGTATGTATGCATGTATGTACGTATGAATGTATACGTATACATCCTGTCCAGTATAGGCTGACCAAGGACGTAGACTGACCACTGGTGATTAACAGACGGAAGTCATTAAAACTGTTTACAGTCGAAAGGTCATCGTGTCTTAAATCAGTGCGTAGCAAATGTACAACGGTGGGTGGTCCATACGGACAGATCGAGTCTTGCTGATCATGGAATCCAAATAATCTCTCGAGTGAGCTGGGTATAGACTGGGTATAGACTGTACAGTGGACGGACAGACGGCCTTAATCAACCTTTACCAAACAAACCATCACTTTTGAACTGACCCAGTCTGACTGCTGCGTACGGAAGAGCAACGAAAGGAATCCGAAATTGAAAGAGAACGCTTTGAGGATTACAAACTGAGCTCAATCTTTGTCTCATTCTAATGCAGTTAGGTAATTATTATTATCCGAAGCTAGTTCTCTGCTGAGGGGTGTGCGACGGTCTAGTCGTTATCGAGCTGGACTGTCAGTTGAGAGGTTGGGGGTTCAAATCCCCGCCAGAGCAGATATTTGTTTCCGATATTTCGGCCCCACCTACGCCCCCTAGTCAACTCAGCTGTAATGAGTAGTCGAGTAGGTACACTGACAGTACACAGGCGGCCATGGGAAGATGAGACGGCGAGGGGTGGATGCGCCACCCGCCCTCATATGCCGAGGCTAAGAAAAACGAAGTTGCTAACACTTAGAACTCAAGGCTGCCTCAGGGCTAGCTCAATGGACTCCTCTTCTTCTTCTATTATCTCAGGCCTGTTCTTCCCACTGACAATAGTGTATACGGTCAGTGATAATAATTGGTGCTCTTGGTACTTGGTAGCCTGTTTGGTTCTCACTTGGTCTGCTAGATGCCTCTTTATGGGCAATGCGGAAAGTAACCAAAATGTGCTACTGTTAACAAAACACAATTTCCGACTTTCGTTTCTTTCGACAGAAGTCCAACTGAACACAAATTCATATAGAGCCAGTCTAAAAAGGTTGGTCACCAAGATGCACGTTGCAACTGACCTGCCACCCTCATTGCCACCAGATTCACATTTCTGCGTGACCTTGCACACATTAAAACTTATTGTAATAATTATAGTATATAACCGCGTTAACTATTACCATAATTAATTTCAACATTTACACACGTTAACAGAAGGCAACAAACGACTCCTGTAATGCAAATAAAAATGCCAACATTTACTTGTGGACACTGATACAGCTTGCAGATGACACAGTCAAGCAAACAACTGGCAGAAACACAGTAAACGAGACAAGATCGACGAATTTCTGGGGAAGATATTTCGCGTATCGACCAAACTCATAAAACGACTTGTAGTTTAGACAGTTAATCGTACACAGTCTCAGACTAAACACACAATTCAGTTCTCTTTTTCGCTTTCAAACGAGCACGACCAGACACACAACTGAACAGGTAAAAGACGTCGCAAATGCAAATATAAATGCAGAGTTTTAAAAGTATGTTGACCACATGAATACATTGAAATACACCATGTATCATATTACGCCTAGAAAACCTCCACAGGATCGATGGCCAACATGAGAGCAGTTTACGAGACGTCTCTTCGTACAAATTGTCGAGGATCATGAATTGTGCTGCCCTCTATATACATACAGACATGAAGGTCTAGTGGTAACACGCTTTGGTCAATGATAGTGCAGTTGCAGGTTTGACTCCGTATTAAGTACCTCGGGAAAGTGGCTTGTGTACACATACCTCATTGGCCAGGCAGTGGAGTTTGATACCAGTGTAAGCTGGGAAGGAAATAGCAAGCTCTCTGATGCACTGGTTCCGTGTCCAACCGGCTCAAGGACTGAAGCGACGAAAATGTGCGCCTCCACTACATATGAGATCTACTTTTGCTTGACTATACACTTATATAACATAAACTGATTTCACCCACACGTATACATGTACCACCAACATTTGGCATAGCCCTAATTTTTCCTTCAAGTTATTCACATATTTAACCAAAGAATGAATGACTAAAAATCAAACTGACAATGCTAATTTTCCTCACCAGAATACCAAACCATCTTGGGCTATGAACCCTGAGAAAAAATCAGTCTGACACAAAAATTAAAAAAATTAAAAACTCCTAAATTTCAAAAGTCCTTTACTCACAAATGCTCAGCACCACCGATCAAAGCTTCGTCATTTGATAGTAATACCTAATAAATGTGCAATAATAAAATAAATAGAATGGATAAACGTCAACTGTGTGTGTGCATGACCTCGTAATCTTTGCCTAAACCTGATAATTTCTTTTCATATATCTGTACTACTACCGTACTACTTGTATTAACTAAGTCACTAATGAATGGCCAACTATTCACAGTCAAGTCTGCTACAGACAATGCCCTTGCACAGCACCATTGGTCGCTTATTTTAAGCAGCATGTATCTTGTTTCTCAGTTTTTATGTAGCATCAATGTCCGACAAGCCTCAGTTACTGTTGCTACAACATTGGACCAAAGTAGTTGCTCAATATGACCAGAGTAAGCCTCAGGAAAAGCTCAAACGTGCACGCTTTGTGTAACAAGCGCAACACTCCACCAAAGCACTTGAGGTCAGGCACACGGCCTTTACAATCCATTCCTGATATTGGTAGTTTTTTTGTCATAACTCATGTACACATTTACATAAGTACCTGCTGCAATGAAACCTGTCACATTTAATCAAATAAATCTGTTCAAACAGTCCTTCTTTTTCAGCTTCAACTGTTTATTCCAACTTACAGACAATGGAGTGTGGTTTCCACAACGTCTTGCAAGCTGGTTCTCATTTATGGAATTTGCTACCACCAGCCTAGAGGAACATTTGTTTCTCGAATTTCACTTCACAAACAATAAAGACTTATCTTTTCCAGCTACCTGCACTTTTGAGGTGAATTAATAAATTCCTACTATATATATATATATATATATATATATATATATATATATATATATATAATTATAATAGGCTTAATAATAATAATAATAATAATAGTAATAATAATAAGTCAACAAATTTAGCCATAATTTGTGATTGATGTCTGAACAAATACTTATATTTACTTCAGTATACTTCACAGAAAGACTTCCACACATTTAACAACACCGTATCAAATATATCCAAAGAAATGTGAAAGTTTAAAAAATAAGGAATGGTATTCAACTGTTGAAATCATCAGGTTAAAACCACGACGTATTTACTGTACTGGTACGAAACATTAAACAATTTTGACTCTAACAAAAGCCTTTTTCAACGTGTTTAACCTTATCATCATTGCTGTGTTGCACTCTTTACAAAGACATCTTTCTGAAAATGAAAACTGTTACCGGAAGCAAAATTTACTGTTTTAACTTTCATATATAAAAACTGCTGCAACACATTTAATCTAAAAAAACAAGCCAGCATTCAGCTGTTTTTCAGTGTGTTCATATTGTACGTGATGCTAAAGAAATTAGTAAACAAAAGTTTTACAGTTTTTTGATAATAAATACTCCCATTGCAACGCTGAACTGTTGACCAATGATCAAATGAAATCATTTTAGAGCGAGAGCCATTGATCTCGACCGAGGTCCGATTAGGTAGTACTCAGAAATGAGACAACACCAGCCGTTCATCTACTCAAAGTAAGTTACAGCGAAATTGTCAAACTCTTCTTCTACGAAGCATGCTGCACTGTCATTCCTGCTAACACATCCGTGACCCATATATTTTAGATCGAAAATAACACAAAACCACTTTCAAGAATCTGATGAGAAATCTGTAATTCAATTCTCACAAACGCCGACATCACCACAAACAGCCAATGTCCTGTTCAAAAGACTCTGAATTCAGATTTAAGGTCAGCGACACTAAACACGAAAGCCAGCCACCAGAAAATCAGACTAATGCAAACGCCGTCCTTCTAAATTCACCGTAACGATGAAGACACAAATGCAGCGTCCTTTTAAAGCGAAACAACGCATGAATGCTTCCTATGCAGGATGACACTACTAGCAACATCTAGATGAGATCGGCCGAAACGGGAGAATTTGTTTTTGAAGTCCTCTCGCTTGAATCTTCGACTTTTTGTGCAAGACCACGTTTGATATACAAATTCAACAATTTCATCTGAAAAACACAAAAGCAAAGCAATGAATGTTGTGCCTCCTTTTAAATGGACTAAATTATATTTTAAAAATCAATTATCACTGATAGCTGCGTTCACAGCATCTCTGAGAGGCTCTTACGATGCGCTATACAAGTGTTCTGTTACATAGCACAAGACTGGATGAATGTAGTTAAATAACAACGAGAGAACGAAAGGCAGTATGTCAAGCTAACCCAAATAACCAGCTTAGAAATGCTAATAAGTGTTAGCAACTTCATTTTCTTAACCTCAGCATTGGCAATGGGTCCCTTCCCCTCTCCTTCTTCTTGCTATCTCATCTTCTCATCAAGAGTGTTAGCTGTACTAAAGAAATTCTTAAAACACTTCATGCACCTCTGAACTGCACTTCAATACTTATCCAGATTTATTATAATAAGGATGATTCATTCATGATTTCTTAAAACTTTCGTGTACACCAAAGTGTGGTTAGCAGTTGGTTGAATAAAGGATATACTTACTTACTTACTTAGTTCGGAAGACAGCAGAAGGAGAAACTGGTGAGGACTTACTTTGCTACCGCTGAGTTCACTAAGATAAGGCCTAAGCTCTTCTCCGACGACCAGATAGATAGCCACTAGGCAGAAGACGCTTGCTTTCCTAACTCGACTCTCGCTGTTGTCATAGCCCTGCAAAATAAAACAACTCTACCAGTTGACATCAACCAATCAGCAGCATGCATCTGTCAATGGCCAGATGCCAGACACATTCTCACGGAGAAAGTTTGGTAACCATCCACGACTATTCTGAGGTACTTAAAATGCAATATATTAACACCAACTAAAAGCAATGAATTCTTAAAAAGGTTTCACAGCAATTTATTCCATACAAGAGCATGTCTAGTTCAAAGTCCTTAAGTGCAAAGATCAACAGAGTGATATAAGATTCTGGACATAGTAGTAGATTGCGGAGCATGGTAGTTGACTGGTTAGTGTGCTTGCCTTGTAACACAGAGAGTACGGATTCGAGCCTTCCCTCAGTTGGTTACTGTGTCAGAACCTTGAGCAAGTCCTTCATTCACTATTGCTCAGCCTCATCGATTGATGCCTGAACATTACATTTTGGCCCTTAGTAAATGCATAATAATAAACTCATTCTTAACGTTGGAATTGTGAAAGTGATTTGAATGTTAGAAATCGAACAGAAATGAACCTTGAGAAGGCCAGGAACCAACTGCGGCAGCAACTGCAGTATCACGGCTTTGTCCGAAACAATCTCAACGACCTTGATCTGCATTTTTATGGCGGCTAGGTTGATCGGACATTCCGAAGATTCAGTGAATGAGTTGAGAATGGTGATGCACTGGTCGGCTGGAATGGCCCTCGCTAAAGCACCCGAACATTCCTCAGCAATCCTAATGACCTACACACACAACAGATGCAAAAACACGTCGCTTGTAATTCAAATCAAATGACTCTAGAACCCTTCAGCAGAGTTTTAAATACAGTGATCACAGAGATGGGAAAATGCCTTCAGCGAGTTCTGCACAGAAGTTATCATTAACAATCAGACACTTATATTGCATGGGTAGCCTGAAAATATCAGTCTTCAATTGCTTGCAAAAATAGGTAAAAGAAAGAGAAGCGTCCCACACAGCTGATTTAATTAATTACAATATTGGCATTAAATTGAACTGTGCAGATTTTAAATGTTAGCATTCATTACTGATAAGAGAAGGTCAAATCCTTCAAAATGAATAAAGACTAATCTTCCTTCAAATTTGAATTTCTGCAAGAATTTGAAAACTGTTCTTTATTCCCGGAGATTGGCTGGGAGCGCCTTCAGAATGGTTATCTTGGAGGGGCGCTATATAAGTCCTCTGAATGACTCACTTAGCAGTAACATTACAATGTCACTGAACTGTTTCACAATAAAAGTACATGATGAACCCCAGTTGACTTCAAAGTTCCAGAAAATAACTTGAAATCATATAAAACATCAGCAGGACTAAATCACAAAGCATAATGGATAAATGCAATGGTCCCAAAACTGTTAACATTTAAAATGCATTAACTTTTTCAAAACTATAGGCCTTAACTTTTAATTAAAACAACCGCTTAAAATCGATTGCAAAGTAAATAAACCAAGAATGTTTTGATTCCTTAAACAGCAGCAAATGACTATCTGTGACGTACATCCTTGGCTTGTGTATCTTTCTGGACCTGCAGAATCTTCAGTATAGTTAACTCGGCATACTCTTTGAACCTCTGCGGCTGGCGTCGAATAATTTCACGAAGAACTCTCAACGATAATATTCGTAAATTTTCCTACAACACACAACCAACAGCTCGTAACCAAAAACTATGACACTACCGTTCAACAGTATTCCATCAAATGGCAAATCAAACTGTTTAAAATACTTCGATAATAAATATAACAGAAGAACAACTGTTTAAAATATCTGTTTAAAATATCTTGAGCCAACCCCGCAAGACAGCCACAGGTGTCAAGTGTCAGCAACCCTTCATTTTTCTTGGCCTCAGCATACTAGGGCAGGTGGCCAGTCCTCTCCCATACCACATGATCCTCCCACAGACAGTGTATGGCCAGTGTACTCATATAATAGCCGAGTTCACAAGGGGTTGCAAATAGATCAGACATACCTTGCAAGGTCTTTCTCCCTGGTTATGATTTGAACCACAACCTCTGAGTTTACAGCATGCTGACCTTTAGATTATCATGCATGCACAAAAATAGTAGCTACTTTAAAATCTGCTACTATAAATTACAATAAAGTATCAATTAAAACAAGGTAACTGAAACACAAAATATACAATCAGCACCTCCAGTCAAACATCTATCAGCGTAAGAACTGAATGAGGTTGTCGTTGACCAATGACCAATCAGATTCTGCCATCTTACACGATCTTGATCAACCAAAATACAGCAGACTCTGAAGAGCCTCTCTCGAATTGGTGGCTATATAAATGTGCAATTACGATTACAATACGAAAGCTGTTGATCAAAAACAATCCAAGAACAGAAACAAGAAGACTGAAGTACTGACGTCAGTGTCGTCCAAAGTTTCCAGAAGCAGAAGAAGAATGGTTTTGAAGTGCTCCGTCCAGATGTCCTGCTCTCCTTCCCGAGTTATTCGAATGAGATTCGCCAAGGCATTTCTTCTCTCTTCGAATCTGGAAACCAGTTCAAACCGCAACATGGTCAGTATAACAAGTCCATAACTGATTAATTTAACTGAAGTAACAATTAAAACTGGCCTGAAAAGCTCAACAGCAAAAGCAACTCACAACATACACGAACAGCCTATTTGTCTGGCTGAAACAAGCCAACTCATAGATAAATATCGTTTATTTAACGACGCCGTCATATCAAAGATGATAGGCGTAGATAAATAGCAATTTTGAGGGGTTTTAAATAGTGCTTTATAAAGTCTATACCTACCTATGGATGATTCTTCCATGTTTTATAAACTCCTTAAGACTTTGCGAATTAAAGAAGTCTAATTTTTCTCGGGATTTCCGAACCCGGCCCAAGACGTTTCAACGAGCCAGAAATGACAGAGCTCCAACAACATGAAAAATCACTGAAACTGCAGACAAGCTGATAGTGAAAACACTGACGAATCTAACCTTTCGTTTCGATTGGATAGTTCTAGGATTATGTCGTCTATGAGTTCGACGTGATCTACCGGAAATTCTGAAAATATAAAAACAGCAACAATTAAAAGAAACAGGCCAAACAAAAACTGGTTTTTAAAGTTAAAGCTTTCCCTGCCCACAACATTCCAAGTCAGCAACACCGACTAAACACAGAAGGCATTGATGAAACAAAAATACAGTTGAGGAAAGATTGAAAATTGGTAAAAAATATGGAGTTCATACAGGAGGAGCTCTGTTAAACATTACAGACACCAAACTGAAACAGGAAAACTTTGAACGAAGCAAGAACATTTTCGCATGGCCAAACAACTTACAATTAAACAAAGGAAACAATGTATAAAATCAAGAGAACAGAAATGACAACCATAAGCTGTGACAGCCTTTACTGTCAAATAGAAGAGAAGCAAAAAACACTGCGTGAAGAATCAACAAGCGTAAGTGCTCAAACAGATATAGAAATGGGAATTATACAGCGGAAGAGGGAACGTATGAGAATTAAAACTACTACGGTGCAGGATCTACATCTGTTTTACTCACCAGAGGGCCAACGAACAATTGACCCACAAGTCGTCACCATCCCAGTGAAGGCAACACAGAAAAGTGCCAAAATATTAGAGACGCAGTCAAGTACACTAGGGTAATCTTTACTAATCAGAGGAGACTATTTAAAGGAACCAAATCAACTAGCACCATCAAAGAAGTATATTTAAACAAATATTAAGAAAACCAGTGCAACAACAAACACAAATGCAAACAACAATACATATAGTGGTTGAGCAATGAAAAGATGGTGTGCTTTTAAGTGCTTTCTTCTAAAATACATGTACAACTCCATCGACATTGCAGTCCTTCCCAAGTGCAGAAGTGCACGCACGACCGTATGACAGAGCATCAATAACAGTGAGCAGTTGTGCGCGAAGGACCTGTTCATGGACCCTGCACATTGACCACGCTACACACTGACCATCTCAGTGGAGGTTTGATACTGTACACAAAAAGTGCTCTAAACAATACGCCATTGTGCCCTAAAATATCTAGAAAGAAACGATAGAAAAACCTTCAGTTATAGGTAATCACAGTTTAGTCACTTAACATTTTAACGATGAGCAATTGAGCATGTAGTAAAAGTGCCTGAGAAACCAATGCAGCTCGTCGTCAAAGTTTTAAGAAACCCAGTTAAATATGGTCTACAGTACAGTAAGGTAGCAAACAGTAACCACTTATTTATTACCTACCTCTACCAATGCACACCCATAAGTTAAAGAGTTAAGACAAATACATGATCCATACTAAATCACAGCTGATAACTGCAGAAGTTATTCTGGTAAAGAATTACAACATTTATGCATATCCATTTCTTAAACATATTGAAAGAACATACATTACCAGACTGTAACTGCATTACCTTCACTAAAGATGTCGTTTTCCACATCAAAGGCCGCATCTGCTAAGCTCGTTAGATTCATTCCATTCGCTCTCTAGAATGTCAACAAAATCAGATATTTTCTCAAGTCTGTCTAGTACAAGCAGTTACTAGGAAGCTGGCACCGATACACGAATATGCCAGATCAATTTTATACAGGCATCATTAAAACTTGAACTCTAGCATAATTTCTATTGATCATCAGCTAAGCAGTTTATAGAAGTCAAACTTTACTCTTCCCTAACAATGCTCGAAACCGCAAAAGGTGCAAAACGCACATCAGTAATGTTGTTTTATTAGCATTTGTTTTTCAACCTTGAGATTGGTAAAGGAAGCTGATCTTGTCTATTGTATTGTATATTCATTTATTCATATTCGCACTGGCAAAACGCAACACGTTCCAAAGACCAGTTCCATGAGGGCTATAATCTCTCTAGATCAGTTCTGTTATTACTAAATGTTATCTCATCTTATTCGATTAAATATCATCAATTGATACTGGTTACTAAGCTCCACTTGAAGGGATGAACAACAGTGTCTTTACAACGGGCCATGGCATCGCATTTAAAAGATGCCCTTATACAGCTGCCTTGGTATGAAGTTCCTAACATTCTGGGAAGAGAGAATGTATGTATGTATGTATGAGCACTTGTTATAGCGCCCCTTCAAGATTTCTACTCAGAGGCGCTCCCGACTACAGCGCGGACACTGAATCGGAGTTTCACGCCGAAGCGCATGAGCAATTACGAGTGAAGGACTTGCCCAGGGTCCCTACGCGGCGGCTTGAGGTGGATTCAAACCCGCAACCCTCCGGCTGCAAGGCACCGAACATACCCCTACACCACCGCGCCCCACGAATGGATGCGGCCATGGGTGGAGGGCATATGGGGTCACAAGGAGACCAGGACACAACCGATGAAGGACATAGAACATACTCCCTTTACTTAGTAAGTATGTATACAGTTCCTTATCGTGTCTAAACAAAGGTACCTCATCCTGATAGTTGTTGGGATTGTACTGCCTCCTTTTCTCCCCACTTCCGCCGTCGTCGTCTCTTTGGCCGTCGTGAGATCTCGAATCTCTGCGCGAGTCCGAGAACTGTGAATCCATTCGACTCAGGTTCTGGATATCGGCCGACGTCTTCTTAATCGAGTTGTACAGATCTTCTGGATTCATGTTCTCTGTGTCAATGCATTGTGCGTCAGACCTAAACACCACCATGAAAAGGCAACTGTTTAGAACATTGAAAGTTAATAACTCATTTAGTAATTTACGTCTGTTAGAAAAAGTCCCCAGTGGTAGAGTTCTAGAGTTGTGCCTCTAATGAGTCTCTCTTGAAGTGGCGCTATATAAATTTACGATTACGATGTAAAACCATTACCATTACATTTGAAGGCTATTTTAGCCAAAGTGCAAATGTAACATTATACCAACAAGAGGACAATCTTTCATACACAAAATCATACAATCACACATGCAATTGAATGCACACATGCATGAAACCACATACGGAAGCATGCATCTGCTGTAAAATGTATGTCGCACATTTACTATTCATATTTGAGAAACTATTCAGCTGAATACGAATAAACTATTGTGACCACTATTTGGAACAAAGAGAATCGAATAGGAACGGTTGGTACAGCTGTGATATACAGAAATTGACGAGGATCGCTGCAGCAGCAAGTTTTAACAATATCTTTAAGAGGATATCACTGGGGCAAACAAGTCACATGTAAACTGAAGTAAGACTGAGACATTGTTGGCCACCTGTTGGCTGCTGTCCTGTAACGGCTCAAGGCTCCGGCCGGTGGACTGGTTACGTTACGCGGTGACAGAGGCTCTGTGTCTGGTCCACCGGTTTGCAGGTGTCCTTGTAAAACACGACCAGCACCCTCCTACAGCAAAGTCAAGGAACACGGAGATTAGTAAAATTTTGATCTTAGAATCCAGAATTTAGATTTCCTGCATAAGTCCCATTATTGTAGAGAGAAAATGAGGAGTTTTAAGTTCAAATCCAGTTAAATAAAGAAATTCAAATCTGAGCAATTCCACATTAAGATTTTCTAGCTAACACTGCTATTTGTCCAGAAAGTCTGATGTTTACCGTTTTCGATTCAACAATTGGCCAAAACTTACCACAGTTCAGTCATAAATCCATTTTAAGCAATGAGTGCAGTCAGTACTTACTCCTGTAAATCATTTAGACCTAAATGCACAGTAAAATACATCTTAGAAATGACAATATGCTTCTGCTTAACAGCCATGCACAAGTATAACACATCATCTAATCAGAATAAGACAAACATGATTTCTTTAATCTTATATGTAAATTGCTGTGTTCCTGCTTCTGTGAAAACACACAGAAACACATTATGGACCAGCAGAAGTTTTATGCTATATTTAAAACAGTTTACAACATGAGGAACCCCGAAAAGTTTTCGGTTATAAAAAGTCTTAGGCTTTATTTCAAACAGTTAAACTGCTCACCTGAAATGTTTTTGGTAAGACTTTCAGCATTGTTGAGAATTCTGAAGGATTAAGGTTGTACAATGCTACCAATACGCCTTGCGCTGCCTAAAACAGAAATGCATGCTACAGTCAATTTTAAAGATCTCAAGCAATGCAATTTTGGCTAATATCTCCACATCTACACAGAAATTTAGCCAACACTCACCAGTGTAATAAAAGCATGAATTATGAAGGCCAGAGCACTAACATGTAGCATTAGGTGTTCGCAATTCTACTCTGTGGCAAGATGAAAATTTAACTAGGCAAATTCAAACTCCTCTGCCCCAAGGAATAGAATCGACTGCCACTCTGTCTTCATTGCTCATTGCTCAATTCACTTCCTCCCTTCCAAAAAAATGGTTTAAAACTCACTAGTTCTCCTTGGCTTTTGAGCACTTGGATATCTGCATCTGCACCTTGTGGCTGACTATCCACGCCTCAGATTCACATTTTGTTGTTACCGTGTGCATGTTACAAATTTAATAATAATAATAATAATAATAATAATCAGACCACCATCAGTAACATCTCCGGATATTGTTTGGATCGCCTGAGGGATCATTGATACCTCGGGCAAAAAATAAATAAAATAAATAAATAATAATAATAATAATACAGTGCAACTGCAAAAAAGCAGCAAAGATACTACAATGAAAGCTACAGCTAATGCATCACAGTTGACCTAATCGTACGAGGGAAGCTGGTCATAAGCTGAGTGAATACCTTGCGAACTTCCGCACTCTTTGGCTCTGTTGTCCAGGTGATGACCCTTGACACAGCAAGTCGTGTGTCACTCGTATTGACAAACTCCGCTGGGTCCATCAAAAGTGCAAGTCCATGTAGGTAGTTCAACAGCGCTATCTTCACCTTCAGAAAAACATCCACAACGCGTCAATTAAATCAGTCGCCTCGGGCAGAAAATGTAACACATTACCAGAAAACGGTACTGATTAAAATAAGACAATTCAAGGGTTTTAGTAAATCTGCACAACTTTCTGAGTGAATCACCAGCTGCTTTGTCTCAACTCATATACATGAAGTTTAATAACTTAAGTTCTTGTCAGAGAAATGCATTATCCGTGTCTTTGACATGCATTTAAATTATTAAGTGAACATATCTCTCTCCACATTTCTGCATTTACCACTGCCCAAAGTTTCTAATTGTTTTCAAGTAAGTTTGACTTCACGAACTCCTAGCATACAAAGAGCAACAGCAGAATGCCTAAGGGCTCCACAACTTCTTAGAAACTCCATCAACGACAAATTACATGTAAAAATTGCAGTAAAAAAATTATGGCATTCAAATTAGAAATAAATCTTGATCTGATTATAAATCACCATTTCACCTCTCTCCAGGATTTGAATCCCAGGAAAAGTTAAACTGATAATCAGTAATGTCATCCATAAGGATATGTTGTCTAGAAGTTGCATTGCAGTTGCTTCCAGCCAAATGTTCCCAAAACATCAGGACCCTCACTCCGTTGACATGTGCTTGATTCACAGTATTTGATTGAATTATTACCAAACTTTACCTTATTTTCACAAAATGATCAAATCCAAACTCTCAGCAAAGCGCTAAACAGGCTGATTTGCATGCATGCCAAAGAATACATTTCGGGAAAGCAGGAAAGATTACCGTTAAAGTCTAAAAACTCGATCATAAAACCCAGCCTGACATTAACATCTAACAAGTTTTCCACAAATGAATTTCAGCTACACTGGATCACTTCAATGTTCATATCTAGTCAACCAATGTGCAAAGACATCCACATACCATTCAAATTGGTAAAAAAAAAACGTAAGTTCAACCCATTTCACGTGCACAGCATATATCAAGTGAGGCAGTAAATTGGTTGCTAAAAAGGCCAACTTATTTTACCATTTGAAATGAATTTATGACAAAACCTACCAGAACATAAACTTATGACACAATAGAAGTTTTGAAAATATGCTATTACAATCCCACAGGCATAGAAAAGTAAAGTTCAGCATGATAGCACCAAGAAAATCCCAATTATGGCAAAGTGAATGAACAGCATCAAAGTATAAATGGTAACTGAAGCAGAAAACAGCAGAAAATAAGCATAGCAAATTCTTTCATGCCAAATGCTTTTTAATTTTTCAAAGTTTAAAACAAATATGAAAAAACCTGAAAGCTCAGTGGGTTCAAAAATACTGCGACATGTAGAATACCCACACTACATGAACCCACATACACAACTATACAGACTGATACACAAACATATGGACACATAATTTATGTATACATAAACACCCATACACAAATAAACCTGGTGACATTGAGAAAGATAAAAGACACGGAAACAGTAACAAATGAAGTTTCAATTTTAATTGTGACCTACAAACTTTTCCTCCTCTGACCACAAGCAGAGGTGCCTCAACATGAAAATTTAGCACAGATTTAACTGGCTTAATTTACTCTGCATTCATTTAACATAATTCATTTTATTTAATTATCTCATGATAATTATCACCATCTTCTGCAAAAGAAAAACAGCCTTGCATTCTGAGGAACCAGAAGTTAAGCCAACCAAATAGAAATCATTTGCAACTTCATAATTTTTCTAACTACCACCCACCAGTTTCAAACAAAGCAGACTAGAACAAGCTGTTCAAAACATACAGCGGAAACAATTTTTCTACGCTTAGACATATGTAGTGTGAAAGAAACAACACAAGCCAATTCAGTTTCTTGCATTTGGGAAAGCAAATCATCATGCAGTTAAGGGCCAACCAAACAGTGCAACGCTTTAATACCAGAATTCTGCACCAAAGCGCAACAGAGCATTAGGGTTGTTAGATGTTTAGCATCGGCTGTTAAAATAGAAAATGAACAAGCTGAATAAAACTGATGATATATAACACATACAGCAGAACTGAGGTCAGTGTTCTGTGCAGCCACAGCACCACCCAACTGGAAATAAACAAGGCAGCAACATAAATGATGACAGTCAGACAGAAACTCATCACACTTTGACGACTTCAAAGTTCAGATGCTACGCTAAAATCAGCGCCACTCTGCCAAAGAAGTTACGAACATAGTAAACTAGGAAGGTCAACTCAGGAAAATAAAGAAAAACCTAAAATAAATTTAAAGAATGAATGAGGAAACATCAAAGGAAAGTCTGAAAATAATAGAAGCGTTAATTAAAAATAGACAAACACATCGTTAAAAACAAGAGACAAGAATAGAACACAATTTTAAGCAGAACATATGAGTACAACTGATTATCAAAAAGAAATGCTCGGCCTGCCATAAAATTTAGCATAACAGTGTAACATCCTGAACAGAAACAAAAGACTGGATCATAATCGCAAGTGCACATTTACATTGTGCCTCTTCGATGGATGTGCGTATGTATTATTATTATTATTATTATTATTACAGTAGTTTTATATAGCACCCCTACAAGACAGTCTACTCAGGAGCGCTCCCAGCCCAACCTCGGTCAAACAGGACAGTCTTAAGGCTAGAGAAGAACTGAGCAGAGTGTCCTATTGAGGTAAGACGCAGTGCCACCGGAAGCCCATTCCAGGTCACCGGGCCAGCCACAGAGAAGGCGCGGCGCTGTCGGATAGCAGTCCGAGCACGAGGGACAAGGAACGCTGCTTGCACCGCTGACGTATGTAAGTAAGTGGTGGAACTTGCATTACACTTTTCAGGAACCTCTCTAACAAATCTCTTTTAAGTTTTAAACCCATTGCTGTAAACAGTTCAGCAAATTCATTACGATGGAATAATTATATCGAGCTCAGATCGGCCGCTGAAAACGGTGCAAAGGCAAGTAGTGTGTGGCTGCCTGAATTTCAACTCAGTTGCTACAGTCTAACTGCCAACAACTTATCCATCTAAACTGTCCTCCACACACTTTCACAGGTTTTGTTCAATGTCAAATGATAAAATAACAATGGCTATTATTGTTCTCTTCAGTGATCATCTCAGAGAATGCACATCAAGAACTTCCAGTCATCCAAATCATTTATTCTTTCCATATCTTTTATAAAATGCAAACTGTAATGTAATGGTCTTTGATATATGATGGCACTTTTGTTTAAACAGACTTGAATTACTTCTCATTTATAGCAAACATGTAAACTAATATTTATTAAAAACTCTAATACATCTAGTTACCTAACTCAAACTTAGCTTCATCGCAAGTACTTATTAGTTCAATAGCAAATATCAGGCTTGCAGTTTATCTCTGACTAAATCAGTTTCTAGGCCATTTGGAAACCATAACATGGCTAGAAAATAACTGTTACTACTAAAGCAAGAACAACTTCTTGAACCATGTGTCTTTTCTAGTGCACATCCAATGAGAACAGTAAGAAAAGACTAACTAGTGTAACAGTGGAGAAGAAACATAAGTGAGAAATGGCAGCAGCTTATTAGCACGTGGTCTCAAAGAAAACACTACTGACTACTATATAGTCACTTTTATGAGCCATGAAATAGCAACAACGAAAGAAGAGAATTACGCAGCAGAAATCAGTCGTTAAAAACGAAAACAGAAATCTGTAATGCTGATAACAAATCAAAAATCAGAAAAAGGATTTGTACAGGAAAACAAATATTTCAGATCATGTTACCTTGACCTACGTGAATGCATAAAAAAATAAAAATAATAATGAGAGCCGTTTGAATTCACCGCTTGTTCACTTGTTAGGGCATCCATTGCTCCAGCCATTTCAGTGCAATAGGAGAAATATTAAGCTTGAATACTAGCCAGACTTTTAAAACATACCTGTGTCACCTACAGTCTTTTTGTTAACTATGATTGTCTCAGTTACATTTATTTAAGTTCAACTAGGCTTTTTATTGGCTTCTCAAAAAAACTAGAAGCAACTTTTCACAATAGTTGCAGCATCTACTTCTGCTGGCCTTGGTCCTGTTGGCCAGGGTGTGTGTGGGGAACAGTGTAGTGGATAAGTTGTTCAAGAGCCAGCATGAAAAACTGACTTAACATTGACAAAAGATATATAGCAAAAGATCCATAACTATTCAGCTGTATGAGAAAAAACGCCGCAGTGAATTAAAACTTAGCATAACGTACAAACTGCACCCTACCACCCTAAATATCGATAAAATCTTCCAACCAATCAGAGAAGCCAATGACCATATTCCTTATTTTGTGACAGCAGATTGTCATAAAATGACCAGTGATGACCAACTGACCTTAAGACTTGGAGTCTGCGTCTGGTCAACGATGAACTTTGTGAGGATGTTGAACTGGTGATCACATTCAAACGACATCCTAACATCAATGAATGAAAATACAATGAAAATATACTAATGAAAACAATGTTACCAAATTAATTGGCTCACGATACGGTAAAACAATAATATGTTAAAATAAAGCATTTCAGAAGTGAAACAGCGTGCTTGAATATAACATACAGGAAACTGTAAGTGGCTTCATTTAACGTTACCAAATTAGTTTAGCTCAAGCCACCGTCGTAAAACTCTAACAAGTCAACGCATAAATATAGATAAATCTTTGAAAGAGATGACAGGGAAAATCAATCAATCAATCAATCAGAAGAAGGCAGGCCCTTTATCTTTCTCTTCCCTTTACTAGCTGTTTTCCTGTTAAAGCTGTCGTTAAGGAAATGAAAATGATAATGCCTGTGATGATTACCGGTATGCTGCATAATTTCTTACTTGACTGTGTCCAAAGCCTTTAGAATTTTCGCTTGGATCGATCCAAGAAGGTCTGCGCCCATTTTGTTGATCAGACGAGGCAGGCAGAGGTACAGCCAGTCGTACAGGTCGGCCTTGTGCACGTTAATCAGATCGATCAGCGTTTCCACGAACGCGCTGAACACCTTGCTATGGGGATCGTGAAACATTCGCGTAAAGATGTCTGTGACTTTTTTCAGCTCCGTGCGACTATAAAAACCAAAAATTTCCAACTGAGAAACCATTTTGTTAAATGAAAGACCAAATATGCTTATCTACCACCGTAAAGTTCTGTTGCATTTCAATAATCTTAAAAATAAATTTAAAATCCACAAATACATGCAACTGTGTTCAAGTTCTAGATGTCTGTGCTAAAACAACGAATAAAGAGATGAATATTACGACCGAAAGTGAACTAACTTGAGAAATCTGTTGGCCTGTAAGGCATTCTGTAAAGATACGAGACCGTCACGTCTGTCGGACCACGAACCGCTCGAAAGAGCAGACATTATCTCATTCATATCCTGCGGACAAACAATTACAACATATCAGAAATCATAAAATCACACACACATAACATAGAGTTTTCTATTAGACATGTAATGCGTATTTCTAGAAAAAGAAGCATACCCTTTAACTGATTAATTATTTGTACATCTGACTCAACAATAATTCACCATGCATGAATCAAAGTTCAATTTAGTCTTTCCTTCATCTGTAATCACTTGTTCATAAAAGACAAACTGCTCCCAAACAATGTGATTTCTAACAAGATGATAACAAAACAGGAGGGCAGTAGGCATGTCTAGCGGATTGCATAATTAAAGTTTTATTACATATTAACAAAAATGCTGATAAAAATTTTGATATTCTCAGTTATTAGAAACAATAACGGAGTTCTTTGTTGTTATTCATACAAACAAAGCTGCAGATAAAATTTTGAATTTGAATAATGACAGTGTTCTTGTAATCAACAAAGATGCAGCTTGAATTCTTAGTAGTTACAGAAGAACAGTAAAAGCATTCTTTATTAATCTTCCAACACCTTTTCTTCAAGACATTTGACATCAAGCTAGCACAGGCAGCACCTGTATTAGCTTGCTCTTGAAGTGGTGCTAAATAAATGCTCAATTACGGATTACAAACTACAATCACTTGTATAAGAAATCTGATAAGATCACAATGCTGTAGGACGCATGCACAAGATAAGAGGAGATGCGCTTATGTTGGATGACAGACAACGGAAATAAGCAGGTTTTAGATAGACAACACCGAGTGCACAACACAGACAACATCCATCCGTGGCGAATACCTTGGTCAACCTGAGAGACACGGTCCGTCTCTCGGCCGCATCTGAAGCCTGGGTTGCAAGCAGCATTAAGAAAATCACACACAGACACAGCACATACAACAGACGACAGCAACCAACCACAGTCCAGCACCACGCAAATTACAATTCCAAACAATGAAACAGCCTTCTAAGAGGAAAGTTCTCTCAGATACACATATGCCGAATTGTCGCGAAGGTAGAAGCAAGGAAGATGTGCATCAATGAAGTTCATACCAATGCAGTTTTTGGGTCAGTGAATTTGATTTCAAACTCAATTACACTAACCTCTAGAACCAACAACAATCCAGTTACACTAAATAATAAATAGCACTGCCGGCTCAAGGGCTGAGGAACAGGGAATAAGTGCTTCTCCAATATTTACTATGGGACAAGTTTTCTACAGCCTCCCCTACTTTCCACGTGGGCTTTACCAACTTCAGATGAAAAGGTAGCAATCAAAAAGTGAAGTAAGGTGACATTGCAACTCCATTTCTGATGCACCCGACTACACTGATCTCCACAGCCATAATCTCGGGTTCTTAAATTCTCAACACATAACAGTACAGTACAGTGCAACAGTGTTGCAAAGGTTGAAAGTGCACTGTGAAACTTGTATTCTGGGCAAAATTCACAAGTTCAGAAGCACTGATTAAAATAAAATCAGTTCTGTACACATGGTCTCAGTTACCGTGGTAACTCTCAGAGCCCCTGTAAAGAAAACGTGTACATGGCCAACAGACAGACTGCAAAAAGTAAGAACAAGAGATCTTCCTACCTCGGACGTATTTCCATATGATCGATACGAACTTTCGGAGCAGAGACTTGACGTTTCACTACCGGCGTCCTCACTTTCCCCGTTGTCTGCTCGCCCACGACGAAATGAACCAACGCGGTGCAACTGCAACAAGATTAGCAACAAAAACCATTTGTAATTAAATATTTATATAGCACCACTCAAAATGCAAACAAATCAGAGATGCTCTAGCCCTAGACAATGTTAGATGCCACTAGAAACATGACTATTACATCAGTTAGCAGAACAATACACAGTAAACTAGAAGAGTCACCAGTGGTGGGTGCATGCACACATGCGAAGCCAACCAACGGATTCCTGTTGACAGATTGCATGGATGTTCAAACCACTGCAGGATACTATAACAATAGAAATTACACTGGCAAGCAGCAGTTATGAAAAAAGCATAAAAATTTGTAGTAAACATGCTTTCAGTGAAAATCAGAAAATGTGCCAGGACAAAAGCACCTGGTGTTCTGACATCAGACTTCTGCTCACAACTGTTATGAAAGAGTTTGAAGGGAAGTATACATGAAGTTGTATTCTGAGTATTAAGAACACCCTAGAGCTTACCAGTGCATCAGCAACCACTGCCTCCATGTCCTCTCCTGGCTGAAGGACTTTCTGAGTTGACGAATTCTCTTTACGATGTGATGAAACAGCCACTCTACCGGCGGCACCAAATGACTTCTTATCTCTGGCACCTGACAAAAACAATACCAGAAACATATACGCAGGCATAATGAAAAACAAAGCCAAGAACGCCAAAACTATTTTTGCTAATGTCAACGGTCTTTGTTGCCATAAGATGTGATTAAGCCTTGGACCCATCCAAGAAGCCTTAGATAGATATTCCCCTTTATTTTCTGACAGGTTGACAGATCACTGAACCAGTTAAGTCTCCCATAGAAGAGCCTTCTCAACAAAAAGTACAATATTAATGCAAAAGTTCTGGACGTGGGGCTATACACCAACACTGCTAAATCAAGTCTCCAATACCCCACACTGAGATATTCGAAAGTGTTTATTTCCTCTTTCAAAAAAATATAAATCGCAAGGTCCTGCATATCGGGCCAGAGCGTTACAGGACGTGTTTTCTACTTTCCAGCTGATGCTGGTAGCAAATTATCCAGCTTCATGACAGAGTGTGAACAAATAACTTGTCCAGATTCATTACATAAGGAGTCTACACAGTAAACTCTAGCCCACAATCATTGGATTGCCATCTAAGTATGCTGTTAAATAGGCCTAAACCCTCCCTAAGGCCATCTGTATTTCCTACCATATGTATTTCTGGAAGGACTGGCATCTCGGCTGGAACCTTGGCTGCGTGCCCATACCCTCGAAGCCATTCCAGAAGCAGCGGGAATTACATCTGGTTGCGTGTGGGTGATGTAGCTGAGACGAGATGATGGAGATACAGATCGACTTCCAGCTGCAGAAACAGAAGCACCCTTCTTCAGCAATCAATCAATCAATATTTGTTTATTCAATAGAGAAGCTGACACAGACACAATATAGTGGTTACAATCATTGTTTATTATTTCGTTAGGCAGGCACAAACCTCGCAGACAATAGCTAAATGGAATTTCATAAGATGGGGTAGTTAAGTTTTCAGAGCATCAAGAAACCAACAAGCAAAATTTCTTTACAATACAATACATCTTTAATTTGAGAATGCCCTTCTTACAAAGTTCAGAAATGTACACTAAAGCTGGACAACAGAAAACATTGAAAAGGTTTTAATCAGACTTCAAAAAATAAACAGGAACACCAGAGCTTTGCACCAACAACTTTAGTTATCAGTTGCTTCTGGTTTTGAACACCAGTGAGTCCTACTGCCTACAACTGCCGTTCCTCATTGCCAAAAGCACTCCAAATCCCCGATGTGACTAACAGGCCATCTACTCACGCTGTGATTGTGATGCCTTAGTTAGTGGTCGTGTTCGTTCTGGTGTTACCATCTGACCATTGGTCGCTCCACCAGGAGTCTTCTTCTGACGTGCTAAAAATACATTCAGGCAACGTTCATTATTTTCACAGTCGGCAGACTTTAATGCCAGCCCTAACACTAATAGGATGTATTTTAATACCACACGACTATCAGCTCAGCAAACACTGTTAAAGAACGTGAACTTAATGTGCAAACACCAATCAGGCATTGTGCTGTTGTGCATTCAGAAGTGCCATTAGCCACACGCAAGCCTACACTATCTTTAAACTATACTACAGAGATGAAGAAGAAGAGCAGTCCATAAGCTGACCTCGAGAGGAAGCCACGGGTCCTTTCCAGTGACAGTTTTATTATGAGAATGTTATATGACTTTGCATAAATGTTTGTATTATTTATTTTTCTGTAAGCTACTGTGCGTTTGCTGGTAGTCAAATAAAGAATATTCTTACTTACTTACTTACTTACTTACTTAGTGCATGTGGTCAGTGAATTCATCGTAGCTTAATTGGCTAGGGAGCTCAGATGGAACAGAAATTTTGAAATAAATTTCTGCCATGGCATGGATTTTAACCCCAGACCTCTTAGTTGACAGTACAGGACACTAACCACTGGGATACCATGCATCCCATCTTCTACTTCTACACCATAGAGAACAAAAAAACAGTTATCTCTTAGCCCTACAGTCTAAAGCTCGGTTCCCAGAATTTATTTGCATGGTTAAACACAAAGAATATCGATCAAAATACGAGGTACATGCTAAAGAAACTAACGGAAGGTACCAAAACGGAAGGTTAATTAAAAAAACACATAAAGACGTGACTTACTGAAAGCAGAATAAAAAAGATGCAGGACATGTATCACATGACTAGTAGCTGCATTTCCTTCATTTTCTTTAGCGGTAAGAAATGTATCAAAAAAACTAAATTATCCAAACTATCTTGAAGACTGGTATGTATAACTCATGAACAGGAACATGAATGTCTTTACTTAAAATAAATGCAACAAGGGTGATCTGGTTGTCCCATTCCCGTGCTTCCACAATGCAAAATGGTAGCTGTGCCATGGTTAGCTCAACCATTTGGAACAGGTCTCCCCTAAACTGCGACATGAGCTTCTTCTCCTTTCTTTCTCTTTTTCAAAACCATTGTATTCAATTATGGCCTTGAACTGTTAGGTCAGGAAAAGGTACTATATATATATATGCACACTTACTAAATTACAAAATATGCTTTCAGCTGTTTTTAGAAACTAAATCATTTTAACACAATGACTATGGCAGTTCACAGGACCTCAGTACCTGAAATATTAGCCATAAGCAATGACTGTCATGAACTATTATTTATTATTATTCAAAATTCTAATTTCGAAATAGAACAGAAGAAAATGCAGCTGTTAACTAAACGAGTTATCTGACAATGCAAAATAATGGACATCATGGAGCTGTAGTGTTTTTTGTATAGGAACTATCTTTACACAGCATCACAAAAGTACAGAGCTATGAGAAAGCACTGTCTTCGAAACCACAAACTGTTACGGCATCTGTTAGTAACTGATTTTTGATTACTCACAAGCACTAGACAAGGGCGAACTGGTTCCACGCGTTCTCACTGACGCATTACGTTGCAAACCCGAGGGTTTTGACGGCGATGTTAGATCGGTCGAGCTTTGGCTCTGGCCTACGATTGATTAGTAATTGTAAGCAGATTAGGGTTAGCATGAAAAAAGGCAAGCATTGAACACCGTGTTCGGTGTGATGAAATGGAACATTGAAAAATTCACCAAATCAAAAGTCACACCACATTGAGCTTTGAAAAATTCACCAAGCATAAAACAGAAAAGGAGTTATTAGCAACCTATATTAACCATTTAAAGCTTGAATTGCCCTTTTGCAGTGCAAATGGTTAGGGATGTAGCTGCTGGGTGCCAATTCTTAAGAATATTTGTGTTTACACATTTAGGCCCCTATCTAGAATAATGAAACAAATTCTGTAAGAATGGAACACCTGGAGGGACATTGTTTTCACAAAACTGTGATCTGCGAGTGAGCTACCAGGAGTTAACGATCTGTTATCAACTCAATTGCTTACTCACAATCATCAGTAAAAGGTTAACCAGGTGACCTGCCTGTGAAGAAACTGATTCTCCTAAATTAGATTCTTTTGGCTCCCTAGGAAATGGCTGTCTAACTGAACAGGCCAAATTTTACAACAGGTATGCAAAACACACTGGACCCACAGCAATAAGGCCTTTATTACCTACGACATTCAAAATTCAAGTTAAACCAAGAAATCCAGACAACAAATTATTAAAAGTATTTTTTCCTTGGCATTCACTCTGTACGACTTCATGCAAAAAATTGCACCCAATAACACAAAAAGTGAATATCACAAATCACAATCCAATGCAGAGGGTTCACTGTGAAGAAATAAGAGGCATTCGTGATGCAATTAAGAATGAATATAATAAAACTGCTTAATAAAAATACGAGGCATATGACTACATGCTAAACAGCTCTACCAATGTGTATCAGTAGAACAAAACATGTTCATCTCGTTATACTTTAGTTACAAAACTGGAATTGGGTTTCATCAGTGCTTAAAATACTTAATTCCAAGGAACCTATTAATATGCACAGGCACAACGAATTTACATAATGAAAAAATAAGTACAGAAAACCAGCCAGACAAGAAGCCTTTATTTTTGAAGTATGAATGTTTAAAGCCATAAAAGAGGCTAGCATGATTTTTATGCAAATAAAATTTAAGATTTTATACAAGTCAGACAAGAAGCCTTTCTTTATGAAGGATGAATGTTTAAAGCCATAAAAGAGGCTAGCATGATTTTTATGCAAATAAAATTAAGATCTTATGCAAGCTACAAGTTTTTAGAATGATCAAATGTTTAGTTCTTGAGCTCATCAATAAATCATCGCAAACCAAAACATTGGCAAACTCATTTCTCTAGCTCGTCTCGAGAACGAGATTCAATATTCTGAATAATTTCCATAGTTAAATAGTTTCAAAGAATTTAACCAAATTTTGCCCTCAAATAACCCCAGTATGTATTTGTTTAAAAATGAGCCATTGACCTCAATCATACGTTATAGCTTAATTTTGTTTAAACTATGCCAATGGCCTAGGCAATAGAAAAATCATCGTAGAAGTGCTTATTAGTTTTACGTTGAAAAGACAATAACGAAAAGTATTTCATAACTACCTAAGCTGTGTAAGATAGCGCAGTGTTAGTAGCGATGGCAGTAAACCACAAACATCCAAATTATGAAAATGCTGAATGAAAAAACCAACAGCCATCGATCACATGCAAAACGTATGAGCATCCGTGTCACAAATTTTAGACTTGCGGGGACATTTGCTCATATGTAAAGGACACGCTTCAGCCTGCATCTCTTTGCAGCCAATGGTCACGACGCATGCAAAGATAACGTGAATAAACATACGCAGTGAGTTGTAATTGGATACCGACGAAACACGGGAGGCACCGGCGTTAGATGTAAGATTGACCGTACTGCTGGAACGAACTATTGCCTCCTCACCATCTTGATTCTCTGCACCTGCACAGGTAAACCACTACACCTCTCAATTTACAGTCTTCAATTAATTTACAAGATTCTACGCTACCCAAAGATGCAGCAACAATCGGCCACCATGTGGGACACAGTAGCTGAATGGTTAGAGTGCTCACACTGTAACATGGTGAGCCTCCTTCCCTGAGACGGTTACTGTAGTTGTGGGGCGCGGTGGTGTATGGGTATGTTCGGTGCCTTGTAGCCGGAGGGTTGCGGGTTCGAAAGCCCCTCAAGCCGCCGCGTAGGGACCCTGAGCAAGTCCTTCACTCGCAATTGCTCATGCGCTTCGGCGTGAAACTCCGATTCAGTGTCCGCGCTGTAGTCGGGAGCGCCTCTGAGTAGAAATCTTGAAGGGGCGCTATAACAAGTGCTCATACATACATACATACATACATACATACATACATACTGTGCAGGGACCTTGCAGACATCCTTCACTCACAAGTGCTCAGTGCCATCAATTGATGCTTGGTTATTACACAGTGGCACTTAATAAATGCACAATATATAAACAACTTTGCTTAACCATTCTGAATTGGCTATCTGTGTCGGTCTGAGTTCTCATTAGAACCACTTGGGTTCCTGCAGGCTTGAACTAGAACTAATTTTATACATGTATGTACCTGGTAAATGTGTATATAATTATGTACATACATATGTACCACACCACCACCCATTGTTCGGTGGGTGGGAAGCAGTCAATTGACAGGTCTGGCTCTCATGCTTCGAAGCTCCGACCTGCTGATACTGGCCGCAGTGCACTGCTGAGGGAGTCTCTGTAACATACTCTCGACTGCTGAACTTTCTGGTTCCTATGGTTTAGTATGTGCCCTTCTGTGCTTTTTACTGGGCGCTAAGAGCAGTGGCATATAATATATGTATTGCTGCATATTTTGGGCTCTGAAAGCCTCAACATGGTTTCAGTTAAATATACTAGCGATTTAATAGACTACACCCAACAGATCCTTAACTTCTCTAAAGACTTTGTATGTTACACAATAAATAAGACGGACAATGGACCAGTATGACAAAGAGCAAATCAGCAAAGATACATGTAACATCCGATTCAATCACTGAAACTAACCATCCGAAGAATTGGTCTTTGGAACACGAAACGCTTTAGCGGATGGCTGAACCGATGTTCTCTGCGGCTGAGCTGAAGCGAGGCTCCGACCGCTGCACAGTCAATATACAGTCCATTCATTTATATACACTCACACTTTCCAAGGAAGTTTCTAATAATATTTACAGTAATAACAATTACAGTAACAAGATTACAAGGTTTACAGTAATCAGAATACTGTAATAAAAATTCTCCAAACAAGGGGTTAACCCTTTAACCGTTTTAACTATTCAACATGTCTCTAGGGTAGCCCTATCGTCCGTAGGGTACTCGAAGTCCATACAACACAAATAACAACCTGAAGTTGTTTCTGAGAGAAAATTAAGAAGTTCCAAAATAGCAAATGTGTGAACACTTATTGACTTATTCAATGGAAATTCAAAGATAAAGCACATAAAAGCAGAAAAAGTAGATCATAACTTTTCAGTACAGTTGAACAAAAGGAAAGCTAAGAAGTCCGAAAAAAAGTCTAAATATGTAGAATGATATATATACCAAATATATGGAACAAATGGAACATTCAGTGAAAACATAAGACATAAAGTAAATGAAATGGACAAACTGGTACATTAGATTATGAAACTAAACAAAATTATAAATATTAGATCAAGCAGTCCTGAAAATACCGTGATCTCTTCCACAAAGTCTGAGATCTCTTGCTCTAGAACAAATTCAAAATTGGTCACAAAATTCCATATTTCAATTAATAAGCCTATACTGTAATTATTGAAGGATTTGAAGCTTTTGTCTGCTAACCTGTAGAGTGATGTCATGGCCCGGTCATTACTTGCAGATCTCGTTCTTGTCTTTTCCTTAGCAGGAGCAAGCGACTGTCGTGCATTGGTTGGGTTGTTCAGTGAATTTGTACTTGATGAACTGCTGGACACACCCTGCAGTAACTTCTGTTGTGTACTATCGAGTGCATTGAACAACACGGCCGCCTGCTGTTTGAAATGCTCCTCAAAACCCCAGTACGCCCTGACCAAACACAAATACCAATCATTATCAAAACTGTTTAGACTAATCCGGGTTACACAATCATTTACTATGTCATTGTGTAGTTGTAAAAGCTTTAGAAACTGATGAGTTGTTGGATTTTGACACATGTATATTCGATTGGCTGACTGTCTGATTCAGATAGAATTGTCAGAAATCTGATTGGCAGATTCTGGCGTGGTCGGAATCTTGGTTGATTCCTCAAACATTGCAAACATAATGTAATGTAACAAGACATTTATAAAGCGCCACTTAAAGTCTCTCAAAAGTGTTCAACATGTGGCCATCAAACAGCTGAAAAAGTGCATCTTTCAGAGTCTAGAGAAAACCATATAGCCACACGCAGCATAAGTGGCACGAACAGAGGGTGGAAAAGCATTCCAGATCCGCATATTGCCAAGAGGTCTAAACGTGGTTGATTGATTGACATAATGGCATAGTGCCCTGAAGCTCTACCTTCTGGAATGAGCCCTGGCATCCGGATCGGCATCCGTCAGTCCCTTCCTGATCGCCTCCTGAAGAACCCCGGCCTGTTTCTCGAGAACGCTAGTCGGCCACGTCCGAAGCAACTGATCGAGCAGTTCACAACACTGTCTACACAGCAAAGCACACCAACACTAATGAACAGCATAAGGTAACTGCTCGCTTGTTAAACATCTCTAGCTATAAACTCCAGAAAGGTGTGGCTCGCTCTGAGATTGAAGGATCTTCAACAGAACTGTAAAAATTACCATATGAGCTAAACAGCAAAAATGCATTCTCTAACACGCATTGTCTAACGTGTTACAAGACTTAACAAGTTTCCCATTCATCAGCAAAGAAGACCGATAATTGGAGTTATGCTCCTGTAATTGATGAATTCATTTGTCAATTATCGGTCTTAAACTGTTTAAACTAATCCTTACACAATCATTTACTGTCATTGTGCCTATTGGCTGGATTGCTTTTGCCATTTTTATGTATGACCACAAATTCTGACTATAAATTTGGATTAATAGTGGAAACTACAGTTACAGAAGAAGATAATAAATGTGATTTAACTACTACTCACACTGACATGCAATCACATAATGAAATTCTACATATGATAATTACCAAAATGATGATTGCCTTGCCATGGTATTCATGAAGAAACATGATGCCATTGCTAGTCTAACTTGTAAATTTGATGACATGTGTACTTCAAGCGGATCTGTTGCGGACTAAAAATAATGCTCCATGTTTTTATTTTTTATTTTCTCCCTTTTGTCTTTTGGTTGCTGTTTCTGCTTATTTGGCATAATAAAAGGTGTTCATATCACACCTGTTAATCAAATTCAACTTACAGCACCCTCATCCCAATAGGTTACCAAAATGCAGGCCTTCATTCACTAGCGGTTTAATCAGACGTAATTGAAAATATACATCAAAAGAGCTGTTTACAAGTGTTACAAATACGTACTTGCGAATTATGTTATTTTTTGACGTAAAGTTGCACGTAATCAATGGCACTAATCTTCCAACATGCGTGTACTACAAAATCATAAAAGAAAACAGACAAACTCAGCAGGATGTTATCAAACAACAACACTACGGCAATCTGCTTTAGCACAAGAGTGTGTGTGCATGTATGTGTGCACCTTTCCATCTGACAATCAACTTGAATCAAGGTGGAACTTTTGTCACAGAGACAAAGAAACACCTGTGAGTGCCACTCAGTGAGACACAGTAGCTGATTGGTTGAGCGCTTGCCTTATAATGCAGAGAGTATGGGTTCGAGGCTCCTTACCAGAGACAGCTACTTTGTAAGGACCTTGAGCAAGTCTCGTGCTTGCAGTTGCTCAGCACCATCGATTGATGCTTGGTCATTAGTTGGTGGCACTTAACACATGTGCAATAATAAAATAATAATCTGTACAAATATTGTATTTCAGTTACACTAACGTTCCAACATTCCTATAGGACACAAAAAACCAAATTGGGAATATAGTTTAATTACTATTAATATTAACATTAATATTATTGTTATCATTATCAATCAATCAATCAGTTGGAAAATTATATACTGACCCTTAAAGGTCTCTCTCTACTCAGAAGCACTCCTGACCCAGGCCAAGCGGAAAAAAGCAGTCTTAAGTAGCCGATAGAACAGTGAAGGAAGGACCCGAGGGAAGCAGCGTACGTGTCGAGAAAGCCCATTCCACATTACAGGGCCAATAGTTAATCTGTATAGCCTGGCCGGTGATGACACATCAAAATGCAACCATCCCAACTCATTTTATGTTACATTCAGCAGTGTGGACAAAGACACTGTCAGACCACCATGAGAAGTTGAAGGTCTTGAATGTCAAAATCCAAAGTAGATGCAAAATTAGTCTCGCCTCGTTCTTAAAAAGTAAACAGTACAACACCTCGATCACAATCATAGACTTACCTGGACTATGAATCGTAGGGCTATGGTTCCAGACGTGGCCATGATCTTCGCCGTATTTGGAATCAGCATAACAAGAGCCGGCAAGATGGCTTCGGCAAAATGGTCGAATTCTCTTGACAGTTGCTGTGCCATGTACCTAATACAGAAAAACCACCATCATTAAAATAATAAGTCAGTAGCAAAAATAGACACAGAGGCATGCACCAATAAAACACTTTTGACAGTCAGTGAAAAAAAATTTTTTACATCTTGAACTGATAAAAGTACCTATGGTAATACATACACATCACCACCATTAAAGTAATTAGGCCAGAAATACACACATAAAAAACACTTTAACACCTTAACGACGAGCATATACTAAAATGCATGGGGAACACTAATCCCTCGAAACAGTAAAGGGTTAAACAGCCAATCAATTAAACAACAAATAAGTATACAATACAATACAATACACATGTCATTTGATAATGCACTCCTAAAAAGTTCAGAAGCACTAAAAGTACCATTCTGAAATTTAGAATAGATGACCGCATGGATGGATGGATGTACAAATAAATAAAAGGATTAAGTAATTAATGGACAAATTAATGACCTTATACCACTTAATTAACAACTTGGATGAACAACTGGATGAATAAATACACGAATGAATACTTCACTAATCATTTTAGATTATCCGTAAAATTGCATCCAGGTTTTCCCCTGGAGGCTGTCAACAGCCCCAGTACACTTTACTCAATTCCCAAAGCTGTGGGCTGAAACTTACGCAATAGTCATGCAGGCCTCACGAACAACTTGCGAGCGCAAGTCGACGACTGACAATCGAACACAGGGTTCGAGCAACCTCAGCTGCTGCTGGAAGTCAGGGAAGGAACTGGCACCAGCGACGAAGATGGAACGAATTTCTTTGAGCTGATTCAAAGAAAAACATAAATATCTGATTATTTCTGCCACAATTAGCAATGCACCATCATTTGGGGCAGACACAAGGAATGCATGTGAGCCCAAAACTGTTCTGCATTGTGACTCAGCTAAAAGACCCATACTTGATGATCACAGGCAACGAGGAGGGATGTAAGTTAGTAGTGATTGAAGGTACGAATGTGTGCTGGGGTGCCGAGGGGTGTACACAGACACGCAAGCAATTATTGGACACCTACTTCAGCACCTCCGATTAGTTTTCTTGAAGTGGCGCTATTTAAATTGCCAATTACAATGACAATTACACAATAACTTTTGGTATCTTGGGAGTACAAACTTACACAATGTCCAAAAGACATTTAGCAACATTTGTTAAAATGAATCAGGCAGTTGCTTTGTAATAATATAATAATAATAATATCTTTTCTTTAATTTAGCACCTGACAAACGCACTTACTGTACATTTACATGTTATGCAATTGAAACAATCTTAACTAGTTAACTACTAACAGAACAGACAGCCTGTAATCAGGCATTTGCTTTGTAACCTGAGAGAGCAGACATATTTCTATGAATTACTAAGAATTTTTTAGTTTTAGGCCCATAAAATAAATATAAAATTAAAATAAATAACAACTCAACAAAAAAACTCACTGATTCGTTTCGTTTCTCCCAATCATTATTTGGATCCGAAAGAATGTCGCGTATTCGAACTACACGATCAGAAAGCTCTTTGGGTGAGGATATCTAACAAGAACAGTATCAACATCACTGCAACTTATACCAAAATTCAATGTGGTCAAAAACAATTAGAGAAATCCAAGTAACATTATCAAACTATCTTTTTGTGTTTCAAAATCAAAGATATGGACAGCGCTCAAAACAAGAACTTTACTGGCACAAATAGCTTAAGAAACATTTTCAACTTACCATCAGATGTACCTTTCTAGGTGTGTTAGACAACCATGTTCACGGCGCTTTCTATGGATTCTGAAAATGCGCTTTATAAAAGCCCAGATACATACGGTACATACATGTTTCTGATTTTGCATAAGTTGCATTGTATTTGAACACTTCTAAAGTGCCTCTTACAGTGTAAGCTATTCAGAGGTACTCTCAGCGTCGGAGCCCGGAGGAAATAGGAAAGCCTTGAACTAAATAAAAAGTCTTGAACTTGCAATGAACTAAAACTAATTTAAAAAACTCAATAATAAAGATTCAGTGCCTTTGTGATATCAACACACAAACAGTAAGATTCAACGAATGCCTTCACTCACATATATTTTTGGAACTTCTTCAAATGCTCGAATGAAAGTATCCTCATCCATAGCTCCTGATGCACCTACAGAAACAGCAATCTTTTTTAAAATAGCTAATCAAAGCCGGCTATCCAAATAAAAGGCTCCATAATAATAATATTCATGATTGTTTATTGACAAGCTCACTGACAAACCGCAGTAACATTGAAACATGACGGTACAAATTTTATGATCTTATTGAACACACGTCTTGGCTGATGAAGTGGATGATTTGGATGCAGGATTTAAAAGGAAAGTCCAGGATTTAAAAGCAAAGTCCAGGACTTAAAAGCAAAGTTCAGGACTTAAAAGCAAAGTCCAGGACTTTAAAGCAAAGTCAAGGACTTTCTGATTTTCAGCCTTAAACCGCACCTGCTGAAGTGGATGATTTGGAAGCCTTTGAACCGATGGCAGACGCTCGTGTGGTGCTGCTGGACCTTTTACTCGCTTTTGCCGATGGAGCGTTATCCGTTTCGTCATCGCATCGACTGTCTGCACAACACAAACAAACCAGAATCAGATAAAATAACAATAATCCTCTAATTGCATAACCTTTGTCTCTCTCTCTGGTGGCAAATTCAGCCAAGCATAGTCAAGTCAACAACGTGGCGCCAAGCTGTTCTGTCCTTGGCCTTCTTCTACACTATATGAAGGCGATCAATCAGAGCTGTCAGATTGAAGGACTGCCTTTCAATGACTATAGTCCATGGGGCCCTAGGTCAACAACATGCAACTGCACAACCCTTCCAACAAACAGATCTGTGCACAATTCAGATGGCTATTTTACAGTCAAAGGCAACTATCATATATGAGCTGGAGCATACATACTTGATGATTATTGATTATAAATTGTGACCTGCTCTGGCAAAAGGAGGCGGAAGTCGCCAGTGATAAAACTGAAGAAATTAGCTAAAACATCAATCAGGTGTAAATTTTTCACTCATCATTTTTTGGCATTTATCAATAAATGGGATCTTATATTATACGGAAAAATATTATTGTATTAATATTTCACCTATTTCATGACAAATTTACACATAAACTTTGCGATTTATCTAGGGTTTGTATTAAGATAATAAACTTTGCATGCGTTTTTCTCGAAATTGTACTTTCGAGTAGAAAATATTATAACATTCATATCTCTGGAACCCATCAAGATAGAATAATAATTTTTTCAACATTTTCAACAGAAATTATTACTTATCAATGTTAGCACAAAATATACGAAACTAATTTTTTGGACAAAAGCCTCCTTTTGCCAGAGCAAGTCACAATTATTGATTATAGATTATTGATGACCACTGCAGTATGTCAAGTATGTAGTAATCCATCAGCAGCAAATGGGTAAACAGTAAATATGTAGCAGCAGGAACAAAGCATATAGTGATGGATTGTTTAAAAAGCATTTCCATCATCTCAACTTACTATCTGTAGCTAGCATTTTGCCGGAGTTCTTCATTTCGTCCATTTTCGAATAAATCTGATTCAGTCTGAAAGAACAAATTTTAATTAATCAATTAAATTAATTAATTAAATTTAATTAATTCATTTGTGTCTTATAGACTTTGAGCAGACTAAATGAATGCTAAAATTACAAAACAATTCTACTTTATTACAATTCCACTTGTAAAACATTCTTGGCATCTACAGTGAATTGCATAACGTAAATACTGTAAAGCAGTAAGCAAATAACTATTCTGATTTATATATGTTTGGCATAAACTTGATCGTAGTGTAGTATAGTATAACAGAACAGTTATATACTGCCACTCAGTTTCATGGAGCCTTTTCCAACATCAGCAACAGCTACTGAAGTGGAGATGAAACAGAAGAGCAGTCCCTTAAGCTATCCCCGCTTATGAAATGCTAGTCAAAGAGGATGAGTCGCCAGTCTTCTTCCTTGCTTCCGAATCCCACCACCGACAGCGTATGCCTTTTATAGCCGAGCTCGCTAGAAGGCACAAGTCGAGCAGAAATCTTGAAATACCTTTTGGCCTGCTGGGGATTTGAACCCAAAACCTCTGCACTGACAGTTCAGCACACGAACGACTATCGCACATCCCCAATAATTGAAGTGAACCGCATGTTTATAAATGATCAAATACAATACAATACAATACAATGTAAACTACAGTATTACTTCAAAGGCCTTGTGGCTTCCTCATAAAATACACCACATGTCTTAGAGAACATCAAACAGCCTACTAGACATCAAAACTATTAACACTGTTAATGCAAGACAATCCAGCTACAGATGCTGATTAATGTAACAATATTTTTATCTTTAGCAGGAATCTGTTAAATAACTCAGCTATAAATGCTGATTAATGCAATGATAGTTAGATCCCTTGGCAGGAATCTGTTAAATAACTGAGCATGAGATTTTTAATGCTGTCCTTGGCATTGGGGAACTAACCGAGTCGGGTTGATATCCTTTTTGGCCAGATCACTTCTCACCCGTTCTCCGATGTGACGATAAATTTCGACCAACGTACTCACAGCCTGCTCTCGAACCTGCTCACAAACAATGAACGAGTACAATACTCCAGCACAGTGACAAACACATAAACTTATAATCATGGTAACTGCAATGGCCAAAAGCATACCGAAATAAATCATTTATTTATCAATCAGAAAAATGAAATCTTCTCAAAAGATAACACTGTCCTGACTGCAAATGAGTATTTTAGTACCACAAGCTCTACTGTAGTGCATTAGTTCCTACTGGCTCCGTAAAACAATAATTTAAGCACACTACATATCAATGCATGGCCCTCATACAATCTCCTCACTACCACGTTGATTTTATTAAGAAATTGCTCAGGTAACTGTAACTGAAGTAAGAGCTGCAGAAATAATGAGCTTACCGGTATGCTCTGATCGTCAAGCATTTTGACAACAGATGGCACAATCTTTGACAAGCCCAAACTCTTACACCGAAACTAGACAAGAATAGTTACTGCATGTGTTAGCTTAAAACAAATGAGACAGCAGTAATAATGCACAATTAAATTGAATCAAGACTCGTTACAACATACTAGTGAAAATAAAAACAATCAACTTTCAGCGCAACTTGCTTCCTCCAATCACTAATCACAGTCAATAGCGTCAAACATTAATCGATGTTGCCAGGTAAAGAATGACGTTTGCAATTAGTATTTTGGTGGCATCATCACAGAATTCAATTAGTATTTTGGTGGCATCATCACAGAATTCAATTAGTATTTTGGTGGCATCATCACAGAATTCAATTAGTATTTTGGTGGCATCATCACAGAATTCAATTAGTATTTTGGTGGCATCATCACAGAATTCAATTAGTATTTTGGTGGACACCTTCACAGGATTCAATTAGTATTTTAGTAGTAGATTTCGTTTATTAAGATACTAAGTTGACATACCGCAACTTGTGTACATGAAATGATGAAAAGTAATTAAATTAAAACTATCAGTTCATGCCTATAATTAAATTAATTGTTAATGCTATACAACCCGAATGGTCCGATACAGAACCCTAGAGATGAAATTGTGGTCATCATCCCTGAGCACATGTGTTGGTGGACACCTTCACCAGATTCAATTAGTATTTTGGTGGACACCTTCACAGGATTCAATTAGTATTTTTGTGAACACCTTTAGAGGATTCAATTAGTATTTTGGTTAATTTTAAGTTTTTCCGTTAAACTTGGAGACTCACTCGTTCAGCGCCTTCTGGAGACAAAGTAGAGTCTCCTCTTTGACCTTCCACAGCTTGTGCGTAAATGCAATCGACAGACGATCCAAAACATACTACGTAAAAACAATTACACACAATAAACTGATAACGTAAACACAGAAGTTTCTGACGACTATACAAACTGCGTAACAATGTCTGACCAAATCGGCAAAGAATTTTCTCAACATAATACATAGGCTAATATGTAAAGGAAAGAATTTAACACATTGCAAACTGCTGGATTCCACATCTCAGCCAAACTTGATATGTTCACTCTAAGCCAACTTCCAAGACTTGACTCTACTCAATGGAGTCCTCGGTTTCTTGACTACAACCATAGTAGTCGGTGTTCACGCCTTTTCCATCGTCAGTCCTTAACTCTGGAACTCACTTCTGGCAAAGGTTCACCCTCAAGAATCTGCGTTGGCCTGAGGAGGAGAGGAGGAGGAGGAGGACGAGGAGGAGGAGAAGCTTAAGCTAGCTTGAGAGGCAGCCATTGGTATAAAATGTCAGCGACTTTACTTTCTTAGCCTCTGCATCTGCGGGTGGCCAGTCCTCTCCCTCGCTGTCCGGTCTTCCAACTGACTGCACTTGTCAGTGTAATCATTAGAGCTGAGTTGGCTAAGGACCAGGAATCTTGACATAAATTTCTGACCTGGCAGGGATTTGAACTCCAACCTCTCGAGTGACAGTCCAGCACACTAACCACCAAGACTATAGCAAACAGCTGTTGACCTTCAGAACTCTAATAAATACTGGATTAATCTCATTCCTCCAGGGATCATTTCCATGTTTCCTTTTATATCCATTCTTTGGCTTTCAAGCAGGTTTATTCAGGCACTTGGCTTGCAAACTGAGTGACCACTGACTTACTATGTCTTTCATTGGTGCTACAAAGTTCCCGATTATGGTATCATCACTGATGTGTCTATCACTGGAGCTACATAAATGCACAGCAACATTGCAGAAGAGTTCATTTACAATATGCACACACCTATAACAGCCATCATCTGGACTTATTCTTATCTTGGTATTTCCTTGCGTGACATTCAGCAAAGCTTAACAGACAACCGCCTTTCAATCCGACAGACAGGGGTCTTCAAGCAGCACTGGACCAGGACATCTCTCATTCATGACCATACCGCTGCTCCACCCCATTTCTAAATCATCGCCCGCACTACTCAAAACCGACATAATGACATAGCAAAATGGATGAGTAATAATGCTTTCACATTTCATCGGCATGTCTAGGTTCAATACCGTACATGAATCGCGATCCCAACAAATCCCTTGTCAAGCCGTTCAACATTCAATGAAAGGCTGCCAAACTATTAGACATGAGTAATGCTGGAACTTGAGAAGAAGAATCCCCGAATGCGTGTATCTGTGCACTTAAACTACACAGCACGGAACATCTGACCGTATGTACGATTGGTTGCCTGACAGATCGTTTTAAAGGCACAGAGTAAGATAAGTTGAACATTTATCTGGGGTCGAGACGAGCAGACCACTGTGTAGACGCAGTGGTGGATTATATCCAGCGGATGGGGTGATGCACAAGAAAGCACCAAGTACTTGAGGTGATGCACGAAAACCAGTGCCTTTGAAGCCCTACATTGATGGACTTGACACTGGTACATGTGGTTCCTTGTGTATGGTGAGGTGGTGTTAAATGAGGACCACTTCTGAAAAAGTATCCTGAATCTGAGTTTAGCTTCACTAGAAGGCCAGTGCAACGCCAACTCTGAGGTGGTCAATGCAGTGGGCTACATGAATGATTACAGTACAATTATATCGTCATAATTGTAACAGAATATGTATGTATGCATGTATCTATCTGGCTACTTATAAAGCCTCTTTAGGAATCTCATTAATACACTTAACATGGCAATCTAACATATCTAAAAAGATGTGTCTAGAGATGGCTTATAAATAGGAGGTCATGACTTAGGAAGGCTCTCTGGTCTGCCTCGCGAAATGACTTGATAATACCTTCGTTTCGAACCACCACCTGTGCTCGTCGGGACTTCTCGATTGCGGCGCCACGGATCTGGAACGCTCTTCCGCCGTCTGTGCGTGCTGCACGCGGCTATATGGTTTTCTCCAAACTCTTAAAGACGCATTTTTTCAGCTGTTTGATGGCCACGTGTTGAGCGCTTCTGAGAGACTCTTAAGTGGTGCTTTATAAGTGTTTTTATTACATTACATTACATTACATTACAATAGACATCAGATATTATTGCTAATGCGGTACCAAGTGAGGACCAATTCCAAAGAAGAATCCTGAATCTGATTTCATCTTCAAGAGGAGGCCAATGCAGCACCAATCCTGAGGTGGTCAACATTCAGGTGATACATACTAAAAATCACCTCCACAGATCAATACTGAGTTTGACTTCATCCTCAACAGGAAGCCAGTGCAGTGCCAACCCTTAGGGCTTGGCCTCTGCCCTCTAAGGACAAATGCTGACAGCCCTCAGTTTGTATTTAAGCATGTCATTGGCCTATATTGGAATGTAATTTTAATTGTAATCGGAATGTAATGGGCAGATGGACAGGTCCAATCACGTACCTGTGGTGACGAAGCAGGCGACATTAGCTTCAGCAGAAGCTCTTTGGCACTCTCACGTACCTAAGCACACACAAAGAACATTCATCAGAACACCATGTCATGGGTCTACCTTATCAGTCATTCATAAACCAATCTCTGAATGGCCAGAGGCTGTCAATAAGACATCAGAATTAGCTTGGAGTGAAGTTCTGCATTGTGAACTATTAAAACAACTTATCAATGGATGTCAACAAACCTCAGTTCTCTATGGTATTTGTGCTCTCAACCAATTCAAAGCAGTGCTGTATGCTACATGTACGAACAGTAAGTACATGTGTATGCGAACACTGGTAGGTACATGTACATACATTCATCTACCGTTTGTGAAATGCTAATTTACCGTGAAGTGTAAGTTACATTTTTGCCATGTAGCATTATCCAAACAACATAAGCAAAGCATTAATATGTCTTCGCAAGGCACGTTTTCTTCCATACAACATTTATAAATTTTATCTCTTACAGTTACTCATGATATATTAAAATCAATCACTGCCTGTACACTGGTAGTGCCAGTCCAACGCCTGGATAATGAAGGAGGGCAACGCTAATCATCCTTGTTATGATACAGAATCATTAAACAGCAACTAACAACATATATTATTTATCTAAGCAATAGAACAAATCTGAATTCCATTGTTAGAAGTAAGAACTCGAAACGTGTCATCACCTGGTCTTTACTGTCACCCAGTCTGTCGACAGCGGCAGGAAGAACTAAAACAAAAAAACAACTGAAGTTAAGTTATTTGCACCAGATACTTAGTCACTACACCAGAATGTCTTAACAGTTTGCTTCATCACAGCATGAATTCTGCTATAAAGTGGCTGGGATAAAGATCGCAAATGGGGTAGGCAGATGGTTGAATGGCAACACACTGGCAGAAAGATCAGAAGGATGCGGAATCGATACCCGCTAGCCCTGTAAGGTTGACTCAGCCTTCCACTCCCTAGGGGCGACTGTAACATGAGCAGGACAGATGGGCACCTTGCATGCTCCCATACAGTTAAATTCGACTCCTGTTAAACTTGTTATCATCTGTTACTAAGTCCTACATCATGTAATCTTTCTGCGTACTTGTCAGTTTGAATTAACAAATGAATATTATAATCATTTTATTCATTCTTAAAACATAAGTAATGCAGCATGCTAGTAATGCAACCTTGTTACAACCTGGCACACCAATGGCTTTTGTTATAACATGGTTAAAAGAAGAAGGCAACCTCGCTAGTTGCTGTTTAACTACACTTTTTCACAACATAGATGTTGATATAACAAAGTCAGGACATAGTTTAGTACATGGAAAATGACCACATTACAGTATAACAAAACCTTGTTATATTTAACTTAACTCTGCCACTACTCGTACTCTGGTAGTACCAGTCCCAAGCCTGGAGAAAGGAGGAGGGCGGGCACTAATATCGCACCTCTCGTAGGGTGAACCGTTCAGAAGCGCTCCCATGTGCTAAGCCGCGCGAAAATAAACAGGTTAATAATCTATGTTGTGAAAATGTCGTTAAACAGCAACTAGCAAGGTGGCTCTTCTTATTGCTCACACCGACAGTGTTATGAATAGGTCCTAGTGCACATTTCATTCAAAACACATGTACACATACATAAATTGTCCTGTTACACTCAGAAAACAAAACCCACCAAAGCAACCACAGATGCAACATTCAGTGTTAACACTTTAACAATGAGCTGCGTTGGCTTCCCAGTCACTCTCAGTACATTTTCGTCGGAAAAGCGTCAAGTCTTCCATACATTTAACTCCATCGGTTTTCCGAGACAGACGTCTGGTCACGTTTGTTCCACGTTATTTATGGAGCGTTATTTACATAACAGGGTCTGGTTTCAGTGCACAGTATTGTTTAAGTTTATCTCTTCTTCACTACTGCACACCGTCTGGCACAGTTTCGCTTGCAAGCAATTTATATAGCACCAAAACAATATCGTGCGTGACACATTGATCAGCCATCTGGTGTGCCCATTGGCCTTCAATGTGACACAGAGTGTGCGGGTTTGAGTCTCCCATGCAAAAATGACTGTGTAGGGACTTTGAGCACGTGCTTCACATCAGACTGTCAAGTGCCAATGATTGATACCTAGTCATTAGTGCTTAATATGTGTAAAATAATAATAATAATAATAATAATAATAATAATAATAATAATAATAATAGTAATAGTAATAATAATAATAATAATAATAATAATGGAATAATAATAATAATACTAATAATAATAATAATAATAATACCCATAATACAATAATCCTTAATAGCAAGAAGAAGAATAATAATTACGTTGTGCAGGACAGGGCCTGACTTTCCAGATACCCTTAACAGCTCCTTGCATCATTTTTTGTCCCAAAGTGACTACATTTAGCTTGGGCAAAAGTAATAATAATAAAAAATAGTAATAATAATGCTATCAGAATACACTTAAATTCATCTGAAAGCAGAAGAAATTCTCCTTGTAATATGATAAGACAAGACAGAGTAAAGTAAGACAATGAAGACAAACACTCCTGTATTCCTCTGTCCACAAGGGGGGTTCTCTGTTTGCTGGATCCTTTGGCTGAAGTGCAAACAGTGCACAGCATTCCACCAATGTTCTAATGCAACTATTTAGGATCATTGAGACTGTCCTAAGTAAAGTGCATTATCATCCAATGATTAGAACATAATCCTCTAGCAGTTGCCGACACTGAGACGCAGCACGTGCTGAGGCGAGACAGTTCACACAGTCACTGATTAACTATTTAGGAGCTACATAAAAGAGCATGGTTTTCATCTGAACACTGTGGATGTGTGTCTAGTTTAAGAAGCTTAGTGTCAACTTGAGTCCACTTCCTGTTCTTTTTCCTCTGACCTCTATATAATATAAGCACACACTGAAACACCAGCCGAGTACTAGGTTGGTTAGTCGAGCACCGTTAAATGACACTGTGTCATAAACAGATGATCAGCGTCGCCCTCCTCCTTTCTCCAGGCTTGGGAATGGCACTACCACAAGTAGGGTAGAGGGAGTTTGAGTACTAGGGCATCAGCCAGTGAAACCAAGATATTCTGAAGCATTCAAAGTGTGATTCTGTGGATAACAGGCTTAAAAATGGTCTGAACAAGCGCTAAGATAAGACACCTTGGATTCAAATACAATGTCCAAAGTAGAGATTATCCAGTGGGAGATACAACCGATCCATCTAAGTTGAACCTATGCAGCTGTTGGCTTGAATCCAAATGATAGAACCCAGTGTGTAGAGGTTCAAAAGAACCTTTGGTTGTGAAAGCTATCCAAACATGCCTGTCTTCAAAACAGATGAGAGATGTTGGACAGTACCAACAGGCCTGGAACTGTTGTGAGAAAGTCAGAAGCCGAGTGTTGTTAGCATACACAACAGTGATGATGGGCCAGCAAGCAGCACACCAAACGTGTGCTATAAATGAATAAAACCGTTGTTTGCATTGGACTCAGACAGTGGTTAAATTACTCGGCCAGAGGTGGTGTATCTCCGATGTTTTTACAACTGTAAATCTAACCCTATCTGGTAAATCGATAACCAACCATCTCTACACGCTATTCCAATATAAAAACATAAATGCATGAAATGCAATGCATGTTGTCGATTATTGTAACCAAAAACCCATTTAACGGTGTGTGTCTGTTTCTCTGTCTGCTATTTCAGAGCTCTGCACAATGGTAAAACTATTATATATAGTATCGAATAAACCTGAGGTCACAGCTGTAAAGGTGGATCTCCCTTTTTAGGTGGTGGGTCTTTTATTCACGTGGCAGATCTCATAGTTTAAATGGTGGATCTGAAATAAGGTTGGATCCAGCTCAACGGAACCCCTACATTCATGTCTGTCTGTCTGTGTCTCTCTGTCTGTCTGTGTCTCTCTTTCTGTCTGTCTCTCTGTGTGTCTGTCTGTCTGTCTGTCTGTCTGGCTCTCTCTCTCTCTCTCTCTCTCTCTCTCTCTCTCTCTCTCTCTCTCTCTCTCTCTCGTCTCTCTCTCTTCTGTCTGTCTGTCTGTCTCTCTGGTGGTGATTTCAGCTGAGCATCACCATGTCCGTGAAGTGGCCCCACACTGCTCTGTCCTGGGCCTTCCTTGTGCATTCTCTATGAAGGCCAAAATTTACCTCTGCAAGATCCTTCCCACAACCTTAGTCCAAGTAGAATAGATAGACCACGTGGTCTTATCCAATCTGGAGGATTGCAGAAGGTTCAGATATGATGTAATCAGAGAAAATCAATGGACAAATGATGTTCCAAGATAATCAGAACTGTAATGACCTTTAGACAGGACTTAAACACTAAGCCCATTGATTGATATTGACAAAGTTCATGATATGCATAACACAAGACGGGTGGGGTGGCTCATCAGTGGTCATGACAGATAGAAATCTCCCACTGTGGTATGTTTCAGACATTTGACTATTGAATATAGACTGCATGACCAATATACCCAGAGGTAGTTGTTACACATGGTAATTAATGAGGCCAAGTATCACAAGAATCATCATGAATGACATAACAACTAATACAACAGTCAGGCACACACACATCAGTCCATATCTAATTCAACATTAGGATATCAAGTCATTATAATGCCACAATGCCTCAATTCCACACCTGTAAAGGTAGCATAGATAAGGTGATTGATAACTGAAAAGGTAGCATACATAGGTTAGGTTTTACAGGTATCTCTTGTTGATCTGCCTTTACTTTTTAGCTCACTATCAATAACAGACTTTAAATGTCTTCTAGTGGCCAGCTGACGGTTCACTAGCATCAAACAAAGCTATGATTGAAAAACTGGAAGAAGGCAGGTATTATACATGATCAATGACTTTGCTAATCTGTGCACTGATAACATGACCTTAACGCGACCATTGAAAGCCCACATGAAAGGCAATCATACTTTCATTGATAGCAGAGCTAACAGGCTTCACGATCAGCAATGTAACATCTAAAGAATCTGCATGCTGTAGGTAGTTTTGCCATCTATCAACGAAAATTACTGGTCGTAATATTTCACCCAGGTCAACACCTACACAAATAAACATGTGTCATGTTATTTATGTACTGCATTGTATACTACCTTTGGCATTTACAGTCTTAACAGTCTTGACGAAATAGTTTCTGTGACCAGCACAGTCTGTACATATTCTCATAGAGCAGAGCAGGCAGACATTCCAATTATCATCATGCATCACCTACTCTGCACTAAAAACACCGACCCCATTAAAGAATTGTGTGAATTTGTAACAAACAGGGCAATCAGCAGATGTCATCATATATATATATATACATACATATATATATATATATCTGAAAAATTCAAAGGCTGCTTCATTGAAACAAGAATTGATCAAGATGCCCACTTAAGAAGTATGTATGTATGTATGAGCACTTGTTATAGCGCCCCTTCAAGATTTCTACTCAGAGGTGCTCCCGACTAAGCGCGGACACTGAATCGGAGTTTCACGCCGGCTGAGCAATTGCGATTGAAGGACTTGCCCAGAATTGGTTGAGGTGGATTCGAGATGCCCCTCCGGCTGCAAGGCACCGAACATGTCCCTACACCACACACACGGTTTACATGGTCCAACATTTTTCCTTAAGCCAATATCCTTGCATTACCTCACATAACTTCACACTCATAATACCACAAGACGATCAGGAATCCAGACAGGTATCAACAACAAACTCCACCATAATTATTTTTATTAATTATTATGAGAATGTTATATGACTTTGCATAAACGTTTCTATCATTTATTTCTTCTGTAAGCTACTGTGCATTTGCTGGTAGTCAAATAAAGAATATTCTTACTTATTTACTTCAATATGAATGGTTTCATTAGTACATACATTTTGAAATAACGCAGAAATGAAAAGCCAGGCAAATATTAAACAGAGAACACCACGGGAATGTTGCTTAATGTAATGCAATAATCCCAATTTATATGACCCCAATATTGCATCAAAGGAAAATCTCGACAGGCTGCATAAGCATTGTCTGGCGCTGGCAGGAACAAAGCCTCAGCGCAAACAATATTGGTCTGTGGCAGATGGCCATTTCGGCACTCCCCAAACACAGTGTCTTGTAACAACGGACAACAGCGTAGCCACAACAGACATAAATTGTCTGGCAACTGAGTACTCTGCACAGCCACTGTTTTTAATCACTACATTTCAAGGCTAAACTAATAGATCTGTCTTCCACGTAACCGAGCTTGATTACTAAATAAATAATTATCAGATCAGCCGTTTTTAAAGAGCTGGTGAATCCGCCACTGCTCGTACTCTGGCAGTGCCAGTCCCAAGTGTGGAGAAAGGAGGAGGGTGACACTAATCATCTTTGTTATGACAGTGTCGTTTTTTTTATTAATATGGCAGAATGTATCTAGACCATATACACAGCATCCATGAGGATCATGATCAGAGGTGTTGTAACGCAGCCATCTGCTATATAAATTATCGGAATGAATGAATGAATGAATGAATGAATGACTACACAAAAGTACACAGCATCCATGAGGATCAAGATCAGAGAGGTGTTGCAACACAGCCATCTGAGAGATCTTTGGCTGCAAATCTGTCTCTACTTCTTCTGGACGAACCATTTGGCTTTGTTTGTCTTGCCGGACTGATTGCCGGACTGATGATCTCTTGAAACTGACCAAACATTGGTAAGTGTTTGACTGATGTTTATACAATTAGTTCAACGGCACTACAAAGGGTACACGATTATATTAGATTGTACATTTAGTACAACTGCACTAAAGAATGGTCCACGATTAGATTGCATATTTAGATCAGATTAGATACCACTGTGGCCAGACATTACTTAGAAGTAATTTCGGTTGTTAGGAGCCATTACTTTCCCAATGGCTGAGACGTCCACATGTATTTTATTATTCATTCAGGATTACTTATTGAACCTCTCTCTCTGTGTCCAGTGAGAAGATGGCTCAGACGTTTAAAAAAGCCAAGAATGCAGACATAAGCATGCATTCATTTAAAGGTGTTTCACTGATGCATATTCTATGTATCATCAGTTTCATCACCTGCACAGCCCTCCTCCTGATTTGACCGATTGTCTAACGAACAGTGTCTTCAAGAATGAACTCCCCGACCCACTGACATATGCACAGCGCCATGCACATACAGGAGCTGCAGCAGCAGAGGACTGAGGAGTAGGAAAAAATCACCAGGGCCTAATTACTCATCAGGTGAGCAAGTGTAACAGGTGAGCATGACACAACATAGTAGAAGAAGAAGAAGAGCAGTGCCTTGAGCTAAACCAGCCATGGTGATGACGTCTTAGCAACTTCATTTTTTAGCCTTGGCATAATTGGCGGGCGGCGGCAGGCCTCTCCCTCGGCATCTCATCTTCCCACTGATAGTGTATGGTCAGAGTACTCATTAATAGCTAAGTTGGCTAGGGTGCAGGTGAAGGATAAATCTCGAAACATTTTCATCCCTGGCAAAAATTTGACTACCCTGGCGGGATTTGAACCCCTGACAGTTCAGCATGCTAACTACTACACTCTTGCGCACCCCAACATAACCAACAGAAATTCAATTACACCAACGGCACAAGGAACCAAAAAAGTAGCCAGAACAAGGAAACACGATACTTAGGTAAGTAGGTAACGATGTTTTCCAATGACGTCACATATAGGAGCTGCCTTACCAGAAGGCTGATGGCCTGCCCATGGGCAGAGAATCTAAATAAGTAGCCACACATTCCTCACATTTCCCATTTTAACAACTGGATAACTTTTCCATGTACTGAGTGGCACTGCAATAAGTTGCCCAAGCCGCTGTAACCACGGCGGTTATGAAATCTGTTTTCAGCTCAGTAATGGACTGGTGCATAACCATTAACACTCGGAATCTCAGCTTCCTGGATACTGTTTACATCCATATCAAATTCTAACATCAGCAGGGGCAGATTTAACAACCTCCCGCCCCTAGACCAAGTTTTTTGGCTGGCCCTAATATGTATGTTCCCATGTGCTAATTTTAGCTAATACCATTATGATTCATACTTGTCACCTCGCTGGCAGTTTTAAATTAAATGCAAATTCAGTTTTTCACTTTTAGGTTTTGCACCATCTGGAAATATCTCTAATGTGCCAGTCATTTATATGCCAATGTATCCCTACTATTTACTATGAAGTGGTATATTATAAAAATGAATACTTCACATGTTTGACATAATATGTAGCTAAATGAATTATACATTCTATTGCTATTAGGGTTGTTAAAATCGATTTTAATCCGAATTTGAGACCTTTTTAAACCGATTTTCGTTTTTTATTGGCCTTCATAAAAATTTATATATTATTATATATTTACTATTAGGTAAGTTAAATAAACACCTTTTTATCTGCCGGCTAAAATGAAAATAATCGTACACACTAAAGAAATGCATGAATTAATTCTTACTGGCATTTCTTGAAATTTTCACTACAAAAAATTATTTTAAAAAAATTCGAATTTCGTTTTGTCAATAATAAAAACCGAATTTCGTTTAACATCCCTAATTGCTATGAAACAGTTTATTACAGTCTAGGGCTGATCTTTCAACAGGTTTAGAGCTCTAGGTAAGTTTGATCAAGAACAGTATGGACAACTCAGGCTACTAGCACTGGGTCTAAACTATCTACAGCAATCTCAAACAGCATATCAAACGCACAGATCGTATGAATATTTTGATGTTGTATTTTTAGCCAGATATAACATGATGCCTTCACCAGAAGCCCAAGGAGTATTTATAGCAGAACTAGGGCACGGCCTTTCTCCATTGATAAATGCCTCCTTGCTGCCTCCCTCCATTCATTTAACCTTTACAATGGAGACCTATTCAGCAGAGCTATTAGCAGCACAAATACCAAAGCCCAGAGGTATATATTAGGCACTTGCTTATCTGTTTCCCGTTCCTACGTTCTGCCTTTCTTAAACCAACTTCCAACTTCAAGCACTTTCACCAGTCTACTTTTTCGCCATTTTCACCGGTTCTCCTGCAGACGCATTGAACAGTCCAGTCATACTCTGCTTCGGCGGAAGGCACCGGAAAAAGCCGAGCTGCAAACGAATTAGTCTGCAACGTCTGCTGTGCGCGGTCAGACGTAAAATGCCAATCAAGGTCATGCGAAGGTCATGGAACAATCGCAGAGTTCGCTCGGAACTGACACGCTGCACTGATGACGCACGGCTCGGAAATGCCGTGTGGTTGGTCATAAACACATCATAAAAAACTAACAAGACTGAACTCCGACTGCATACAGAAAACGAACCTAATGGAACAAAAGAGCCAAATAAATCCAGACAGTAGACCTGCTACTTTGAAGCAGATCATTGTTTTTTATTCTTATTTACATAATCATATAGTGCCAGCTTATGATGATAAGATAGTTAAGCAAATGTGCAGGAAGGACACCCTGAAGGTCAGAGAGGCTTGTACTTGCATGATCTGAAGTAATCAAAGTTTTTTCATTTAATTTCATTTATTTGTTCCCCCAAAGCAAACGTCAGATAATTAATGCATTGTACAAACATTGTTCAGGGAAACAAAAGGACAGACCAGGAAGGGACCAAAGTCCCACTTAATAGGGTCACCTATTTTGACAACAAATTGATTTGAAAAGACAAGCAATTAACATAACAATACTTTAACACAGCAGAATAAAAAGAACCATCTAAAAGCTTTATAAGCAAGAACTACAATTCATTCAAGGTGTTGTTCATTCAACTTCACTCAGCTTCATTCGTGCAACTTCTACAGGATCCACGAAGTAATGCACAGGGATAGATAGCCAACCAGACAGATATATACACCAGAAACAGCCCATATATAGGACTCAATGGATCAGAATGCTTGAAAATGGAAGTAAAACGGACAAAACCACAACAGATATGAGCTGGCTGTGGAAACTTCCAGTAATCATACAAATAAAAAAAATCAGAAATGATGAAATACAACAATCCCTGGACGTGCAGACAACTCTGTAACAAAAAGTCATTTAGTGAGATAGCGAGTCATTTAGTCAAGTAGCACGTCATTTAATCAGGTAGTGAGTCGTTTAGTCAGCTAGTGAGTCATTTAATCAGGCAGTGAGTCAATTAGTGAGTCAATTAGTCAGGTAGAAAATCATTTAGTCAGGTATTGATCAGCAAAGACTCTGATGGTTTTGTTATATGGTAAGCATGCCAACCAACTGAATCCCACACATTGCACTTCATGCAAGATGCAAAGGAAGAAGAAGCAATGGAGACCACAACTATACTGGATAAACAAAATAAATGACCGTACAACAACACTTGAGACCAGCACTAAATTTGACAAATGACCAAAAAGAACAGGAACCATTTATTTGCATCCACTGAGCTGCCAAATGCCTGGCATCAGACACTGATGATGATGATGATACCATAAACTAACTATAATGCTGCTTTGGGAGCCATAAGAACAGTTTGCCTTATAACAAGGTTATGTAAGAAACAATTTTATTTATCATATGTGAATTAATTGGTGTCCTGGCCCCAGTCATTTTATATCAGAATTCATGCTACAATTAAACATGCTATATGCCCTTCCCTTCTCTACATAGAACGAGAATTCGTGACTTGAGGCTTTAATATTCGTAAATATTCGTGGATATTCGTTCCTCACAACACTGTTTCCGTTTTGTTTACGAAGTAATTTAAGGCTACTTGTTTAAGAATGTGCAGTGATACCTTTTATTGATTTAACTCAGACGAACTTTGTACTTGAAAAGGCGTGAAAATGGCACTGAATTTTGTGCAATTAATCCCGGGGTTTGAAAAATTAAGAATAAAATAAATAATTTTTAAAAATATTCAATGACCAGTTTTAATATTCGTAAGTATTCGTAAATTTCTACAAATCTTACTTTCGTAATATGCGCATACTACATGCTTCTCTCTACCTGCTGACTATTCTTTCTGTCGCAACTTCCTACAGCCTTCTCCCTCCTCAATACCTTCTTCTTCTCTAGGACAGTTAGTTATTAAATGGGTGCTGAGAGTAGCAAATATTATCTCTGCTCTAACTAAAGAAGAATTAGGCTAGTACAGCGCAGTTGCTTTGGTCCCACCAAAGTAAAAAGCCTGAAATGAAACCAGGCAAGCGTATCTCCTATTCAGATTCAAACAGAGATGGAGACAAAACAAAAGCTGCTTCATATAAATAAATGGCTTGAATTATTCTGTCTACAAAACTCGGGAAACAGAGCCAATGTGGTGTCTGCAATACGCGCCGCAAACCAGGTCCAAGGAAATGAAGTGAACTGGATATATTCATCAGATAGACCGTATTTTCTAAGGGTTACCATTAGCAGTCTACTAATGGTTTTCCGAAGGGCCGCTTTCACGGCAACCAGACGGAATGCTTCCATAGATCTGCACTTTTTTCACCGCAATCCCAAAGACTCTGCTACACTGGTAGTCAAGCAGTGCTGCTGCTGCTCTCAAAGGGTTTCCTGTTTCCAAATCTACAAATAGCTCCCATACACTCTAGAGTAATGTCTGCAAAAAACAGATACTAGTGTGCATCTCTCCCCAGAGGTTGTCTCTACGATTAAACCGATTGATCTTCTGGACATTGACCTGATTACGGTTTGGTTTTGGCGCACCATCGGTTGATGCCTTGTGCATTAGACACAGGAGTAATAGTGCTTAGTTACTAATTAAGTATACATTCTTACAAGTCTGCCATCAGACCGATGTCAAAATAATTGTATCATAGTATACTGCCACATAGTTTGTTCAGTGTTCAGTTACTTAAGCAGGCCACCTTACAGCATGCTCATAATTCAGAATGACTGTGATTAACTACTGATGTCTATAAGTATCTCGCCATATAGTTCCTACTGTTTGTAAATACTACTTGTAAGATTGTAGAAGACTTATATTCATACATTTGCATCGTTATTCCGGCCATGCCATGCACTTCAGACAGGAGAAGAACTAAAAATCTTTCAAGCAGACCTTAAGTCGAGAGAAAACCAAAAATGCTTGACCTTCAGACAAGAGAAGAACCGAAAATCATTGACTTTCACCTCAAAACTTTATACCATTTCATCGGTGCTGTCTATTAAAAGCAGACACTAACTGAGTCAATTATCATTACTCATAGAGGCCACTGTGGCCTTCCAAAGCACAAGCCACACTGACTCTTACATTCTAAGTCACAGTGCTCTACTTAGAAGCATTGGTTTTCATTTCTCATGGGTTTTAACTATTCCATGGTGTTAGTGTTTTCTAGGCATGGATCACTTCACCCTATTTATCTTCTGGAGTCTTCATTTGTGTAAACTGTAAAGTATTACAGTCTGGTTGCATGATTTTCCTGCAAGTTGTTCCAGTAAACTGTATGTCCACCCATCCATCCCCCACCAATCCATCCACCCATCCACACATTCATCCACCCACCCACCCACCAATTCATCGTATCTACCAGGCAAAATATGGTCATGCCTATTTGAGTCACATTAGACTCTATAACCTGTAATTTTTAAGCAAAATTTGCCAAGCAGTTCTGTGAGGCCCTCAATAGCCTAGTGGTCCGGGTGCTGAACTGTCAATCGAGAGGTTGGGGTTTCAAATAACCGCCAGGGCAGAAATTCGGTTCAAGATTTCTGCTCCACCTGCACCCCTAGCCAACTCAGCTGTAACAAGTACACTGACTGTGCACTGTCGGTGGGAAGATTAGATGGCAAGGGAGAGGACTGGCCACCCTCCCTTACATCCCAAGGCTACGAAAATGAAGCCACACTTCATACCCATGGCTACCTCAGGGCTAGCTTAAGGGACTGCTCTTCTCTTCTTCTGTGGCACAACTTAACTTGCTGCTCATAAAACCTGACAGTGAAGAAAACAAGCTAGTAAGACATGACTGACAGTCGGCTACTTGCAACAAGCTGCTACCAAACCATAGAAACCGGGTCATTGAACCCCCCACCACCACCCCCCCTCCCCCCCCCCCATCCCTCATGAGCAACTGCCAAACAAAGCCGGATGGTGACAAGAGGAGCATCCAAACGAAAAACCACCACTGTCAGAATGCTTTGCTTCAGTACATCAACTCAAGTGCACTGGGCTTTCTTCGGGAACAATCTTCCGATGCACCTCTACTTAGATAATAGATAAGTGGCTCAGTCCTATGTGCAAACCTTTCTTTGTAAGATCCTTTGAACATGCTGTACTAAGTGTCTTCATACATACATACATACATACATACATACATACATACACACAAACACACACACACATATACACACATACATAGGCCTACGTCAATCCATCAAAATAAACATGATATAGCGCCCCTTGAAGATACCTGCTCAGAGGCGCTCCCGACTGGCCCAGGGCTGAAAAGAACAGTTTTTAGAGATGAGTAAAAGGAGTTTATACACAAATGCATACATAGACAAGTTGACATTTAGGTCAGCAAGAAGCACCTTTGAGATAAGGTCAAGTGAGCTATATAAATCTGCAGACAGACTTCATGAACTTCCAGAGAGATGAGCAGCCTATCCAATACACATGATATTTGCATTCATTTTAAATATCAGTATACAGACATGACCCAGAGGGCTAAAAACCTTGAAAGGGGTCCATTCTCATCTTTGACCCTGGAGTGACTCAATTATATAAGAATGTGACACTGGAGTTTCATAATGGGATAGCATCTGGAAGCGGAAGGTGAAGTCTATTGAGTGAGTCAGCCTCTTTCATATCACTGCTGCATATAGGCGGAGTATTGTCCTCCTGATCATAAATTTAAATTAGACCATCTGGACCTATTGATAAAAACAGCTGTGTTTGCTAACATTTCATATAATGATAGGCACAAATGTTTGGTGCAGCCTGCATACTGGACCATATGGAAAAGACAGACAGACAGACACGCAGAGAGACAGACAGGCAGGCAGGCAGATAGACAGACAGGCAGAGAGACAGAGACACAGGCAGGCAGACAAGCAGGCAGAGAGACAGGCAGGCAAACAGGCAAGTAGCCTAAGTAGGCAGACAGAGAGACAGGCAGGCAGACAGATAGACAGGTGGACAAGCAGGCAGAGAGACAGGTAGGCAGACAGTGAGACATGCAGCCAGGCAAACAGACAAGCAGGCAGAAAGACAGGCAGGCAGAGACATGTCGACAGAGAGACAGGCAGGCAAACAGACAGAGACAAGCAGACAGAGAGACAAGCAGGCAGACAGAGAGACAGGCAGGCAAACAGACAAGCAGGCAAACAGAGACAGACATACAGAGAGAGAGACAGGCAGGCAGAGAGACAAACAGCTGCAAAGAACAAATTGCATTCAGCAGAGAAAGTGTTCAGGTCATTTAGTGTCTGTATAAAGACACACCTATAAAGACGTTAATCTCCCTGGCAGTATTCAGCTTACATCAGCACAAGCCAGCACTACAGACAACGGCAGACGCCATTCACCTGAGCCAATACTGAAACCGAAGAACCCCAATTCACCAAGAACCACACCAGAGAAAAAAGGTCTACATCCTGGGAACGGCAATAAAAAAACACCCATTATATATTATATTTCACCAAGAAACGGTTAAGGGCTTCACAATTTGACGCCTATCCTTCAGCAGATAACTCCTTCAAACACCAGTACAAGGTCCTTAATGTCAGCTATTGACAGATGCATGTAATGAATGACCTATTGTCTTACCTTATATTGCCTAATATATAGCACCTTGCCAAAGGCAGAGGTATTTATTTAATATGCATCACCAATGCGTGACCCCTCCGGAAAGAAGACAAAGAAGAAGACAAAGAAGAAGACAAAGAAGAAGTCAAAGAAGAAGACCAAGAAGATAGAAGAACATTCTATTATGAACTCTATTATGAACTCTATTAGAAATAAATCAAGAACAATAACGCAGAACGCTGCTAACTACCAGAGACTCCAATGTATATATACACTATTATTATGATTATTATTACTATGATTATTACCACTAATTATTTTTATAACTATTAGTATTTTACCATTATTACTATTATTATTATTATTATTACTACTATTATTCTTATTATTATTATTATTACTACTATTATTCTTCTGATTATTGTCACTATTATTATTACTAATATTATTATCATTATTATTATTATTACTAATATTACTAATATAAACATAGACCTAAACGCTTTATAGCAGCAAGACGTGAACACTCTTGTATTCTGTGAATACAGAATACAATCTTTATTGTAAATTTAACTCGGAACAATTGCAAAGCAAAATGCTGCAAACATTGACTCTAAAGTAGATATTATTACTACTGATATCCTAGGCATATTTTAGCATCTATTTACTATAAGACATAGGCAAACTGTTAGAACAGTCGACTACGACCAATTATGTACCCTGCATAAGTGTACATATGATCTTTCTAATGACGCCAATCATCGTCGATATGGCGGCGTCGTTAAATAAACGTATTACACACACACCAATGCGTTTGTGGCGCAATGGCTAAATCAATAGCCGCCTCATAGTATTACTGCACAGTATGAATTATTCTAGTCATGCTGAACGAAGGAAAACGGGGGGGGGGACTTGAGCTGCATCACATTCAGGCACGAATCCCTTGTGCACCCCATAGGGACATCCCTCGAAGTGGTTTAGAGTCACCCTTGAACCAGTGCATCCGAGATTCAAATCCCGGCGTATCACTCAAAACTAGGAAGTACTTGCTTGTTTACTGTTTAATGACCACTGTATGGTAACAAAGACCATTAGCGTCGCCCTCCTCCTTTATCCACGCGACCGGACTGGCACTGAGAGTACAATAAGTGGCAGAGTTCTAGGTAAGTATATAGTAATATGTACACAGAACATGTTAAATTGTTCATGTATGTGCTGCTATGATCCAAACAACTCTGCTCGACAAACTTGTTCAGCGAAGATTTCGGTAGTTTGGACATGCAAAGAGAATGCCAGTTGACTGAATTCCACACAATGCACTATACATGCAAGATTCAAAGGAAAACGAAACAAAGGCAGACTGGATGGACAATATAAATGAGGTCACAGCATCACTTGGACTAACACTGCGAGGAGCACCGGACATGACAAATGACCAAGGACAATGGAGATTTGTACTCATCACCCACCACCAAATGGATGGCAACCGGAACTGATGATGATGTTAGAATGATTCTGATGATCATAATCTGCCCCTTTATATACAGCCTCTTCGTGACAACTGAGACTACAACTGAGCAGAATGGTCTGCAAGTACTGGTGAAACAGAAGCACACATGAAGCTGATGAATGTCAAAGGATGTGTGGCAGAGTGCTTGAGACAGAAGGACCGATCACAGCAAAGCCACCATGTTGCATCAAGCAAGAACAACCACATTCAATGCAATTATCCTTCACCACCTCTACAAGTTCTGTCAATATTATTATTATTAACGAAATTTGTAAAGCGCACACGGTCACACAGAAATGTGAATCTGAGGTGCGGATAATCAGCTGCCAGGAGAGGATGCAGTTAGATATCCAAGTGCTTGAAAGCCAAGGAGAAATAGTGAGTTTTGAGCCTCTTTTTGAAGGAAGGAAGTGAATTTGAGCTACAAAGAGAGAGTGGCATTCGGTTCCATTCCTTAGGGGCAGATATTTTACTTATATTAATATTATCCACATTTATGTCAGCATCTACCTGGGGTACCTTACTCTATGCATATCCAGGTCAGTGAAGTACACAGCTCTAGACAAAGTGACCAGCAGGTGCTCATGAGCTTGGCTCTGTCGTATACACACATCAACTTTATTTCACGTGATACAATCATTATGAAATTACCTCCTCTATAGAGGCATTTGGAGACCACATATTTAATATAGTTTGTTCATTATCAATGATTTGAATAGTCCGACAGATTGCCAGCAATAGTTGTCGGCAATGTGTCTCAATTCCATCAAGTACATAAATGAAACGCAAAATCTCGATCACTTTCCAATTACAAGAGGCAATACACAAGGCCCGAGGCCCATCAGTTCTGGGCACTTGACATCTCACAAGAATCGCCCACACCTTGTTCAGAAGAAATATGGTAGGATAAGGTCAGCCAACCTGACATATGGTAAGATAACCTAAGGCGAGACACTCACAGATTTCTGACATTCCACAATAAATTACAGAACACAGCAGTGCCGCTTGACTGTTGAAGATTTGTTGGGACAATATTTTGGTTGAAACCAGACCACTCTTGGAAATTAGAACCTGTCATAACCTTGCAATAACCTTTTATTCTTTTGCATTCACAGGGACCTTGTTCACTTGAACAGCAACCAAACTGTACGTAATGACTGTCATGTATTTCTCTCATGTTCTTGGTAACAGGCATTTGTGACAGCAGTCAGAATTAATCACATCTAACATGCCATCCAACAATTAATTATGTCTTCAGTAAAAACACAACAGTTTGCATCCTCATCTTGCTCCTTGTGCTCTGCTGATTGGCTTGATCTCTGTTCCTAGGACTAGGACTGCTCTAGCTCAACAACGGGCATTTGCTGTGGTGGGTCCCTCCATTTGGAATGACCTTTCCCCTCACTAAGGGTCAAACTAAATACTTGTTTTTCCTCGTTGGTCTCTTGCTCTTTAAAGGCATTTCTTTCCCCCCGGGGTTTCCTTGCTGAGAGTGCCTCTGAATATCTGCAATAGGCGCTTTATAAATTATTAGATACAATATGATGAACGTCCCACAAGCAAATGTCCCCAAGAAATTGCAGCTGATTACAGTTGTTCATGCACCAGTTCTGTAGCCTTCAGTTTTCCTTCATTGTCAATTCTAAGAATAACCAGTGCAGTAAGACTGCAGACGTAACAAGAGCTCTGCATACTGGTACGTAAGCACATCATCACATGAACAGGATGTTTGGTTCACAGTGCAACACCCACAGATAGAATTACACAATCAGTTATTTTCCACATGCATTCCACGCCCTGCTAATCCAGGACATTGGGAATTATCAGAGACAATTTCCTTATAAATACAGTAATGATAGAAAGTGCTTGAAAAAGGAACTGCTACTATCCTCTTGAAGTAGTGCTACAGAAATGTTCAATAACAGTTACAGAGGCACTAACCTGTGGTGACATGAGGTTTAAAATGTCCTGCCATCCGGTCTATTAAGCAAGACAGAGCTTCTTGGCCTTGTAACGAAACCTACAGAAAAAATTAACAAATTAAAAAGTGTTTCAACGTTAACAGAGCACTCAGAAGAATAGCATTTCCTCAAGAGGTAGCCCTGGTTATGAAGTGTTAGTGACCTTCAATTTTCTTAGTTTTAGCATGTGAGGGCGGGTGGCCAATGCTCTCCAGTGCCACTTGACACCGAAAGATCGTTGCACTAATTGCAGAGTTTGCTTGGGGGCAAAGTTCAAATCCATACCAAGGTATGGATTTGAACCCTAACCTCTGGGTTGACAGCTCATCATGCTAACCACTTATCACACACCCATTAGCTTAGCATAAGACATAAATCAGTAGCTTTAGTTTTCCGGCAGAGCTGGACTAAGGTCATGTCCAATCCCAGTGAACCCAATCTTGGCTTTACTGGTCTCACTTAACAGACTTGAGCCACAGATCAAACTGCAAGCACCAAGGTCAACCCACACATCAGGTCACACTGTCAGATGAATGCTAATTGGATTCATGATCTAAGCTGCTCCTTATTGGCCAATTTTAAGCAACAACCACAACAAACCCTGGATAGATGAAACATGTTTGTTTGCCTTTCATTTTTATTGGTGATTGCAAGCAATCATTCCCAGTAAGGGCCCCAACCCGTAGTAGTAAGTTTTTCTGTTCCCAAAAATGTTGACACCTACTGATAATTACTTTTTAAATGAAACAGCCATTAAATTGATGGGCACTTATAGTCATCTGCAATATGGCAGGTGTCAAGTGTACAAGCCTAGCATACACTTCATTTAAGGTTGGATCATTGACAAGCCATAACTAGGTGATCCAATGTCAGACTGCCGACTGTCACACTTGACAAAGCACAATTAACAGCTTGATCTGACCTTTGGCTTGTTTTGGGCATTCATTGACAGCAGGTGGAATTTTACACAACTGGCACCAAGTATCACAAAAGGTTAAGGCAAGAAAAGGAAACAACCCCATGGCTAAGCTCTTCCACGCTTGTAACAGCAGAATCTAAGGCCACGAAAACTTCTATATACGCAAAACCTGTGTAGTACTAAGGGAGAGCCAGTATGGCCTACAGAAATACAGGAAATGACTATCATTATTATGTCTGTATGGCCTTAACAATGATCACATGTGCATCTGAATTTAACTCAGACAGTAACTGCACCAAGAGACATTTATTATTGTCTGACGTTAGCAGAAATTAATGTTAAGGATGAAGCCAATACAGACTTGCCCAATGTTAAGTTACGGATACAGACAATACAGGTTGCTATAGAGTCTAGAAAGTTATGAAAGCTTTTTAAGCACTTTGCATCTACTGACAGGGAAGGCTAGCAAGGAGTTCAAGCTCACAGCTTATTCCGGACCACACCTTTATTATGCCGAGGGCTTTACCTTCTCACAGAAATTGCAATAATGCACTGAACATGCCTCAACAGTACAGGGCAGTTGCACAGCAAAGTCATATCATTAAAGGCGGCAAGCAGAAAATAAAAATCGCTCCCAGATAACCGAGAACGGATGCTCAACCATATCCATTGTCAAAACTGGAAACACCCACTGGCCAACATCATAATCGGTTTCTTTGCCGAGGCGTCATTAGGCTAAGTGTTCGTGAGGCTAGCACAGAATGCATAGATGTGTATATGTATAACGTATGCATATATGCAACGTATACCATTTCTGCAGCACAATATAAGTATACCTCATAACCACAGAAAAAGCACAGCAGTGGCTGTATTAACCAGGTATCATGGTATACAGTTGGTATAACAGCCATGTAAGATAACAATGGTCATATCAGTCACATAACATAGCAGTCTTCATGAACTAGTGCACCTGATAGCTCCTAATTGCTTGATACACAGGTATTATACGATCAGAAATGGTTAAAAGGGAGTCTTCCACAGCCAACGAGGTAATAGTAGAACCCCTTACGTGTACGTACGTTACGGTATGTAGCGATTATCGGTTTTCAGTAACTTGCATTGTATGATAATATATTACATTTTCTATGAAGGCCAATAAAAAGCGATAATCGTTTAAAATCGGTTTCTAAAACCGATAGCGGTTTGCCAAAAAACCCAATATTAACAACCCTAATCAGCATGTACCACAGCATTTACCATACCACAGGTCAAGTCAGCACAGCTTAGTGCCTCGGATTCACATTTCTGTGTGCTTTGGCATATTTTACTAATTTCACAGAAATAAATAAATAATAATTAGTTTTCTGAGTGGAACCATACAAGCATCATCTTTACTGGATTTAACAGGCGACATAATGAAGAAGATACCGGTACTCAGTCTTGAATTGATTAAGTCAGCTGACTATTAAAACAAGAGCAATGTCTGACTATTAGACATGCCAAATGACCCATAGCACCACCATCATATAACAAAACTGCCAGAGGATATTGGCAGCATACAACATGTGTAACAATCGTCCAAGAACTGAACCTTGAGGGTCTGCAGGCTCAATATTCACTAAGCACTTGCATATGCTATGCTCTGTGATATGAGAAAGAGATCATCCCAATAGTAGAACCCATAATGAGGAACAATGGTTTAGCATGGAAATTGTGGAGTTGCAAATCTGTCCGTTTAATATCTCTGTCATTTAAATCAAACAACTTCTATAGTACCACTGCAATCATACTGAGTCAATAGTCGCAACTAAGCAAAAGATCATTGGGCCAGCCAAATGCCCAGATGAGACTGGTCAAAAGCCAAGAAGGGAATAGAGAAGATATGGAAACAGCCAAGGTGGGGGTGGAATGAGTTCAGGAAAAGGAGAGTTTTAACGAAAAACAGTAAACATTTTAATAAACTGGAGTGACAGATTCCATTCCACAACACATGGAGTCCAGTGGAATAACAAGAAATATGGAGAACCTGCATCAGTTGCATATTCATCTCTCTAAAACCTCTATCATTTCAATGCAGTTTAATAACTAACAAAATAATTGCCCCTGACTGATGGAGTCCTTAACTCACAGAACCAGCTGTTGCTATAAATCCACTAGCTGAGTCAAGATCACAGAGGTAAAAATTGCAAAAAGCATGCATCCTAACAACAGCAGCAAACGCCAAGTACAAGAAGTTTCAACGCACTTTAAAGTTGCTGCTGCTGACCCATCCAGTCAGACCATCGACGAGCTTATCCATCTCCTCACAGTACAGCGAAGTCTCATCATTTCTCAAGTATGTTACCAGGTCTTCTCCGACTTCAATGCGTTTCTTTGTGTCTTGAGTCAAGATACCCGGCAGAAAATAGTCCAGAGTCTGAGCTGCCATGGTTTCCTGTAACACAAACAAACCCAGATAATACATACCAGGTTGTGTAGTCCATCAACCAATTCACAAAAACCAGGTAACAATCCTTACAAAACCAGTTACAATCTGCAATTTAAGTAATTGCAATTGAAAATTTATATAGCACCACTTCAAGAGAAACACATCAAAGATCCCCCAGATCTGTAGGTCCCCAAATTAAGTATGCTCGAGACTTATCATAACATGGTCACTTTAACTGACAACATGAATTCTGGTATATGGCCACAGAAATGGATCCCCAAATTAATATACCTATAGAAAAACTTATAATAACAGAACCTCGTTAAAGAGCAGTTCTTGACAGTAAAGACAGCATTATTGTGAGTCTCTGGTATAATTTAACTGGTTCTGTCGCTAAGGATTATGATTTTGGAATGATTAGATAACTGGACATCGAGATCGAGCAGTCAGTTTTACAACATACATGACAGCCTGTCCTAACACAAGAGCCATGCACATTTTTGCAACAATATAGCGCATGGAATAGATCACTTGGCCAGTAGGCCCCTATTCATTAATTTATTAATTCATTATGAAGATTTATATAGTGCTCCTTTAACGTAACTACTCAGGAGAACTCCCGATCCCAGCATGGCTGAAAAGGACAGTTTTGAGGCAAGAATAGAAAGATTCAGAGTGGATACTGGAATGCAAGCGCAGCACCAAAGGGAGCCCGTTCCAGAGGGAGGGGCCAACCACTGAGAAGGCACGATTCTTCTTAGTAGCAAAAGGGACCATGAGCACGTACCGCTCAGTAGAGCGAAGAGAGCAACAACCCCGAGCACTCAACGTAGGGCGGCAGAGGTCACGTAGATAGGCGGGGAGGTGAGGCCCAGCAAGGACTGCCATACCAAAGCCATAGGGGATAGGAGATCCGCTGCAGGATGGGGAGCCAATGAAGCACATTCAGCATATTAGATTACATTAAGTTAGTTTGTCTGTCTTGTTGAGATCCTATTAAACCAAAATTCACCACAAGGCATACACCTTGTTTACCAAACTGACATAAGCTTGTAGAACATAAAGTGTTTCAAAGGTGTATTTACAAATATATTCTTATTAATGTATTTCTAGTTTCACATGTACTTTATTATAAATTTATGGGTCCATGATGGTCTAGTGGCTAGTATGCTGGACTGTCAACCTCAACAGAGAGGTCAGAGGTTCAAATCTCCATCAGGGTAGAAATACGTTTGACATTCTGCTCCACCAGCACCCCTTCGCCAACTCAGCGATAATGAGAACACTGACTGTGCACTGTCAGCTGGAAGATCAGACAGCAAAGGAGAGGACTGATCACCCACTCTCATAAACCAAGGCTAAGAAAATGAAGTCGATAACACTTCATGCCCTACTCGAGGAACTGCTCATTGCTTCATCTAGTACTACAGACCATCAGTTATAACAACCATCAAGTTATTTTATTGCCACTGATCTGTTACGGCGTTTTAGCTCACAGTAATATTATTTTCGGATGTCGATTAACCAAATGCAAGAAAGGGCAACAGAACAAAAACACGGCACCACTTACATTACACCCTTTATGGTGCATTATGAAGCCCTGGGGCTTTGCGTTGACTATAATTATATGAGATCTTACACCCCACATTTTGCGCATCTGAGTAGGTTTATTGAAGGGGCGCTATATCAAATTCCTTAAATGAATGAAAGAATTTTGTTGACAGTTATGACAGCATAGCAGAGTTCTTAAGCGATTAGTCAGGTTCTTAGCTTGACCTCAGCACCCGTCTTTCACCATCTGACCATCACATCGTTACATAAGTTCAAACTTACACTTCTCTGGCAGCAAGTGATTAAATTCCTCGGTGTCAATCAGTAATCAAACACAAAATCGGCAAAAATCCCGAAAAATCTCAACGGTATCTGGTCGCTTCGGCTCAAAAACTAAGACGTGACAGATTGACCGTCTATCGGTGTAGCCGCGTAATTAAAATCACTTTGCACGACCATCTCGAAAAATCACAGTCTAAAATGTTGTCAGCACTTCGCCGAATGGTCCGACTAAACAAACAACTTTATATAAATCCGAAAATTAGAGACTTTAGCCAGAAAGAAGCTCTCAATCCACACAATTTCCAATTTCAATCTTACTCGGCAGTCGGCTTATAACATAGATGGCACCACACGATCTCACACCTACCTACAAAGAGCGTGTAGAGCCGAATATCATTATGTTGGCTGGAACAAGTAAGAAAGGTCTTGACGTTCAAATAAATATTAATTTTATTATTGTAAATTTGTAACATAACATAGCATAGCATAACATAACAAGGGTTTTAAGTGGTTCAGAAGACGTTTAATATGTGTTAAGACCACCTGCAAATTAACCTGGAAAAGGCTTAGAAACCCAATTTTACTAGCTTCCTCTATAGGCAGTGATAGTGTCCAGTGGACACTGTCCACTTAGACAGTAAATAAATAAATAGTAGCCTAGAGATCTGAGTGCCGTAATTCGGTGGCAGTCGATGACTTGAAACAAAGATTCAGAAGCACTTGCCCGTTTGAATGGGCGCCACGCCATATAAGGTCACCGTGCACGGACCGTACGTGTTAGCCCGAGAGTTAAATCTGTGAAATAAAGGCGCGTGAGACGGCTTACTCTCTTACCGATGTAGCTGACTAGGCGAACTAGCATCCCAACCATTTCACAATTCAAAGAACCTCTCCCACTGTAGTGCTTCCTTTGCAGTGGTAATTATAAGCTTCGATCAGATCTCCTCTGCTCCTCCTCCTCCTCCTCTCAATCAATCAATCGATATATTTATTGATCACCATGATAAACAACGTTGTCTCCAATGTATTATGTTGCTAGTCCACACCTCTTCAACCATTCTTCATAGCTCAATTATTTGTAGCCCCAAATCATTTGTGTAGTAGCCTAACTGTGCGTTCTTCTTTGCATTTTCTCCATCTTTTCTATGCCCTAGCTGTTTCAGCCTTTCAGGTATAATAATAATAATAATAATAATCTTTTCTTTATTACGCCTGACAAACGCACTGCGCTGTACATTTACATGTTATGCAATTAAATCTTAACTACTAACAGAACAGACAGCCATAATACAACGGCGCTAATAGCAGCCTACAAAGCATATCCGCCCAACGGGGGCTCGAACTCGGTACCTCTCGGTCTCTGTGCCAGCTGTTATCCAAAGCGCCACGGCCCCCCGATGGATTCCATATTATATTCCAATTGTGACCTAACCAGTGATTTGTACAACCTTAGTATTGCATCCTTATCTCTGGTGACTATCGAACAGCAATGGCCCAAGCACTGAGCCTTTCTGGTAATGAGAAAATATTTGATATTTAAGTGCTTACGCTATAAAAGTCCGCTTTTTGCTGTTTTCTATGGTGCTAACCACGAGATGTTGTTTTCAAGCAGGAATAGTTTTGCAAAACACGTGTTTTGTCATTGTATTAGTTTAATTTAGTTAATCTGTTCTGGTATGTTGATTACTTATTAATCAACACACATAAATTGTCTTTTGATAATTAAATACAGCTTCATATTCTATAATACTTGGTCTTGGCAATACGACAGGAATTCTCGATCGAATCAACTCCGCCACTGCTCGCACATTGGCAGTGCCAGTCCCAAGCCTGGATAAAGGAGGAGGGCTACGCTAATGATCTTTGTTAAACTGAAACTACTACTTGATTGAATCTCGAGATTTCTGCAGCGCCTGAGGAAAGCTAAATCGCGGAATCAACTTATGGCAGGCTCTCATTCAATAAAAAATCGATAGATAGGTAAGGTCAGGTTCGGTTCCTGGTTAAGATCGAAAGGGCTACCAGACAATCAAGCGGCTACGGTGTGTGGTGTTTAGAATTGAAGCCGCGGGAGATAAGAAGAAGAGGGGAAACCAGTGTAGGATTTTAGTGGAACAGGATTGTTTTCAGCTTTGAGTGATAGTTCTTCGTAGAAATTGCAAGAAATAAATCCAGACTGGAAGCGCCCTAACTTGGTAGCCTACTGCCTGCTGTCACACCATACAAAGTGCCCAGACATCCGCAGTCTTCTAGAATCGATCATCTGCGATATGGGTCTGTCCCATACTCCTGAAGCTTCTGCATGATTGATGTGAGCAGTATATATGGAAATTGCAGGATTCTCCTCAGGCACAACTGTTGGAAGGTAGTCAACTTGTGCTGATTATTGATCAGAATAGGACCAGCTCCGTGAGCAAGCCCGAGGTGTAATCAAATGCCGATTTGAGGATGCTATTATTAACCGTTAATTTCAGTTAACACTGTAGCAATTTGTATAGTGATGAAATGTGAAAACATTGACTATTCTGACTGAAAGCAAATAGTATAGCGTGAATAGTTTAAGCACTGTATGTTTTACATTCTTGTTTTAATGCAGGCCAGGCCTTTGCTAATATTATCTTCTTTCCTTAGGTGGCAAATATGTTGAAACTGTGGAATGACCGCTACCTTCGAGCCCCACCAGCAGCAACGGAAAAGTATGATTTGAAAGAAATCGTTAAAGGTAAAGTATGGTTTGACCGATTTGAGCTTATTTAAGATCAGTTTAATTTTATTCCAGTTGTTAATGGACACCAAGTATGGTTTATGTTAAACTGCACATTTTTTTTTTTTAATGTTTTTTTGTTCTGTATAATCACAGATTTGAACCATAATTTAAAGTTGCAATCTAGAATAAATTCAGCCAGTGAAAATCTGCAGCAGCTGTCATTTAGCTATTAAATTAAGATGGCATAAGTAAAATTAAAACCTTGATAGAAATATGTGCAACAGTTTTGATTAATTTTTATAAATTAGATCTTGAAAGCATGTCAACAACTTATGGGCTTGTTATTATATCTCCCTTTCTAGTTTCTTCTCACCCTTTTGGAGCATGACACAGCTTGTTTCAACAGCTCAAAAGAATTGTAAATGTAATGATGACAATTTATAGATCATTTTAAATTGTATAGCATTGTAAGCAATGAGCTACTAATAGAATGCTTAATAATGTCATATGTCGGCGCGTTGATTCAGCTCCTTTCAACTTAGAATTCTTGGGCTCGCTGGTATTTAGGAACTAGAGTTATTAATGTGATTGTGCATTTGTGATTGTCACTGAAATTGTATAATCTTTTCAGTGCCAATGATGGAAGCAAGAAGTAAAGTCTTTTATTTGCTTCAAATAAGTGAAAAAGATGAATCCTTAAAGTCAGAAACGGTAACATTGGCTCGTCTCTACTACAAGTTCTCCAATCAGTGGAGACGTGAAAAGTGCCTTGGAGATATGAAACAGGTAACTGCTTGAGTTCTGTTGCTTGTTTTAGCAGTTAGCTTGCTGTGATTGTTAGTCAAATGGTCAGAGGTTCAAATCCCCACCAGAGCGGAAATTTAGTTAAAGATTTTGGTTCCACTTGCAGCCCATAGCCAAATCAGTGAGCACACTGATTACATGTTGTTGGTGAGAAAATCAAGCATCGAGGGAGAACACTAGTCACTCACCGTCATATACTGCTCAGGATAAGAAAATGAAGTTGTTAACACTTTATGCCCTTTATACCCACGGCAGTCTCAGGCTAGCTTAACACTTCAATGCTGAAGAGTGTACTAAACGTGACTGGGAAATCAATGCAGCTCATGCCTAAAGTGTCAAGGGACTTCCATTTTGTCAATCGTAGGTTTCAGCTGCACATTGAGATAATTAGTTAGAGTACAGATGCTGAAATGGCATAATAATTGCTTTTTCCAAACTGGTGATTAGGTATAGTGGTAGGTTATAAAACACAGATACTAGCAATCTGTTGTCTACCACTAATTATCCAGGGTTACTTTGATTTACTGTTATGTTATTATTTATAATGCATTTATCAAATTTTTAGGATCTGACAAACTATTTCTATATCTAGTGTTTTGATTTGTGTGTTGCTGTTACCGAGTTTTTACAAGTTTTTCTGACGTTGGTATTTCCAGATTGAAAAATGCCTTAAAAGGTTTGAGGAGATGCAAATGGGCAAGAATCTAAAACAACTTCTCGCTACTATTCCTGGGTATGTGCTATCAGCTACTGATACAGAAATCATTATAAATTTAATTACTTTGATTTACTGTTATGTTATTATTTTTAATGCATGTTTTTAATGCTGCTGTCTAATGACTAAGCATTAGTCGATGGCACTAAGCAGTTGTGAGTGAAGGACTTGCTCAAGGTCCCTACGCTGTAACTGTGTCAGGAGAGTCAGGAGAGGTTAGAACCCTTACTCTGCACATTACAAGGTGAGCGCTTTAACCAACCTGCTACCATGTTCAGAACAGGTTCCTAGTTGATGCTGTATTCTAGACAGGAATTTTTCTCTCGTTTTTGAGAGAGATAAATATTTGTTTTCAATCTTTTTACAGCAAGGTGAGCAAAAAGGAAAAAGACGTTTACCTTCCAACCAAACAAGTGGTGGAATTTACGCTGTTGCAGCTACTTGGTGCCAGTGCACTGATGAGCAGAACTACTCAGCTCTGCATCTGTGCCTACAAGTAAGTTATTTTTCACACAATCTGAAATAGACAATTATGGTAAAACTGTAGGTATGTTGCTGCATATACTTTGTACTGAGTCTAATTCAAGTGTGGTGAAATTGCAAGAGCTCAAATTGATTAGCTTGACTAACTGTGGTAAAAGTTACCTTTTGTGTAAGACGCCACTTTTTATCAAACAGAAACTTAGCGAAACCAACTTGCTGTGAGTAGCATACCATTAGGCACCATAGTTCTTTGGAGGGCATTTCAAGCTGTAGACAGTACAAGCTTAAAGCATAAGAAATCAGACATTATGCACATTTTATATCTGCAGTTGAGCATAGTGCTGCAAGGAATATTTTAAATTAAATTAATGCTTGCATTGATTTCCACTGTAATATATTTATATTATTTTTGTAAAATATGCCATCTGGAATTTTAAGTGAACAATGATTGGTGTACAGCAAGAAAGTGGCTTTAAGCCACAGCTGTTACAAAAGGTTTATGTTTCATTAAAATATTTTCAACATTGTGCACATTTCAGTAATCTCAGTCAACAGATGTCTGCTGGCCTCTTTGTTACAAGTATGATGATCATCACAGCTTGTGTCAGTCGTGTTTGGTAAGTTGAAGATTCAGTCTTTCGAAGATTTGCAGTTACATTACACATTGCTTGCAGTGTGTTTGGATGGCGGCAAGTTTAGCCAAAGTTTAACACTTTAACAACAAGCTGCATTGGTTTCCCAGTCACTTTAGTACACATTCATTGTTCAAGTGTTAAGCAATCCAATACCACTGCAGAAACAGACCTGCTTAAGCTATTTTGCACTTGGAAATGCTGCACAGATGTATGTAGCATTAGCTTGATGTGTGAAGCTATTTTTTTGGTATCCGTTGAACGTTACCCAAATTAAACAATTATGGAGATTTAATTTGTTCAATGTACTTATTATGACTGTGTTGTTTCATTGATATGCTGTTTATGTTCTATGGAAATCAATAAACACATTGATTGATTATTTTGATTTTTTATGTTTGTTTTTGTTTTTCAATAGGGCACTGTGCAAATCTTTATTACGCGAGTTATCACTCTGCTATGAAGCGCTGTTGGCCTGGATGAAAACAATGAGACCATCGTGCCAGTCACTGGTAAGCAAAGAGTTGCCACCTAAACTCAACTAATCATTTATAGTGTCACTTTTAAAAAATAGAATTGTTCTGTGGGTGTGCTATAGGAACAACGTTAGATGGCTGTGTGACTGTGCAAGATGATACATTTTATTGCAGGATATATAATTAGCGAAGTTTACTGATTTGCACAACTTGACAATGAACTCTACCATCTTCTGTTTTAGCTGACTGGAGAGGAAGTTTTTCCTGAGGATGTTTCACTGTGGCTCATGCAAACAATGAATATAAGGTAAATTTAGCTTGTAGCTTCAGGTTAATTTTAATTCACTTTTAGCCCAGTCCTTGAAGTTTTCTACTTTACCTGGCTCGTTATTCTCAATGTCTTTGATTTCCTATGCGATTCGTTTTCTGATTCTCGTTGCACGAGCGTGTTGCTCTGTGTTATATTCAGAGCTTCTCATTTGAAAATAGAAGGCGATTTGAATATCGATCGCGCTGGGTTGCGTAGGCGATCGGTGCGCGATCGACCTCGAGAGCTTTTTGTGTACAGCGTATTTTGTGTATCGTATTCGTATGGCTGCATATAACAGTAGTTATTATAGGCTATAGGCCTAGTAGGCCCTAATAATCTAGTAGGCCTATCTATAGGCCTAGTAGGCCCTAATAATCTAGTAGGCCTATCTCAGTTCAGTTCCGTGATTATTGCTATTGATAGTATTATTAATTAGTTTTCATATAGAAATAATAATGGTAGGCCTATTATAATACATGACCGTGTGAACTCTATTCACTAGGCGGAGTGCAACAGGGAGCTCATTCTAGTCCTAGGGCCAGCAACCGAAAACGAACGCAGTTGCTAAACTGTACATTATTATTCAACTTGGCACCATCAACGCCATTGTTGCTTTCAATAATTTTCTAAATTAGTTACGTTACGAACTACTAAATGACGTTACGCGGGAGGTGTCCACCGTGTTTTTATGACCAATCATATTGTACGAAAATGGAGCGATCACTCAGCAGTCATTAGGTCTAAACGCTGCGTTCGAACACATTCGCCGCCGCAAGTAAGCAAAGTTAAAGTAATGTAAATTAGGTAAATAAAATAATGGCTCCAGTTTCCTCTTGGAGTAAATCGATCGCGCTCGATTTGCGTGATTGATTTATCGATCACCAGACCCTCGCTAGGCGATCGACCAAGGAGATCGATCGATCGATCGCCTCAAATGAGAAGCCCTGGTTATATTGGATGAACGAGTAAGTTTCTTATTTTTAAAATTGAGATATTGTGAATTATGCAAGTGCTTTATTGTCTTTTGCAGAGTACCAGCCATTGGCACAGAAGCTAAAGACACAAACTCCACTGAAATCCAACCAGACAAGTCTACCAATCAACAGTGTTCTCATTTGAACCAGGATTTTGTTTCTAACGCTCAACAACTGATCATCCGTCAGGAACCTGAGGATATGGGTGAACTTGTAGAGAGGACAACTCCGCTTTCATTGCTTAACGATACAGCTTCGCCAGATGGTAGACTTGAACACTTCCGCATTGGCAGTGAAAAAAAGGTCAAGAAATCTCGAGCCAAACAGAAGTCTGCAGACATAATGAAAAAGGTCAGAAAGATTTTAAGACCCGACGAGGCTAACGATTCACCTCCTGCATCGGCCACAAAAAACTTCCATATCCTAACCAAGTCCGAGTGTTCAGACTGGCGCAAACAAGTCAAGGCTGCCAACAGCGTTAGCCAGATACACCTCGTTCTTAGAACATTCAACACAACGTTCTCTGGAGCGCAGTTCCGCGGACTTAAGAAATGTCTAAGGGAACTAAAACAACTGAAGAAAACGTCACGAAATATGGACAAAGACAGAATGTTGCGAAGAAGGGAAAACGACAAGATCCTACAAGATGGACAAAAGATTGTCCGGGTTTTCTTTAAGAAGAACAGCGTCTTAAAGAAATGATTAAAACAGTTTTCAGGATATGATTAAAACAGCATTTGTATGAATTAAAATTATGACCAGACTAGTATTATGCCACAGCATTTGTATAGCTGCAACCAGTGCAGCTAGGTCCCTTCAGTACTTTTGCAGTAGACCTTGTGGTGTAATGATTGGCCCAAATACCAGTGCTTAAGAAATTTTGCAGGTTGTTTGGTTGACTGTAAACAATGACACTGATTTTGAAGTTATTCTATGCTCCATGGAAATCCAATAGACAGACATAAAGCCACGGCTTTAGAAGTATTGCATGGACTCTGTCATAGGATTACAAAGCCTTTGAAATTCTGACAGAAGCCTGGTGCTTATCTGTTTGACAGTCTTCGAGTGTTTGGCCAAACACGGAGCACTGAAATCATTGTAAATAATTTTAGGGCTTGGCCCAACGTTTGTTAAGGAGCCCTGTGTGACTGGACCTGATTAGAGATCATAATGCAGAACTCTATGAAACATGCTTTACTCCCATTTGTTGGAAGATCCGACCCAACATTCTTGCCCTAATGGGCATCTGTTTAAATCTGCCAAACATCGTGTTCAAGGTGTTTTTTGGAGATCCTTAAATGATTCAAGTATGGTTTTTTTCACAAAGTGCTTCAAGCATGGTTGGAGTTTACTAAGAGTAGACAACATTTCAACGTGGTAGGCTACTACAGCAAACAGATTACACTTCCGTGTGGAAAAACAGCAGGCTGAGTAACCAATATGGAATGCAAGGGCTAGTTTATAAAAACCTCCTTAAGGTAGAGGCTCCCATAAGTGTGAAATATTGTCAACTTTTTCTCTGCCTATGCGCATGAGGGCAGTCCTCTCCCTTGCAATCTAATCTTCCCACTTGTGGTGATTATGGTCACAGTAATACTGATTTATAGCCGAGTTGCTTGAGGGATTTTGAACCCCAACATCATGATTAATTCCAGCACACTAACCACTAGACTACCACACAGAGTAATAACAGCAGAAAGTGAGTTCCACTTCACAGGAGCGGTTTTATAAGATCGCACATGTGCCTACAACTTGTCACTGTGGAAATTAACGAAGAAACCGAATAGAAATACAGTGACAACTGCTAAGAAAACACTTCACATTAGCACTAAATTGGACTTTCAGAGGAAGGCACATAACGGCATTTGCTTCTGGAGCAGAAGATAAGCAGCAAGTGCACAGTTTGCTTCCCATGTTGTTTTAGCCTCAGATCTGAACAGAACATACTCCAAGGGCTCTTAATACGCTTGGACCAGTAACTAGTGCAACATGTCCTTGTTTCTGTACTGGTTCCAGGTCAGTATATATACCAGCATTCAGGTTCAGCTGTTATATGTACATGTATGCAACCCCATCAGCTGCAGTTGCATACCTGTAAAATGTTAATTACATTTTACTCATTAAGATACTTTGGAATGGCAAAAAATGCTGATCCAGTACACAGCAGAATATGAACAAAAAACCAAAGCAGTCAATCAAGAAGGATTTGACATTGAGACAGAAAATTGAATACTGTAATAAATGTCAAAATAAATACACATAATAATGTATTTTATGTTAAGTTTTGGTTTAATTAAAATTGGTAACATTCGCTTTTATGATCATTATCCAGCAGTGCCACCAAATAAAACATACCACAGGCACTAATAATATGAAACTAGTTATTATATAAACATTCAATCATGTATAAAATCAAGTTTAAGCTGCTGACTGAAGTGAAAGTACTGGCATTTTTAAGGTCAAAGTTCCTCTATGAGTTTCCTAGACTGTGTACACCTGTGTTTGTCAAGCAACATCTGAATTCTTCCTTTCTCAGTCTCTATCGTAGCTAGCTCACTCGATAAGGTGCACAGTTCCAACTCCACGTGAGGAATGAGCTCTTTTAGAGCCAGACCATACGCTCTAACCCAACTCATGTAGAATTCCAGCTTCTTTTGAACTGAGTAGAACAAATGCACCTGCTGCTGGAGTTCCACGTTTTTCTTCTGTTTGCTCTTTAGAATCTTGTGAGCCGTTCGAAAAAGTTTGTGGCAATCTGACAAGGCAGCCATGACGTAGAGCAATGGACTCAGTGTGTTGGGCCCAGCAAGAATTTTCAAGACATCTCGTATGACTGCAATGCTATATTCTGACGACACAAAGATGGCTTGGTCACGCCTGGCCGTGCACGAAATACAACTGCCAAGAGCCATTGCCACATCTGAAAATTGCATCTGCTTCAACGAAAGCGACAGGCTAACCATCGACTGCGCACTCTCCACAGACAGACTCTGATGGTCACCGTTGTAAAGTCTTGCGACGTATGAATAGCCGAAGAGAGTGTTGATAATATCAAACACAATTGTTTCGGACGGTTTCTTTGTCTTGAGCAGCTTTTCAATGTCTTCGATGCCTTGCAGTAGAGAAGGAATACGAACAGAAGCGCTGTCGTCGTTGTTCGACACCTCTTCAAGGAACGTAGGACGGTCTTCGCACCACCACGGGTTCCACAGCTCAACTATATCACTCTTCTTTCCGTCCTTCAACATTGCTTCGAATTCCTTAATTTCTTCTGGCGTAAGGATTTCGAACACCTTTTCTGGATTCCGGTCTAGATCGATTCCGGAAATACGTTCAGCAAGATCAGGAACATCGTCATCATCACTCTCCTCAGCATCCACAGAATGTTCCTTCTCCAATCTCTTCAGCATTTCCACCATTTTGTGCTTTTCGTCATCGTCAGCATCCATCGAATGGAGACCCTCCATGAAGCAGTTGCGATAGAACAGTTCCGAGCATTCCAGATGTTCCTTGCTTCTGTAGCACTCGCTAGAACAGTAGCGCACGTTACAACGTGGGCATGTATACTTTGCAGCCGATCTTAAGCACAGCTTACACGTGAACGCGCTATCTTCTTCCATCCTAATGCTTGCTATAGTTAAGGTGAAATGATTACGAAAATTAAACAGAATTTAGACGTCTCTGGTTAGCGAATAATTTAAAATTGTTTTTGACAACTTCCTCTGGATGGACGACTACTTTTTCTTTGTTTCGTCGTTCAGTTTTTTAAGCCCTTCCTTGAGTTCATCTGTAAATGTTTTCTTGAATGATTTCACTCCGTGGACTGACTCCGATTCCTGAAGCTTTTTAAGAGTGTCCTCACCTGAATTAACACAAATCATATGGTTGCTATATGCATTCACACACATACAAATCAATTATAGTAAATCTTGCTATGTTCTGTAGAAAAGCTGTAACATGATGATAATGATGATGAGTTCTCTGCCCAAGGTAGGTCCATTGGCTTTATGCCACCCGGGATGAGATGAGTGAAGTGGTTTCCCATTGCCTTCCTCACAGACAAATGAGACAATTGTGGGTAAGCAACTTGTCCAGGGTTGCTATGCAGTGGCTTGAGGTAGATTCGAACCTGTTACCCTCTGGTTACAAGGCACAGAACATACCACTACACCACTACATCCCTCATGATAAAGTTCATATGACTTTCTTTAATGTAACATGATAGACCTTGGCACCCTTGCTATGTAGATTAAAACATAAAGCCCCTCACAGTTCATCTGACTCGGTTTGACTGAATCAACTGGAGACATGCTAGTGGTAACTTTAGGCATAAGAAGTATATCAGAGACGTCTTGAAATTTATAGGACTTTAAACAGCTTTTCAAATAATTTGTCTTCTACCTTTCAGACATGTCAAAATAGCTTTTAATTCCACATTATACCTTTCTCCATGTCCATGCCTTTCTGACGTCGGCAATTTTACCCACTTAAGTTTTGCTAGAAAGTTAGATTTTGTCAATCGCTACATTACTAGCTGATCATGATACACCCGACTCTGGCAAAATAAGTACAAACTATTCTTTTCTATTCTATTTACTGACTTATAAAACACCTCTCACAAGACAACCTAATCAGAGGTGCTCTCAGTGCGAAGAACCCCTTGTGAAAAGAAAAGTCTTAAGAGAATGGGCACAAACAGCAGTGCCCCAGATAAGATCTCGGCATGCATTATAGCAGGAAGGTTACCCCATAGCAAAGCGCCAAACAATGCTGTGCTGTGGCAGTCCGAGACTGAGGTACTAGAAGGCAGGGATGGGCAGTAATTGAAATTACGTAATTGAAATTACTTGAAATTGTTCAATTTGTAATTTGTAATTCAATTACATTTCCCATGTATTTTGTAATTTGAAATTACATTTCATGTCCCTTTGTAATTTGTAATTCAATTACATTTTTCCGAGTAATTTGACCATCCCTGCTAGAAGGTCAGGACGGTCTAAAAAAGCGAAGAGAACGTCCAGAGGTAGCGGAGACTGCACACTAATACCAGTATTCCAAAGAGTTGCAACACCTATCAAACAGAGCACTTGGTCACCAAGCAGCACAATTTGGTGTCAACTAAGAAGAAATCACTGGATGTACTGTAATGCACTGGGTTCATGTAAATGATTCATCCATACTCTACTAGCTTGCAAGCATGCTGAGAAAATGAAATGATTGAGAAACTTTACTCACCGAGAGCTTTCCCTCGGAAAAATACATAAGCCGTCAGCTGTGCAGCTCTTCTCATTGGGTAAGATTCGGACAACTACAATAAACCAGACACTTCATCAGTATTTAGCATGTTCACCATTAGTACAAAAAGCTCTACTGCTACAAGCACACTATCGCGCATCGGTCTAAGATTTTATGGCCTTAAACACATAATAAGCGCTTTAAATAGCCCAAAGGCACAGTACATGTAACTTGCTTATCTTTCTCGTTGAAACTCATCAGTAATGTCCAAGATGTAAAGGAAAGTTTGGTCATTCATCCAACTATTCATCATGCTTGGCATAGCTTATCTTCATTGTGCTTGCTAGTATTGCAAGTACCGTAAACTGGCATAAAACTGCTGTTTCTTTACGTTTTTCCAATGTCATGCTTATTTTCTTCTGTAACGGTGTGTTAAACTGTGTAGAGACCTTAAACAGACATTACAAAAGTTTATTACATGCATGAATGAATACTCTAAGGTTCATGCTGAAACCCTACGTGGTTTAAGTATCAGCTACATCAGGACACCTAAATGTCATTTCATACAGACCTTTTCAATAACTTTTTCACTGTTGGTGTTGACAAAATACCTAAAATATCAAGTAAAAATAGAACATATGGAATAGCCCTCCTGTTTAAAACCTAAAAAGGATAGAACTTCTGCCCAATCTGTTGCCGAGTCAGTGCCTGCATACTTCTAATCGTTTTACTTGGGGGTCATCTTTCATTCAAGTGCTTTGGTTTTGTTATAAAGTATTGTTTAACACATTTTCAGCAGTTTCTATTTTTTTTACCAGCAACCAGTGCCATCATATTTCTACCAAATATCAGATTTCTCACCCAAAGCGTTATAAATATCCGTTTTAGACAGCACACGTATTTGATCACTATTTGGTAGAAACAACGCGATGCAGTATTTTATTGCGCTGTTGGTTTGGCCAGCAAGAATAGCACCTTAAATGGAGGCATACCTTATTGCGATTACCTATTCTGAACCCTGAAGGGTATATTCTGGTTTCCGAAGACTAACACACTTTCTTAAGTTAACTCGCCTACAGTTTTTGACACTTTACAGCGGCGTAGTAAACCTGAATCTGCTGCATGCATATCACTTCTCAAAGTCACGTAAGATACTTATGAAAAATTATTTATGTAGTGAATGGTCTTTAAAAAAACTTAAAAGGTTGAAAATTAATATAACCTTAATAAGAATCTTAAAGGCATGTTGACGAAAGAAGTTTATCAAGCCGCCGTCCTTTGAAGGCCATTTTTTGTACTACTTCCGGTGTGTTCTCCAGTAAATAATAATAATAAATAATAATCTTTCTTTATTAAGCGCCTGACAAACGCACTGCGCTGTACATTTACATGTTATGCAATTTAAATCTTAACTACTAACAGAACAGACAGCCTGCAATACAACGGCGCTAATAGCAGTCTACAAAGCATATCCGCCCTAACGGGGCTCGAACTCAGTACCTCTCGCTCTCTACGCCAGATGTTATCCAATGCGCTATCGGGCCCCCAATGCTTAAATAATCGTAATCTCCAAATTTCTAAATGCTTCCTCATCGGTATATTCCAGCATGATTCGATGTCAATCAATTTTCGTTTATTAAAAATAAGCTGACAAGACTTTGTAGCCCACAATAGGCAACTTAATAGCATTGATAAACTATAAGGTCTTATTGGATGTTTGAAGATTTGATTAAGGCAATGTTAAGATAAAATTAAAACAATAGGCATGTTAGACATATGGGACTATGAATGTTATAATTGAGGGAAGAGAATCAATATATATTTCGATATAGTAGGCTACTCTGGATATGAGATTAGTCATCTTTGTCAGGAAGGGAAAACCATGATATTAGCCAACTATCCGAATTTTATGAATTCTCGTGAAGTAAATATTATGATACCAGCGGAGTAGTTTAGCTATGATGATTCGCCATACTTATAACCATGATGGTGAAAGTAAATTCCCGTGGAAATTATCATAATAAGTTGCATATAAACACGACTTACCTATAACTGTGAGAATGGAGAATAAATTAGTCTGTGCTTCTGAGCAAGCATAGACTCCGCCTTGTTCCATGGTTATGTTGAAAAGGATTAGGTTGCATGTTTTTCCTCCTCCCAACGACTCCACTGCATACTGATCAGCAAAATATGGGAAATTGAGAGTCACACAACCAGGGCCAACGATTGTCATTGCACCATTCGCTGTTCCGTCTGTCGAATAAAACCAATAGTCTATTGGCGAATCAGCAACACAGTTAAGTTGTACTTCTCCTCCGATCTCTGCCACTGCGTTTGACGGTCCTTGAGTGATCGTTGCGGTTATCCCTGCAAAAATTAAGAATTATTGATGAGGTCATACTAGGCCTTAAATATTTACCAGAAAAAGCTCCGAGCAATTGATACACAACAATGCATAATAATAATAATAATAATAATAATAATAATAATAATAATAATAATAATAATAATAATAATAATAATATTCATAATAATCATCATAAAAATAATAACCTGGTCGCTTTAAGGGTACCTTCTCTCTTCAAACCCTGAAGACGAGGCCTGACCATCCAGACTTTTATCACGCAACAATATTTAAAAAAATAAAATAAAAATAAAAATAAAATAATAATAATAATAATAATAACCATAATGATAATAAATGATAAAAGAGAACTGCTATCGGGATCTGCAATATGCATAGAATGTATAAGGAGAGTCGCAGTTCAACAATTTCTATATAAATGCTGGACAGATCGCTAGAGAATTTGGTGACGATATGTAAGACATTTAAAAAAATTGTACTATTATCATAATGATAGATGATGATAGATGACAAACACTGGCCAATACCTGTGAAATTCATTAAAATTAATGTGTTCGCGATTTATTCTGCACCTTTACCCATGCAGCCATTTGGATTAAGGCAATCTACTTTAAAGCGGCTAAAACCTTTATCCCCACTATCTGAATTGGTATGATGGTGCTCACAGTTTTTTAGATCATGTTTTAAACGCATAATTTTATAATTATATATAGCCTACATGCATAATCCAAATATACCCACAAACGTGCATACATACAAACCTACATACATAATTAAATACACTCTGGGATACAAGCATAATTGTTTACATACACGCACACAGTTAGGCCTAGATATACATGTAGATCTTTGATTATGTAGGAGTGGTTGTGCTTAACTAGACTCTACTACAGTAATAATATTGTGTTCAAGCCTTAGGGTTGCGCTTGACAAGTTTTGTGTCAGCGGCCATTAACCCTCATCCACACTGGTCATGAAAGTTACGTTATTGCAAACCTGGGGTCTGTTTGGACCCCAACATCTGGAATGCGTATTTCAAGTGATTACTACCTTCCAACACCAAAATATTGCATAAGTTTTCTTTAAACATGATTAAACAAATTTTTAATGAAGTTACTTGTCTTTTAAAAAAAATTTGAAGACGATTTGAGAAGAAAATGGAATATACTCTTGACACGAATTACGGACATTGTTTGCAGTAAGGACTGACTGTCCGTGTTCGATATTCACTTCGCCACATGTAACTCAAAGGCTATAATTCTGCTTGTTATGTTCCAGCCAACAGTAAAAGTGAACTAGGGATGTATTTTTTTATCTCGGCTGTCGTAATCAGATTCCAACTTCTTAGCATTATCTGCATAAGTAAAATTTCAGATGGAGACGACTCTCTAATGTTCAAACTGTCTTTCATTGGCCATAATATCCATCATTACAGGTATAATAAACAGGCCAGGTGTTTTCATTTCTGCTGTTCCTTTCTCATCTTTAATAATTTCATGAGGAAGAAGGATAATAATTATCTTGTGGACCAAGTCTATGCACACTGCGTGATGTCAGGTCATTTGCAGTGTCTTGCAGCTGGTAAATCTACTGGGCCTACCAACGTGCAATTATATCTCGCATTACTCCGAGCCATTTTTTTTGTAGGAAAGTGTCTATTATGATAGTTGTACTATTTAGGTGTGTCAATTTTACTAAAAATTGTGTCTACATAATTTTTCTTAGGATAATTTTAAAGATTTCCAAGTGTGGGGTCCAGGTGGACCCCAAGGGTCTCTCCGGACCCCAGTTGAAATTTTGAAATTTTTATATGTCTGACATCATATGCCGACCTATAAATGCATGCAGTTATTGGCAGTGATGGGCACACACTACTTAACTAGTAGTTAAAACTACTTCCTAACTACTTTCAAAATAAGTAGTTATAACTACTGTTTAACTACTTTAGATGACAAGTAGTTATAACTAGTTTTGGTAACTACCAGATAAGTAGGTAACTACTTTTCAAACTACTTTTCTAAAGTTATGTTACGGTACAATGTATTAATTATTGATATTCAACACAAGTAATAAAAAGGTCAAAACAAATACCAAGTCACAAATCTAATTATAACGAATTACTGCATATATCAAATAAACTAACAAGGGAGCGGACCTGTTACTGCTAGAACAGTAACAAAGGCCCAATAGTTATGACTGCTAAGTTGTGTAACTTACAAAGTCTGCAATTGCCAACTATAATAACTCTTACACTTAACACATTGCAAATGTTTAAAATTAACAGGTTGATTATATTTACGAAATGCTAGTAAAATTAAGAGGATGAAAAGGCTAGACCGTTAAAACAGCTCTTAAAAACCCATCCTGTCAAACAGTTTGTTCGACATTCTGCATCTTCTTGGGGTAAATATCATGCCCGAAACGCCAAAAAGACGTTCAACTATACGGCGCTGATCGGCAGCGTTGAACTGGCTTTCAGGTAAAAAAAATAACTTGTGAAAACGATCCAAGACAGGAAGCACAAATTTCTAACTTATATAGCGCTATCACTTATAAATTTATAATGTCTATGGACAACGTCCGTAAATAGGAAAAATGTAGTTAATAAAATAGTGTAGTTATTAACTACAAACTACTTGATAAAAATAGTTATAACTATTTTTAAAACTACTTCTTTAAAAGTAGTTATAACTACTAGACAACTACCTTTGTAGTAGTTATAACTACTAGTTAGTAACTACAGTAGTTAAAATTGCCCATCATTGGTCGATGAAGGACTGACAATTACATGAAATTTTATGGTTATGACACCTAGCACACAAAAGTTACACCTATGCCAATACGACTGAGGTCCGCTTGGACCCCAGGAGTGTGGATGAGGGTTAAGCTGATGGCTATGAGTCTCTCCAGCTCGGTTATTTAGATTTTGATCTGACGAGATCTTGTTTTGTGTTATGGTACCAAGTCTCACTTTAATAATGAAGTTTGAAGAACCGCACCACGTTACTTCACTTTTTGGGGTAGAGTTTTCTGCAGCCTGCTGTTTAACGTGTTTTGTCAAACTCTCCAAGGTGCTACTTGGCTGCAGCTGATGTTTGAAATCTGCTGTCAATATGTCCGACATACATTCATACGTTACCTGCAAACATACATACTTACATACATGCATACATGCATGCACACATAGTACCTCTGTTGAAGACGATAATAGAAAGGATAATAATTATTAGTTGTTAAATAATGTAAGACATTACCTGCAACTGCTAAAAGAATCATCCAAATATTTCCAACTAACACAAAATCGTACGAGTGCATTTTCACCTTTAGCAGAGTATTTAGCTACTGCAATTCAACAGCGTATTGCCCGTCTTTATGTATAGGCCTATAGCTGGTACTTAATGTAGTGCTTGCCAAGTACCTCATAAAAGCGCCAGGTAACATATATCACCACAGCTGCGCAAAGCAATGACCTACATAATTTAAATGTGAATGGTTTACTTTGTTTCATCGTTAAAAGCAATCGTAATAATCGTTAGCTCGAAACTTCTAAAGTGCATAGGGGGCCGTCCATAAAGTGCGTCACGCTATTTGTGACCATTTTTACCCCTCCCCCGGTCACAAACTGTCACAAAACTCGGACCCCCCCCAAAGTACGTCACATAATTATGCAGCGGACAACACAGAAATAATAATACTTCCGAAAGCAAGGCTAATACATAAACAAGGTTTCGCAACAGCATTATTACTAGCGCTCCTAGCGAGAGGAATCGTGAAAAACTCATTCAGGAGACATGCATTTCATGCTATTTTGACATAAAAATAATTAAAATGTTTCAGAAAATTTTTGAAAATTATTTTTGAAGCTATGAAATTCTACTAAAAATAAAATAAAATATAAAAAATAAAAAATAAATGTGTGACGTCACACATGGCCTGACCCCTCCCTCTGTCACAAACTGTACCACTTTCTTAAACCCCCCCCCGCTTGGAGCGTGACGTACTTTATGGATGGCCCCATATCGAAAGCCAGTCGCAGGGCATAGCTTATTCACGAGCGTTGCGTCGAATCAGAATGACTGTCCAAAGGAAAGTCAGGAAGGGGTCCGAATCCGCTTTCCAGGGGCTATGAGGGCAGAGTAGATGTTTCGGTGGATGTCGTTTTGGTCGAGAATTGGAAGGTGGAGGATCAGGTGAGTGGGATTAAGAATTTTTGAAGAGGTGAGGCTTAAATTTTGAGAGGAAAACCCGATTGGCTATAGAATGGAAGAGCCTGAGGCAGATGATGGTGGGTGCTTGGTAATGATGCTGGAGAATCACAAAGTTTGCGGAGGAACCGAAAATGTAGCCTATAGTCAACCAAAGATAGATTATCTTTGTATAAAAATATGAAGGCGGCGAGCTGCATTAAACAGGAGATATAGATAGTAAAATGAAATTGAAATGTATTTAGCAAATTATAATCGATGACAGGCCTATTTATTATTATTAATAGTTTTATCATCATCATCGTCATCATCATCATCATCATCATCATCATCATCATCATCATCATCATCATCATCATCATCATCATTATCATCATTATCATCATCTTATCATCATCATCATAATTATTATTATTATTATTATTATTATTATTATTATTATTATTATTATTATTATTATTATTATTATTATTATTATTATTATTATTATTATTATTATTATGTAATGTCATTTCAGCAGAGTTCAGAGATCGGTGGCAGTGTCCCGGAGAGGCAGATGGCGTTTCCTCGTTGAAGAGCAACTGAGATCCGCTGGAATAGGTATGATGACTCCATCGGATCATTATTATTTCTTTTTTTTTTCCCCGAGGTACATATGATCCCTCAGGATTGCAAAAATTAGGGGGGCTTGTTGTTCTGGAATGGCTTGTCTTCGCAGATGGTTTGGTTTGTTAGAAAAGTGCTAGAGAAAGCAACTGCATTGAAGCGCTGAAAAGAGAAAAGAAAGAGAAAAGTTGTCTCTCTGTTATCTCCTGATGTTTGAGCAAGCCGGTAGCCAAGGAGGTTGATCAAAGCAAGGCCTTCTTGGTTATTATTATTATTATTATTATTATTATTATTATTATTATTATTATTATTATTATTTTATTATTTTTTTATTTTTTTGCCCTGAGGTACTTCATTCCCCAGGGACTTATAAAATTATAAAAGCAATGTGTCTGGAACGGCTAATCCTCATCCATGTCGGGCGTGGGTTTGATAAATGTGATTATTATTATTATTATTATTATTATTATTATTATTATTATTATTGTTATTATTATTATTATTATTATCATCATCATCATCATCATCATCATCATCATCATCATCATCATCATCATCACCATCATCATTTCAGCAGGAATAAAGGCAATGAATTCTAGATGGAACCAAAATTAATCTCTTGTTCAACGCAAGAGATGTCTATAAATTCTGTTGCTGTAATAGACTCAGATGTTTGCCCCTCCTACGACGGAAAGTTTAGCCAGCTCTGGCGGGCCACTTAAAATCAGCCCTCGCCTCCCCATTTCCCCAACCTCCCTCCCCACCGCTTCTACCTCTACCCTACCCTTCCCTTCTTCCCTTCCCCTTCTCCTTCCACTTCCACCTTCCCCTTCTCCTTCTCCTTCTCCTTCTCCTTCCACTTCCCTTCCCAATCCCTTCCGTTTCGCTTCGCCCTTCCCTTTCCCCTTCCCCTTCGCTCTTCTCCTTCGCATTCCCCTTCCCATTCGCCTTCCCCTTGCCCCTCGCTTTACCCTTGCCCTTCCCTTTCACTTTGCCCTTGCCCTTGCCCCTCGCTTTGCCCTTGCGCTTCCCCTTCACTTTGCCCTTGCCCTTGCTCCTCCCTTTCCCTTTGCCCTTCCCCTTCGCTTTGCCCTTGCCCTTGCCCTCTTCTGAATAGATGAGTGTACCACTTAAGGAAGAGCACAGCCCGTTGGCAAGAGTAACGGAATTGCGTGCTGAGACTCGCCATCTGGCGAATAACGCGGCGAGAGACGACGCTTACAGACAGATGGAACGCAGTGACCAATAATTATTTCTATTCCATCCTATTATCAATATGTTGCTACATAGACACATTTCCCTAGTTCGTTCTCAACTTGAGACTTTCCTCTTTCAGACTGTATATCCACAATTATAGACTGCCTTTCTACCTCAGTGGACTTGTCGTCTGTATATTGACTGGATTTTGCCATAGTTGATAATGTATACCTGATTACGGCGTCGGTTGATGCCGTGTGTATTAGACATTGGCGCGATATTAACAGAATTAACTAACACAATTGACCACTGCTGTTATAAGTAAGTAAGTAAGTAAGTAAGTAAGTAAGTAAGTAAGTAAGTAAGTAAGTAAGTAAGTGAGTAAGTAAGTAAGTAAGTAAGTAAGTAAGTAAGTAATTGTTTAGTGCACCTATGAATGAAGCTCTAAAATGTAATGGTGGTTTTCGAGCTAGTAGCTACTATTCAGATTCGGGCAAGTTGGAGCTGGGAAATAGCGCGGAATGCTACTGGTTGATAAACTTCTAATAGTTTGCTCAGCAAACAGGAACACTCGAAATTGGAGCATTTGGGGTCTTCTGCGCCTATGCATGCAAACGTGTATAAGTAGGCCTACAGGCGTCAATGGGTCGCCCGAAATTAATAGGATCAGTATAAATAGAGAGTAAACATACAGAGACACAGAGCAGACTGACAGACGGAAACAGATATATAGATTATTGAAGGTGGTCAATGAAACTCGTGTATTGGAAACTAAATAAGGCTTAGTTAGTCAGCGCTGTGGATGTGATTGCTATAGCACAAAACTTTGCTATTCGTCGATCTGTATAATGTATATTCAGCACATGAATTGCATGCAGTAATTACTTATAGATTTTCTGAATTAGATAAACAACCATAGAAGCAACTCGAATGGGTGAAACTGAGAATATCAAGGCGAACAGAAATGAGAGAGAAGAAAGCAAATGAGGAAGACAAACGATTAAGATGAAGTCTGCAGTCAAGACAAATAGATCCGTGATACATAGGCTACATGCCATCATTCCCTGGGTGGCAGCAAAAGTACAATCAATTTGCGCCTTGCATGGTTGCAACTATGTTGATTTATGTCGGCTGTGATTTGTGTTCTTGCCAATTGTTTAATCGCCATAACATGTACATGTACAGCGCGGTGCATTTGTCAGGCGCTTCGTTAAAGAATAATAATAATTATTATTATATAAATACATGTACGTAGATGAAAACATCTATACGGTACACGCTTACTTAATTACTTAGGGCCTACTTACTTGCTTGATTACTTACATACTTATTAACTTCCTTACGAACACGTAGAAAGACATTTAGCTGCTGACTTAATGTAAGCTTAACTAGATTGTTACCAAGAACACACGTAAGACAAATACTGTATATAATGCACCTTACACATCTGCAATCATATTTAAAAATTAGATCTTGGCCATATTCGAGTATTACTGTGTGTTACTCAACATATGGCTCGAAGTATTAACTGAGTTACGGGTGACAAAGATCGAGAATATAGCCTACAAAACACACAGAAACTTTGAATAATACATGTATATAAAACATAAATGTCACAGTTTTACGTTGGCGATCAGGTTTATAGGTTTCCTATAAAGTGTCATAAAATTTATACTCTAACTATAGCGACGGTCTGCTTAAGAGTAACTTGCGACTTCTTTCCAAATTATACTGGTTTGTAGCAGTTCACCCGTTCTTGTACGGGTTAACTTTACCGTAGAAATCATATCTCTTCAACTGAAACTTCGAGTCGAAGTATTTCATGACTATGGCTGGCCACCAGATCAAAACTAGGAACATTATTCAAGTTAAAATAACTCCCACGTGCATTTATAAAGAGTTCAATCGTTCTAAATATCAAACTATCCAACATTTGATCCTGCATATGCAGCAGATTTTAAAATTTATTTTATAAACTTGCAAGAATTGTAGGCCTAGTGTAGCCTACCGCAAAAGGAGGGCATTACGAAAAAAAACAATTAAACTTTCTAAACCGATTATAGTTCACTGTCTTGGCCATATGTCTCACGCTTTTGCTAATCTAAGTGAAATCTTTAACAACAAAACTTAATAAATAAAAGTGATAGCACCAATGAAGAAATAAGCAATGCAGTGAAATAATATGCTTTCTTTAGATGTATCATAGAGCCTTCTAACCATTTCTTGTCTGCACATAATTATGCCCACTGACTACATGCCGTTATATTATTTCTTTAGTTTATCTTAACATTAGCATGACAACCATTTGGTGCACAGCAGTAGATTTTGTCTATTTTAGTCTTCTGTTAAGTAGTTTATTGGTAATGGAAGTTTTTGGAGTCAGTTTTTCGTAAGCTTTCGGCTGGAAGAGGAATTCACGAGGACGTCTAAGGTCTTGTATGTAAATTGTGCTGAGGATTCATCCCAGAGTCCCAGCATTTCCGGGTCTAGAATGTCCTCGGTCCTTTTAAATGGATCTGGAACTGAGCAGTGAAAACAGGAAAAAGTTTAAAATAGATACGAATTACCCTCAATTCATTAAAGTTTTTCTTCTGCTACGGTCATTTTCCATTACGAGCATTAGAGGTTTTCTGATTGGAATGGATTAGCCCACATCTCGTGATTGGCCTAATTATTTTGTACATTTACATTAAAATATACGTCAATTAAACGAACAGCTAAAGCTATAGGTTTTTTTATTTTAAAGTAACATTTTATAAAAGAATTATGGCGGAGATTGAGAAACTCTCGTTTTAATATTTAGTCATGGCTGTCAATACACAGCCAACAATCACCTTGTAGATTGTTGGCTGATTGAAGGATTTCACGAGGACGTCTATGGTCTTGTATGTAGATGGTGCTGAGGATTCATCCCAGTATTTTACGCATGATGGTAATGAATGCACACATTAATTTTGAGCGTTGTGCATATGACGCTAGCAAGCATTGGTTCACCGTTTGTATTACAAGTAGGCCGACATCATAGAAGTTGTTTCAGTTTAGTGACACTGTTGTGATAACAAAGATCCTCCTCTATCCAGGCTTGGGAGTGGCACTGTCAGAGTATGAGCAGTGGCGGAGTTAAAATGTAGGTGTCCGTTCATGGTATGCAAAGTCATATGGATTAACTCAGTACCTTTCTGGGGGTCGATGCACGGGTAAGTTTAGTAGTAAATGTTGTTAGGTTAAAAATGTCTTTGTTTGAACCTACATCCAGAAATCTTTTAAATCTGGATACCATGCTTGGAAAAGTGTTTAAAATGACTTCTTAAAAGTATGTTCACATTCCTTACCTGTTTGCTTGAATTCACTCACTTCTAGTGGTTGGTGCTAATGCCATCGATACGTATTACGTTGTTGATGGCTGTTAGGCTAACGGTTTCTATAATTAAATTCTCAAACATAATTTATCATTTTAACCAATTTTTCCAGCACAAAATGTATACACTTATTGTGCCAGACACAGACGACAGTTTCTTTTCCGATATGAAGTAAGAAGTCGTCAGAAGCTTTCAAGTGAGCTCTTCAGTTCATGACACAAATTCTGTCAACATAATATTATTATGAAACTATAAATAGTGGTTCATGATTTGTTGAGTACCTCGCATTACAGAAGCTGGCAATGGTCTAAGTCTTTAAGACACCATAAGGTTTGTTTTAACAAGGTCGCCACTGTTTATGGCGGACATTACCGCCGGTCGTCTCTACTTGTATCGGTGCAACTTGGCTTGACGATGTTATTGGAACAAATTTGCCTAATTTTATCTTATAATAAGTCTACAAAAACCTATCATAAAACTGCCCAAAGCTTACCACCTAAAAACGAGTGTCTCCGAAAATTGATTCCAAAGCTTGCAGATATTTAATAACCACAGCTCCAAATATTGTTACATGGTTACGGCTATAATGATGTTGAATGTCATAAAGAACGAATATATTCCATCCGTTAGGAAAACAAAGCACAGTAAGCTGAAAGAGTCACCATTGGCGGGTACACGCACGCACGTGGAACATCGCTGACGCTGCCGACGAGCAGTCCCTCACTGTTGGAAGATGACGATCGTATGGATAGCCGTCGAGGCACAAGCATGACGCAGAAGAAGCATCCCTCGTGTTTCGGTCGGTAGATTGAAGAGCCACCAGTGACCAGCAGTCGAGGTCACTGTGATGGCCCGCGTCGGTCGTCCTCCACCGACGAAAACAATCGGATACAGTCGGCGCATACGGTCCGTACAGCTGAGACTCGACCGTACATCAGAAGGACGGGCTTGATGCAGTCACACAGATCCAGGCAACTTGCGAACAAAATGTCCTTTAACCTTAATAAATCTTTGGAAAAACCGACGAATAAGTCCGGTATGCAAACGTCTTCCATCATCAGATATTACTAGTTGTTACGTCTGACACACAGAACTACCAAAATGTCCCAATCCATTTTGACTTCTTTTTCAACCTATTTTATATTCACCTTAAACTGTTTTATGTTAAGTTATAATGAGAAGCTAATTTTTATGTATTTTTGAATATGTTACATAATATATATTGGTGTTTATTATTATTAATTCAAACTGGCTCACATAACTATAATTACAAGTCACAGTATGAACGGATGATTGCCAGTTATTACAGAAGTCGGATTTAACTGTATGACAGCCATGCAAGGCGCCCATCTGTGCCACTGCTTATTTTGCCGACGTCATCTAGCGAATAAAAGGCTGAGTTCACATTTGATAGGGTAGCGGGAAACAATCCCGCGTCAATGCTGATCTTCTGCTCTTTGTGCCGGAGTATTGCCATTTACTTAAACCCAACTCCCAGCTGCATATTCATATGTTCTGATGTTGGAAGACAGGCGCAAGGGATCTTAAACAATACCGTTTTCCATGCCAACGTCAGAAACTAGAGCAATATTTCAAGTAAAGTCAATAGAACAATTAAAACAATATAAAGTCATTAAGTTGAAGCGTTCAGTTAGTTATCACTATCCTGATACGACAAAGTTCAAGCCCACACTCAGTAGAATTAATGCCTTAGTTCAGACAGATGATACAAATGTTTGACAAATGTTCATTTTAATCATGTAGACAGATAATGTCAATTAATAATCATGGAACATTTTCAAGAGGGATTCATGAAGGTCAAGCCTGCATTTATAGCACATTAATTGTGAGCTTCTGTCACACAAAGAACCTCTTCTGGATGATTGATGGTGTCATAAAGTGATTAGTACGATGACACAGACAGGTGTCTGTTCAGCAGTTTAGGTGACGTGGGCCATGCACTTTGTGCAGAGAAACCTTGGGTTCTTCTTAAATACGCGACATCTTGCTTGTCTTGCACTCGGAACCAGATGACAGCTCTGTTTGAAGCTTATGCGATCGATTTAGTATTGTTCAAACAATGTGCCGCCTTAATTCAATGTAATCATATAATCCACCGACTTCAACGTGAAAACGCCAGGCAGCAACCACAGTCATGTTCAAACCGTTGATAAAAACGACACTACCATTTCAGGCATCTCTTGGATCAAAACACGGGGTGATAGTTAGACATGAATGGGTCTAGAATGCCCACACTCCAAAAAAGATTGTACTTTTCAATGACAAAATCCCGCAATTTCAAAGATGGCTACTCCACATAGAAATTTCTGAAAAAACTTGTAATTAGGCTAAAGTATAGTATATGGAATATTGACAGTCAAAAACTGCCCACAGTAACTAAATAAAACAACACATTTATTTTATACCTAAATACATCCTCGCAACTGGAAACACTGGGCGCTATTGGAATAAGTAGACTCGCATTGGCAGTCGTCAATATAGAAGAGTGTAAAGGAAGTCAAGTGCAACAAGTACTGAAATCGGTTAAAACAACGAAGTTACTATTTACCTGAAGTGACTGTTGATGCTGTCGCCGACGGTTGCGACAAGGCTAAAAGTATAAAACTACTGTACAGTGTTGGCACGTTTTAGTCTTTAACTGTTAACAGTTAAACCGTGTCAGCCTTGCAGAGTACTGAAAATCTTTGTAAACATCAACGTGATTTCTTTCAAGAGAAAGTTTAAGTAAACGACTAGTGGACTGACACTGTACACGACAATTCATTTAAATGGAAATTTACAGTTCTCTATGCGACAATTGCTTTTCGTCAATGTTTGAAACAGACTGTTGTTTTGTTACTTGGAGTGCTTGCGAGTAGATATATTTAAGAGGGTGTCACGACAATTCGTCTAATGACTTTACGTCTACGACACTTCATCTACAGGTATGCCTATTTCGTCTACAAAGTTGTTTGATATTGTCACTTTAAAATGGAAGCTGGATTGATGAAAAAACTGTTTCCCTAAATGTAAGGGGGATTGATGAAAATATTGGTGAAAACATTCCTGTGTTGAAATAGAAGCTGGATTGATCGAAATAATTTTTCCCGTAAATAGAAGCTTGATACAAAGCTGGTTGCACGAATGAAACTAAGTTTCCATTCAATAGAAGCTTAATTGATGAAAATAATCTTTTCTGTAATTAGAAGCTGGATTCCTAAGAATATATAGCACGTTTTTTTCGAAACTATAAGAAAGCGGCCTTTGTTGATTAGCCATAATGGATACAGATACACTTGTAGACGAAAAGTCTGCAGTAATTGTGCCAATGGAGAAATCACCTGCAGCGTAATATTTTTAAGAATAATGCAAAAATTATAAATAAAAGAACAAAATTATCTATATTCAGGAATCACTTTATAGTTGATAAAATTTGATCCTTACAGCATTCTGTGACATTTTCCGAACTGCTTCCGCTTGAAAAACGAGAAGTTCCTGTGTAATTTGACGACATGGGGTCAATATAAGCAGTGCAATAATATACGCCATTTGTTGTAACATCTGTTAAGACTTGAGAGTTAATAACAGTATTATCAGGCCCAATCCATGTGTACGATGCAGATGGGTAAGTATCTGCATTGCATGTCAAAATCAATCGGTCATATTCCTCAGAACAAGCACATGTTCCATTATCGCAACCTTCGACAAATGTCACGTTAGTCCACGTAGATTCATTGTGAGGAAATCCTTCAAAATAAAAGTGAACAGATAGTGTATAATATGAATGCATGCTCCAAGCAAGGCGCCGTCAATAACATGTTGGCAAACACAGTGTAGATAAGCAATGCAGATGATCGCTTACCTCAAAACTGGTCGAGAGATTGAACTACTTAGAGGACTAGGGAATCGAAACATATAACTCGTTCACTTCAATAATTTGAATGATAAATTTGTAAATTGTCTGTATTAAAAATCTACATCCCGAACAAAATTCTTACTGAAAGCTCATTACATAGAAAGTTTCACCTTGAAAAATTCTAGCATTTTGCATAAAATAACGTTCCTGCTACATGCACGTTTCCAGGACAATTTATCTAATGGATGTAGAGATGGATACACAGAGAGATAAAAAGACAGACTGATTAAAGAGATAGATATATATAGCGGCATGCCCAGGTTCGAATCCACCTCAAGCCAACGCGTTGCGACCATGGACAAGTTGCTCATCCACAATTGTCTGTGAAGAAGGCAACGGGAAACTACCTCACTCATCTTATCCCCGGGTGGCATAAAAAATGGAACTGCCTTCGGACTGAGAACTCATTTTATATAATGTCTATCTATAGGTAGATAGACTGTTTGAAAGAAAGATTAAAAGATAAATAGTAAAATAGATAGGTTGTTAGATAGATCGAATCATGGATGGATGTCATGGATGGATGGATGGATGGATGGATGGATGAATCGATAGATAGATAGATAGATAGATAGATAGATAGATAGATAGATAGATAGATAGATAGATAGATAGATAGATAGATAGATAGATAGATAGATAGATAGATAGATAGATAGATAGATAGATAGATAGATAGATAGATAGATAGATAGATAGATAGATAGATAGATAGATAGATAGATAGATAGATAGATAGATAGATAGATAGATAGATAGATAGATAGATAGATAGATAGATAGATAGATAGATAGATAGATAGATAGATAGATAGATAGATAGATAGATAGATAGATAGATAGATAGATAGATAGATAGATAGATAGATAGATAGATAGATAGATAGATAGATAGATAGATAGATAGATAGATAGATAGATAGATAGATAGATAGATAGATAGATAGATAGATAGATAGATAGATAGATAGATAGATAGATAGATAGATAGATAGATAGATAGATAGATAGATAGATAGATAGATAGATAGATAGATAGATAGATAGATAGATAGATAGATAGATAGATAGATAGATAGATAGATAGATAGATAGATAGATAGATAGATAGATAGATAGATAGATAGATAGATAGATAGATAGATAGATAGATAGATAGATAGATAGATAGATAGATAGATAGATAGATAGATAGATAGATAGATAGATAGATAGATAGATAGATAGATAGATAGATAGATAGATAGATAGATAGATAGATAGATAGATAGATAGATAGATAGGTACACTGGCATAGAAGAAAAACATGGCGACAAGAATATCAAATAAGGTGTAGGATGAGCAAGCGATGGAATTACATGATTGAAAGAATGAGGTTTGACTAAAAAGCACACATTGTCTTGATCTAGGGAAGTAGCAGTCAAGCTATTAGACTACATATTCTAATGTCGTCCGTTTAACATTTGTACACATAATTTATAAATAGAAGAACTTGCATTATTTAAAATTATTTCATCGTTTATCTACAAAGTCCTTAACTAACACTGGCCAGTAAGCTGCTTTATAGTCATTGAATGACAATTATGAGCAAAACTACGGTCCCTGCAGTCTTGAAACAATACATTTAAACCCACTTAATATGCATTCTATTTTGAATAAAATCTCCTTCTCTTCCAAATTATTCAGATTCCAATAGAAGCTAACATCGATTGATAAATTTTGATAATGGTGCAATAGAAGTCCAAAGAATTGTGCTCCTATGCAGACTGAAGAAATTACGTTACATCGAGAATTTGGAACGATGACAGGTGGTATGGTTTCTGAAGGTCAGAAGCTCAAATGTCGAGCTGCGAAAGCTACAAGCTTATACCAAAACAAAAGTACATCTGATTTTAAAAACGCGCAGTGAAACGATTGTGGGACCCACGTTGCGCAGTCAATGAAGATTACAAAATTCTAAGAAATCAACTATAAAAATGCAAAAATAATCTTACTGCAGTCTGGCGGGTCTAAATAACCCGTTGGAACAAAAGAGCGAGAGTTGCGATGCACTTCATTTCGAATCGTGTTGTATGCTACACATGTGTAGTTCCTACTGATTTCTGCCAGGTCCAAAGTTGCATCGTTGCTTATGCTGACGTTGTCTTTAGTATCAAACCATTCGAAACTTGGTAGAGGACTTCCATGTGAAATGCACGTCACGTACTTGACTTCACAACTAGTTCCATCAATCCATATAAGTCGAGAATCGTATGCGAAATTAATGTTTCCAGGGCCGACTGCAAAAAGACAAGTACTTCATTATCAAATGGGATTCAAGGCTACCGTACTGATGGTATGCGGACGTCAAAGGACGTTTCGTCAATGAACGATTCGTCAACGGACTGTTCGTCAAACGGAATTGATTATTAATTCTCGTTGACCAATAAAGGGATTGCTAGCCCATTAGGCGGGGCCGTAGGTGCGCAAAATACATGCAATTGAAGTTGGATTGGTGATAATAACTCTTCCTTAAGTAGAAGTTGGATTGATGAAAATAATTGTTTTAAACTAGAAGTCGTATTGATGAAAATAATTCTTGCTATTTAAGCAAAGAATTAGTTTCATCAATCCAACTTCTATTTAAGGAAAGAATTATTTTCATCAATCCAACTTCTATTTCAGCAAATAATTTTTTTAAATTAGAATTCGGTTTGATGAAAATAGTTCTTGCTATTTAAGCAAAGAATTAGCTTCATCAATCCAACTTCTATTTAAGGAAAGAATTATTTTCATCAATCCAACTTCTTTTCAGCAAATACTTTCTTTTATCAATCCGACTTCCAGTTCAAATTGAGAGCGCGTAATACGTGCAAGAAAATTGGCTTACATAATCTGCCCACCCCACCCCCCGCCCCATGCGAGGACATACTCATCGCCGGCTAGAATATAATTATATAATAGCCTATCTTTTGATTCCACTGGAAAAAGTGTATTATTTCCCCTGGACGAACAGTCCGTTGACGAATCGTCCGTTGACGAAACGTCCCCAAACCGTACTGATATATGAGTGACAAACTCACCAAGTCGCCATAGTAGAATTCAAACACTTATTTTGGAATTTTTCGACCGCAATATTTTTTTCTTTCAAATCAGTCTTATTACAAATCAGTCAACTGCCAAATGATTTTGACTATGAACGATGCTTCTAGATTTCTAACCCTAGTTTATCGGTTCCGCGACAACTCGTCTACAGACAATTCGTCTACAACACTTCGTCTACAGACATTTGGCTGATAAACATTTCGCATAGTTGGTACATATAATTATAGGCCTACATACAATTATATGCATAGTAATTACTGTATCCAAGCTAACCAACAGAGGTCGCTCTCTTATAGTTTCGCTGAAGGGTGCTAAATATTATCAGGAATCCAGCTTCTAATTACTGAACATATTATTTTCATCAATCCAGCTTCTATTGAATGGAAATTTAGATTCAACCATCCATCCAGCTTGGTATCCAGCTTCAATTAACGGGAAAATTATTTCGATCAATCCAGCTTCTATTTCAACACAGGAATGTTCTCATCAATCCCACTTCCATTTAGGGAAACCGTTTTTCATCAATCCAGCTTCCATTTTAAAGTGACAATATCAAATAACTTCGTAGGCGAAATGTCTGTCGGCGAAATGTCTGTAGACGAAGTGTCGTAGACGAAAAGTCTGTAGACGAGTTGTCGTGACACCTAGTTTATCATATCAAATTAAAAGAAAAGAAAACAAACGACGTCGCTTTAGCAGAAGAGGATGCACTCTCATGCAAAGAGCTGATGAGTGGCCATGTTTCACGATATCTATTTAGTTCATTCAGTACCTTCTGACAGCTGAATAATGTAGTAACTTAAAAGTGTTCGCATTTAATTGATTAACCATACATTCATTGCACTTAAATAAGTGCGCATATATCTGATTCTGTTGTGCAACTTTACAAGAGGCGAGTGCCTAAAACTTGTCCATTGTTGATACCAAACTTAACCTTCGCAGGACGGAGAGGGGTAAATAATTGCCCCAGGGGTGTTTGAATGCTGATAGCGGAGCAACCGTAGGCAGTAATAATTTACGTTCCATGTGTTTACAAGCCCCTGAAATATTCTGACACCAAAGCCAGGGAAATGTCATGTTGTGGGAAGAAGATTTTTGAGTCCAAAGTGTCCTGTGGTAAAAATTTACCCCTCTTCGTCCTCGACGTCGTTATTTATTAGTTCATGGTGAATATGCATTTTTAAAAGATATTTTTCATAAGTAACCTGCAATCAGAAATAAAGTAATGAATCTACCGTGGAATTCGATTTCAATAGTTACAATAATTTTGGGAGTGCACTTTAGCCAAGATGGCGGCCAAGATGCACGTTAAAACACAGAAATATGCATAATTCAGCTCATAGGTAGGCTACAATGACAAATGAACCGTCCACTTTCATAGTTCCCAGGTAAAACAAGAATCCATTTATCGTAGTGAGAATGGTCTGTCAATACTTGCTTCTGACATTTCCAAGATGGCGGTCAAGATGGTTGTCAAACACAGAAATATGCATATCTCAACTCACAGAGGTATGCTACAATGACAAGTAAACCCTCCACTTTCAGTTCCGAGGTCAAGGAATCCATTTATCGTAGTGAGAATAGTCTGTCAATACTACTTTCCAATATGGCGGCCATCCCTTAGAGGTAAATTAGTTTTGGCAGACTATTCTCACTACGATAAATGGATTCCTTGACCTCGGAACTATGAAAGTGGAGAGTTCATTTGTCATTGTAGCTTACCTGAGCGGAAATATGCATATTTCTGTGTTTTCGCGGCCATCTTGGCCGCCATCTTGAAAATGCTATAGACAGACTATTCTCACTACGATAAATGGATTCCTTGACCTCGGAACTATGAAAGTGGAGAGTTCATTTGTCATTGTAGCTTACCTATGAGCGGAAATATGCATATTTCTGTGTTTTGGTGGCCATCTTGGCCGCCATCTTGGAAAGTGGTATTGACATACTATTCTCACTAGGATAGATCGATTCCTTGACCTTGGAACTATTAGAATTGATACTTAACTTTTTTATTGTACCTTACCTATGAGCTGAAATATTAAAAATTGCTTTGGGGTAAAAAAAATACCCCTCTTCGTCCTCCGTGTATCGTAAAATGTCTTCGTCCTGCGAAGGTTAAACCCACAATCGCTGAGTTATCAATCAGCCTGCTACAGTGGCAGAGGAGCTGACTCAGACCATAGGCTACGTCAGGCATAGGCCATAATTATCTTAGGTATTCCCGTAGGGAACAGAAATGCAAGAAGAGAGATGCTAGAAAGTTATGCAAAAGACAGGAACTGTTGATGACAAACTTGCTCAAGCGCGTCTTCTCTATTAAATCAATTGGAGTAGCGATCTGGGAAAAAATTCCTAAGGAAATACGTTTATCCCCCCAGCATCTGGGTATTCAAAAACAAATTAAGCACCTACCTTATAGAATGTACTATATAAACGACCTTGTCTGACATTTCGACCGTTTGTGCATGGTAGTATATATCTACTTAGTAGTTAAGTATTTTTGTTTTAAATTGTATATTAACTCAACAGTGTTGAGTAACTGTTTCAGTTTCGCCTTCCTTATTTTCCTGTTTTCGCTTCACTTCGTTTCTTTTTTGTTTTTTTATGCTTTCTCCCTTGACTACTGCAAGTATGTTTGCAATAATAATCTTTCTTTTAAGGCCACCTTTAATCTTCTTCTTTAATCAGTAATTTGGTGTCCCTAGTTAGCGGGATTTATTTAGGGTTTCCTTTTTGTAGCCAATTTGCATTATGTTTACCTGATTGTTCTGTTTCATTGGTTCCAAATAAACACTTTGATTGATTGAGATGAAAGCCGACATGATGAACATGTTCTGATCTCTACTGACAACACACAGGCATTTCTAATCAGCAGACTATCGGTTGTCTGTACTCTCTCTGTGTAATTGACAGTCTTTGTCATTTTGATGGTTAACTTAGTAACCTGATCAATGTGTCTTTGCAGTTGTTCCTAAAATTCTAGGATTCTAGATAACCAGATCGTTAACAATGTGATATTACCGTGTCGTACATTAGCATGCATGGAAACTGTATGGATCTCTCAGCCGATTGCCATAGTGCGTACCTATTGCAGACTTTGAATTGCCTCACCAGCAAAATTGAAAATTGTTTACATACTCGTTCGTAAAATTTAATAGCACAGAGTAACAAAATAATAGCAAAATGTTTACTTACACAGCACTTCAATAATCGGAGAAGTTGCGCTGCTGTCCACAGGAGGAGTGTTATTAGCGCAACTCGGGTCGGTCGATGGAATCAGATGTAAATAGACATGGCATGTGTATGGCATAATATCGTTGCCTTGAGCTGTGACTGTTAACTGAGAAACAGCCGTATTCTCCGTCGTTGAATTGTACGTATTGTTAACATTTTCTCCATATGTATTTGTCCAATAGAAGTACGGTCGAAGTGTAGGAGCTGGTTCCACAGATCCGTTATAATTCAAACTACACGCGATCACGACTTTCTCGTTGTTTAATACAGCTTCCGTACTATTAACTGTAATAGCTGGAGGGGAATCTGAAAATCAAGCATTCGTAACTTTGTTTACGAACTTTACAGCCTAAGTAGGGGAGGCGGGGGCAAGCATGGCACAAAGTCACAAAATGTTGAATAAAATGTATATTATTAACAACATCAAGATAAAACTTGTTTTGTAGTATAGATAGATCATCTGGGCTTCTATAAACGTTCTTAAATTGCTACTGGATACGATTTTTTAATCAAAATCTCGCTTGGAACAGAGGTACCCAAAGGCCACACTTGCCCCACCCCGTGGGGCATGACTATCATGCCATGCTTACCCCTTGTTGAGGGCAACACTGGCATGCTCCTCTTACCCCCAGAAACAGGAACATATGCATTTTACAATTTTGTCTTACAACAATAAGCAAGAATTTCTGTTTTATTTATAAAATGAAACAATTGCACACAGCAGTGCATTAGTATGAGGAGAAGCTATTAGTTAAGAAATTGGCCAAGCAGCAGTGTGCTAAACAATCTAAAGCATTGACACTCAGTAGTATGCCTGAATCACAAAATTATTACACTGTTCAATATTTTCACATGTCTAGGCAACAGTCTTAGTCAGTAAGTAACAAAAACGAAAGCAGACAAGAAATATGTCTAATGTGACATAATAAAGAACTGGATGCAGAAAGTATTAAACAGATTCTTCACGTTTGTCTAAATAGGATCTCCTTATCCCAAGCGAAGGCAATAGTCATATACAAACTTTTCTCCTGGTTAAGCTGGAGCACAACATTCATGGCACCAGTTCTGACATTTGTCACTTTGGAGCCAGTCTTCAGTTATTGGTTCCATGTATAATTCGCGGCAATATATGCATACCAGCAACCCTTTTGATGAAGTCTTTCTGACCCCGTCTACGTGGGTTTTTTCTGCATTTCGATTTCTTGGCTTCCATACAGGCACTTGCTTTTGCAGTAGGTAACTTCTTCTTTGGTCCAGCTCTTGCATGTTTTCCCTCCAGACTTGCTTTGTATGGACTTGCCGACAGCACTGTTGACCGTACACTTTCTTTTACGCTTGCCAGCTGCAGTTTGCCTATACCAGGAGAACATGGTAATGTGCGTATCTGAACAAGAGAAATATACTCCAAGCCTTTATGTGAGGCCACTTTATTACTAGACGTTGCTTTATAGCTGAGGATAGGCTGATCTTAAGTGGTATCACTTGGTTGAATTTCTTCAGAGGTGAGGATAAGTTGAGCTTCAGTGGTATCACTTGTTTGAATTTCTTCACAGGTGGAGATAGGGCAGCACCTGTCATGAGATGGTCAGACATGAGTTTTCTCTTTAAAATAATCATTCATGAGATGGTCAGACATGAGTTTTCTCTTTAAAATAACCATTCTAAGTAAGTAACTAAGTAAGAATATTCTTTATTTGACTACCAGCAAACGCACAGTAGCTTATACAGAAGACATAAATAATATAAACATGTATGCAAAGTCATATAACATTCTCATAACAATTTTTTTTGGCAAGGCATCAACTCTATAGGTAGGGTGAGATCATGTGGCCTGGGAGTCTGGAGTGACCTTACGGGGAGGGAGGAGGTTGTGAAGAATGTGGCAAGAGTTTGAGAGATGAAGAATGTAAAGTAAGTAAGTAAGTATAGCCTTTATTACTCCATTAGCAAATCAATCAATCAATCAATCGTTTATTTGTAGCCAAACAACAATAAAACAATAATATTACAAATCAGATTGCACTTTTTAAGTATGGATTGTTGAATGCCACAAGGGAAGGCCCTGAAGGGATCAAAGATCCCGCTAAGTAGGGACACCTCTATACAATTTCAACATAATATGTGGCGACCGAAAGATGCTTTACATCAGTGCTGTCCAACCTTTTGACACCGCGGGCCACCGAAGAAGTAATTTTGAAGCCGAGGGCCGCACCAGTAAACTCAAAAGCAGCGACTAACATTTATTAAAAATTATTAACTGTATTACAATTAATTATGGAGTTATCATAATGAATGCGTCTTTGGAACTGGATTTTGTGTACACATTGTCAAATGATAAGCCAAGTTACGAACGAATAGCTATGCAAGTAGGCCAGTGACTGTTTTTACTTCATTTTAACAGAAATTGCAAATATTTAGCGAGCTGCGGCGGGCCACTTTGAATCTGCCGGCGGGCCGCATGCGGCCCGCGGGCCGCGGGTTGGACAGCACTGCTTTACATAGTATAACAGTTGTTGACTTGATTAACATAAAAATCTTAACTAACCTTAACTAATTTAAAACTAAATATCGAAAGTAAAAGGAATGAGTGGGAAGTGCAGTTAAACACATGGAAATAAAAGATTAAAACAATGAAACAATAAGGCAATGAATTGATATGTAGGCCTACTGGTTACATGGGGTCCAGAAGGGATCATGGATCCCGCTAAATTACAGCCAGACGATACTTAGATTGGAATAATAATAATAATAATGCACAAAGGGACATCGAAATAGAATATAAAATAACACATGTAGAAGGGGTGACAAGAGTTTGAGAGAATTGAACGGAAAAGAATAGAGTGAGCTCTAGAACCGTGTTTGTTCAAACTAGGAAAATCGGCTAGGAGGAAGCCTGGAACAAAGTGGTGAAACAAATATGGTGGAACAAAATTTCCAGATGCGCTCATTGCTCAGATAATTGTTGTTGCTATCTCTTTCTCTGCACTAACAACTCCTCCGATTTGCTTGCAGCCTCTTCTCGAAATCACTTTACGAGGTCTCTGCACAGCTGTTATTCCACTTTCATCAATGTTATTGATTTGATCTGCCTCACGTCAATGTGTGCCCAATTCCTCCTTTAAGATGTCGTAAAAACGGGATAGCAGACCAAGATTAAATCATGCAAGACGTGACATGCTTTTTGGTTCATGGCGACACAAACTTAGCTGATGTCTTCTCATAAACGACCGTACCCAATCTATGCCTGTCAGTTTTTCCTCTTCCGAAAACGGGTGGTCAAGATTGTTGCCCTTCGCAAACTGGAAGGCCAAGATTATTTGTGTAATCCACAAGCTCTTTTCCAAGCCCTTCATTAAGCACTAGCTTAAACAGTCCTAGGCTTATTAGCATAAAGGAAGGATTCTTAAGGCGTATAGCCATAATGCTTCTTGGAATTCCAAACTTTATCATTGCTTGGCGTTTCGACAAATCACCACTAGCCACCATTATCATCGCATGACACGATATCTCGTCAGTGTAACTTCGTCGCTGAGTCCTGTGCATATAACTTCGAACCATGATGCTACAATTTCAATTGTAAACCTGATAACCTAGTATGTATAACATACATGTGGGCAAGACTGGCATACCACTGGGGCAAAAGTGTCAGTAATGGGGCAACAGTGGCACGTAAAACGGGGCAAGGGTGGCATTGCAGTGCAGCTTTTGCCCCGATTTGGGTGCTTATAACTATGAGGATCAGTCAGAATTACTGCGCTGACTAGGTCCATGAAACATTTATCATTAAAAAGAACACACTTTCCTGCGTAGTATAAAATAAAACGGTGACAAGTGCGATCTTAATACTGAATGTGAACAATATATATAAGATACTCACGAAAGCTGGAAATAACACGAAAAATCGAAAAATGTATATAAAATAGTTGCAATTCAACTTTCGAAAACTTCCGGCCCATAGAAACATATCACTTAATGATAGTCAATATTCGCACTAGGTATGAGTTTCACAAAATAAGTGAGTATTTCGAAAATGGGGATGCCACTCTTACCCCACCCTGCCACTTTTGCACCACTTACCCCTACAAATGTAAACGGCTATGCAATCGAAATGAATTAGGTTTAGACACCAATACGTTTACCCATACCTAGTGACTTCGTCGCCTGAGAATTATCCTCGCGTATCTCCATTTTCCAAAATTCCGAGATAATCGAGGTTGAAGTTTGGGCCACATTTTGCGGAAAAATAAGAAATTCAATGCAATAAGGAGGGCATTATCAAATTACAGTTCGCACATAGACGTTATATTAAAACATAAACATTGCATAAAGACCCTGCATTTAAAATATTAACGATTAGAGCTGTTTTTCAGAAATTTGTGAAGATTTTGTATAAAATGGATTTACAAATATTACGAATCATCCTACGAAAAACAAAGACATGAAATGATTAAATCAAGCAACGATTAATTATTAGAGAGTGTTTTCGTTAAAATATTCATGGATATAGTCCAGATTTTTAAAATAAACACTTTTAATTGTCTGGATATGCGACACTTTAATCCCCGTATGCGCACAGGTTTATACCGTTGTATCTCCTGCTCATCCAATCAACGACGAGCTTTCTCTGGACATACAACAACATGCACTGCTACACAACGAATGCTGTGTGGAGATACGATATAATGTTTCTGAAAACAGGACATACGACAGTATATTTTGTTGAATAGCTTTAAAACGACTTGTCGTATCTCTTAGCCATTGAAACTGAAGAAAGATCCAGAAAATTCTGCTACAAATCAACTCTAAACTGATTTTCGAAAAAAAGTGGAGATACGACAAGATAATTCTCAGGCGACGTAGTCTCAATCACGTAACAAATTTCCCTGATTTTACTCTACTGAAGGCCTATCAAAGCGTTTGCTGTTGACTGTTATATACCTATAAAAAGCATCAAAATAGTTAACAGCGTCAAATCTTTTACTCTAAGACTTGTCGTCTGGTTGTTACACAATTTAAAGAAATACACAAAGTTATAATAGATTGGTTCATACCTATAACCGTGAGAATGGATAACATATTGTTTTGTGTTTGTAAACATCTGTAGACACCGGCTTGTTCCAAGGTTATGTTGAAAACGATTAGGTTGCATGTTGTTCCTCCTCCCAACGACTCCACGTCATAATGATCATCAAATTGAGCGTTGACTGTCAAACAGCCTGGACCAGCGATTAGCAACTGACCATCCGCAGTTCCGTCTTTCGAAAAGAGCCAATAATCTATCGGCACATCAGCTGTGCAGGTAAGTTCTACTTGGTATCCGATCTCTGCCACTGTGTTTGAAGGTCCTTGAGTTATCGATGCGGTTATCCCTGCAAATGCCAATTCATTCAAATAATGTGATTTCACATTTTTGGTTCATGTGCAGAGCAGTGTTAAAGACAATATGCATTAGGAATTCGAATATGCATAAACTTTCTCTAAACACTTTTTCTTCTTGGCCTAACGATACGACGCCCAGCTGCTTCAAGGTTCTCAGATTCTAATAAATTACTCTAAGTGGTTCTATTTCGCCTGCGATATAATCTCCAGTCCTTCAATGACTTGTCCATTGCAGCCAACAGAGCTGTCCCTTTGTTCCTCGTCTTCCTGGAAGAATTCAGTCTGCACAAAGTAACCAAGAGTTTTCTGATCAATATGCTTTTCGCACGACTGGTTCTGTCACAGCTGCCCTCATATCCATTACACATCAACTCTCTGAAATGCTCCAACAAAGCCCTTTTGTTCACCTGATAGCGCTGGACTTCTCAAAGGCGTTTGATACTCTGAGGCATGAATATCTTGCAGAGCAGCTCGCTGTACTACCCATCTCTGACCACATATACAACTGGATCATTTGCCCTTCTCAGTAACCGCCAACACTGCACAACATTCCTTGGAACAATCTCCGATGCCATTGAAATCAACGCCAGCATAGTCCAGGGATCGAGTCTGAGACCGGGTAACTTCGCAGTAGCCATATCAAAACTAAAGCAACACCACCCTCGCAATAGACTGTTAAAGTGTGCTGACGACAGCTGCCTTCTGGTTCCTGCTGAAAATAGCGGTACGATTACGTCTGAGGTTGACCATATCTCGGCATGGGCCATCGAATGCAATCTGAATTTGAACCAACATAAGCTTCAGGAGATGATTGTGCACCGACCCAGATCGAAGATTGACTACATACATACGACAGGTACCAAGTCGGGACTCAAAATGGTGGAAAGTATGAATATTATAAGCGTGTAAGCGTCACCCTCACAGAAAAATTTGACTTTGATAATCACATATAGACAGCATGTGTAGGATGGCTGGGCAGTCACTTTATTCTCTCCGTGTCCTTGCTGCCCACGGGTTATCGGGTTCATAACTCCACGGCGTTGTCCGTGCGACTACTCTTACCAGGATGCTGTATGCCTCTCCGGCATGGTGGGGGTTTGTGGGTCAGGACGGACGGACACGCCTACAGGCGCTTCTGCGGCGACTGGTTCGGCTGCGATACCTGCCCGAAAACAACCCAAGTTTCGAACAACTATGCCAGAGTGCTGACACCCGCCTCTTCGGTGCTGTTTGTGCAAATCCAGGCCATGCTCTAAAATCTAAATGACCGACGGCCCCCAATTAAATCTAGCATATGCCCTATATCCACGTAAACATGACAGAATTCTACCTGTTGCAGACATTCTGGCACGCAAAACATTTATTATTAGGATGATTTATTCGTGATTAGATACTTCATTATGTAAACCAAAGTGCAGTTAGCAATTGGCTCAATAAAAGATATACTTACATACATACATACATACATACATACATACATACATACATACATACATACATACAAACATACATATATACATACATACATACATACATACATACATACATACATACATACATACATGTTACCACAAGCGGGTGTCTGGAATACGATAGTTTGATAAATAATGTAAAGCATTACCTGCAATAATTGTGAGAAGAATCACACAAATATTTCCAACCAATACAACATCGTACGAAAGCATTTTCTCTTCAGCAGAGCATTTGGCTACTCTGATCCAACAGCGTATAGCCCGTCGTTATGAATAGCTTATATAGCTGGATACTTAACGCAGCGCTCCTTAAGTACCTAATAAAGGTTAGAGGTCAAGAGCCAAGGCAACTGAGCTAGGCAATGATCAACACGTTCATACATAATTATAAGCGCATATGAATGCCTAACTAAATTCGTCGTTTAAAGCTATCGTAAAAGTAAACTTCAAATGTCCAAAGCGACACTCGAAAGTCAAGAGCAGGAAAACAGCTTACACACGAGCCCTGCGCCAAGTCAGAGTGGTTGTCCAAAGGTTAGTCCGAAGAAACCGATTCCAGTTGCCAATGGGTAAGAGGGGGTTGAGTAGCTTTTAACACTAGAAGCACCGAAGGGGTCAATCTGACCCCTTTTGGTTTTCAGTGGAATGCACCTCGGCCCCAGATATAGCGCGGGTCGGAAGTTTTCGAAAGTTGAATTGCAAAAATTTTATATACATTTTTCGATTTTTCGTGTTATTTCCAGCTTTCGCGAGTATCTTATATATATTGTTAACATTCAGTATTAAGATCGCACTTGTCAAAGTTTTATTTTATACTACGCAGGAAAGTGTGTTCTTTTTAATGATATAATGTTTCATCGACCTAATCATCGCAGTAAATCTGACTGATCCTCGTAATTGTGAGCACCCAAATCGGGGCAAAAGTGGCACAGTAATGCCACCCTTGCCCCGTTTTACGTGCCACTGTTGCCCCACGACTGACACTTTTGCCCCAGTGGGATGCCAGTCTTGCCAACATGTATGTTAGACATAATAGGTTATCAGGTTTACAATTGAAATTGTAGCATCATGGTTCGACGTTAGAAGCACACGGCTCAGCGACGAAGTTACAGTGACGAGATATTGTGTCGTGCGATGAAATGGTGGCTAGTGGTGATTTGTCGAAAGGCCAAGTAATGATAAAGTTTGGAATTTCAAGAAGCACTATGGCTATACGCCTTAAGAATCCTTGCTNACCAACCACCAAGAGCAGCGGCGAAACAGCTTCGTTGATACCTATTCTTCTGTTGCAGCTTTTGAATGTTCATTTCATCTACAAAATGGCCTTAGAATAAGGCATTTTTTGTTTCTTTTACAGATAATTTTTCTTTAATATTTGCTTAAGTTGCTGAAGAAAGAATGCATTCTCGAATAGAAGTGTTTATCTGCTTAATCTTCATTTTCTCCTGCTGCCTTAGTTACGCGTTCAAAGACATCAACAAATAGATGACTAGATACAACTGGATTATCCAAGAATTAAAAACAACAGTGTGTGTAAATTAACGAGAGATTAGGCTATTTCGGTTATTTAGACTATTTTTTTCATAAAAAACTGATATCCACTGTTTAGTTGACTATTATATAGAAGAATGTAAAACGATGTACTGTGAACTGAATCATTCGAATCCGCGCTCTTAATAAAGAAAATAATTATGAGGATTGAACTAATGCAGCTAAGGATAGATCGAAAGTACAGTGTTTAATCAGAATGTTTAATTGGATGGAAAATTGATATGTTATTCTGAAATAACGATCGACTCGTGATTGAATATAGTAGGCTAGGCCTAATAGTTGTGGTTGATTTTCAATATTAGTTACACTATTTTTAAATGAACCGTAACATAAACTTATAAACAGACACTGTATGAAATCGATCAATCATTAACAATAATAATTGTGGTGGCCCTTTTCAGTAGAACTGTGGGCCCCAGCCCACAGAATCACAACAAAATGAAACATAAAACATGTTATTTTCAACGAATCAACATTCGTCTATTATTAATTCGTGCCCCTTCTTACTTTTTGTATAATATCGGTAGTTATTATAATTATCCAACATAGTTTAAGTAAAGTAAGTAAGTAAAAATATCCTTTATAAGCCAATTGCTAACCGCATTGAGGTGTAAAATCAATATAGTCTGACATTTATCTATGAAATACAGTCTATCTTGATCATACCTTATATAGCATCCTAGTGATAAACGTTTTACGCATCAAATTATCTGCGGAGGAATGATATGGTCATGAGTCGGAGGCTGAGGGAAAACTTGGTAGTTTTAATAGGAGGACGCAAATCATGTAGGCATAACAATATCAACAATATTAGAGTAACTCATGCCATAGTCTCATGGTTAAAGAATATTACAATTGCAGGCCTACCATATAAGTTCTTACAGAAAAAATAAAAATAGACCTAATAGGCTGATGCTAACAATAATATTATAGTCTTAACTTTGTCAGTGTTTGCAGTTTACATAGAGTGCATTGTAACAAAACTAGCACTGGGTTAAAACAACAAAAACTTATGAATTAACAGTGACCATCAATATCGTTCAAGCTGTCATGGAATTTGCACACATACTTTGAGTGCCTTTTGACTTTCCAATTCATCAATAATATTAAATTGTCGAAATGTAGCTTTCGTAGTATGTCACTTTCGATGCTCAACAATGTCAAACTAAAACAAGTGTGTCTTCCGAAAGAGTTATAGGCGCCGAAAGTTGCTCTTTTCTTTGGGTGCATTGTTTCTACACCGCGAATTTTTTTATATTCTACACGGCCGTAGGTGAGTCTCAGCACATTGTCGGGTAAAGAAATATTTTTCTTGTCAAGACTATGTGCTTAGGAAAAGTATTGGAAACTCATGTGACGGTGACTGACTGCAACCTTACTGCTTACATGAAATTTTTGTATGTAGCATATGTCTTAGGTCTATATATAGGACATTTGCAAATTTAATGTACCTTGTGCTGTCAGTTCCTTGAACTCTAGCGACCGTCATGATCAAGCCTCTCCATTTCCTTCTGTCCGCCGTCGCATCTCTCAGTTCTGCCAAATTCATTCCAGTTGTTTCAGGTATCTCGTCCATCCACTTTTTCCTTGGTCGTCCTTGTTTTCTCCTTCCCTCTCCTATGCTAACATCATTTCCTTTTCCAATCCATCTGATCGCATGACATGACCAAAGAACCTCAACTTTGCTCTTAGCACTGTTTGTTGTAGTGTCTCTTCCTTCTCAATTCCGATACTCCAGCGCACCCAATCGTTGGTCCATAGCCTTTCGGTTGGTAAACTGCATACGCCTACAGCTGAGAAAAAACTCCTTCATTTGAGAACAATGCACATGGAAACAATGCTCTGATTCTGAACCTTTTATAGCGATACCATAATATTATAGATTAATTATAACATGTAAGGAAATATTTCAGATAGAAAAAGATTTATGGAGCATTGTTTCCATATGCAGTTTACCAACCGAAATGCTATGCTTCACAAAATTTAATATTGTTTTAAATTGAAACAATAAGTTGTGAAAATTATGGAAGATACAAATATTTTTATAAAACAGTTTAATTTGCATCATCATCAATTATTCATACCTTACTGCACTTACCTCATGGCCGACGATTGCATAGGCCCTACTATGTTCATTTTGGATGTGGTATCCGTTTGAAAACTTTCTATTGAGCGACTTTTTTTCTCTCTTTTGGAATTGTCACAATGTCATTATGCTAAGGTAAGACATTCTGAAACAATATTAGCACAAGATATCACAAAACTTGGCAATTCCAAATCAGCAGTACGTGATGTAAGAAATTGAATGTGATTTTCATGATCAGACGAACACAATAGCCTACATAGGATACATCCCACTGTGTTCAAGCACTAGAGGAAGTGAAATCTTAATCGTGGGTTATTACCTCATAATTTTTATGCTAACTTTAAGTGGCAGCCGTGTTTATGCAACTGTAGCCACTTCGTTTTCTTGTATTCTTATCTTACGCATTTAAATGTCTAATGCAAGTCCTGAAGTTTATACAATACAACACAAACAACTTACAGTATTTCATATTGCCCTCCTTCCAAGGTGCAGTGGTGCACACAGCCATACGACAGAACATCGATGGCTCAAAGCAACTGCGAGTGAAACACTTGCTCGGGGTCCCTACACATTAGACTTAACTACCTCTGGCGACGCTCCAACCCGTACTCTGCGTTACAGGCGGAGCACTCTAACTCACAGGCGTAACCATGAAAATTCGGAGGGTTTTAAGTTTTCGGGGTTCCATTGGAAATGGTCGTATTTTTCTTCAATAGTATAGTGTTTAATAACAGTAAATGCATTAATGTGGGCGTTGAACCCGTAAAACCAACCCTTAAATACGCCCATGCTTTAACCAATCGGCCAGCGTGCCCCACTATTACAAACTGGGCACAGTGACAGTAATCCATCATACTGGTAAAGATCATTGATGACACATCGTAACACTGTAAAAAATACCTTAAATATCTTGGACAATTTATACACTTGTGGGGCCTACTTCAGTCGATGTCATATTCGCCAATAGGTCTAAGCTCCTGTGAGCAATATTGTCCTAGATATCACAAGGCACACACAGACTATGATCAGAATAGAGCCTGGACAGGTGCGACAGGCTTTGAATACTTCAGCTTTCACCAGTCGGCCTATTAATAGCAAGTATATCCTTAACAAGGAACCAGTTTACTTCCTCTTTCTCGTACAACAGCCAGCTAAAACTTTTACTTTCTGATTCTAATTTCAAATGTCATCGCAGTTTGATGATATTCCTTCGTTTATTTGAATTTATGTCTATAGGCCCTACCCCTATTTAGAGTCTGGTCTAGTGGACTGTGAACCCATGGTCGAGGGTTAACTCCTCGACAGGAAAGAGGTTTTCCATACACCTGCCCCACATGGGCCACGTAGCAAACTCAGCGATTAAATGAGTACATCGACAGTACACCACGAGTGAGTAGATTAGATTGCGAAGGTGAGGCATAGTCACCGACTCATATGCCAAGGCTAATAAAATAAAATCTCTAACCCTTCAAATCCGCTGTTGTTCAAATATGAATGAAATGCATATGCACACATAAGGAGTTTGTTCTTAAGGGGCATTCCATAAAATGACAATTTCAATATAATCTGATTGCTAACTTTCGGGTTGAACTAGAATGGATTATTGACAGTCCCTAGCCCCGAGAATCAGTCATGGGTATGAAATGTCAGCAACTTCATTCGTCTTAACCACGAATATATCAGAGCGGCTGGTCAGTCCTCTCTCTCTCTCTCTCTCTCTCTCTCTCTCTCTCTCTCTCTCTCTCTCTCTCTCTTTCTCTCTCTCTCTCTCTCTCTCTCTCTCTCTCGCTTCGTCGTCAGTGGAGGTCTACCCGTTATAGAAGAGTTGGTTATGGCTACAAATCTAAAAAAAGTGCCCTGGCTGGGATTTGAATCCCCAACCTTTTGGCTGACAATCAAGCACACTAATCACAACCCACATCCGAGTGTATTCAACTGAATTTCAGAGGAAATTGCCATTAGGTCCTTAATTTAAAGATGTACAAAACAAAGTATCTGCACTTTGCTCGTCAAGACTAGTGATTAAGGATTTTAAGTGCCGCTATATATTATGATCAATGCTCACAAAACTAGAAATCAAGCTACATATTTTAAACGTGTGTCATGACATTTTGTGCCTTATGTGTGATATGAAAGAAAGAAATTAGATGATCCTAAATTTTCATAGAAAAGTTTCAGATTTTATTCAACCGACGGTAGAAAAACTATCTTGATTTTTTCGCTGCCTCTACTTCTTAATCAATGTCATAGTCTACAATGAACTCGGCGTTTATTAAAGGGCATTGTGTTACTTTATAAATATCTTGATTATCGTAAGCATACACTGACATGATAAAAAAATATTTGGTAAGGAAGACGACTTGCTTGAATGTTTATTAGCATAGCCACTGTTTAGTGTTAAGTTGTGCGTGATATCCATATAGGGACTATTTGGTTCAGCATAATTATGATGTAGTATTTGGCGTAAGTTTTTCGTAGGTAGATTGTTGCAACCGGATTTCACCAGGTCGACTAAGTTCTTCGTAGTTAGAGGTTGCTGAGGTTCCATTCGAGAGATCCATCATTTCAGGTGGTAGAACGTTCTCTTTACTTTTCAAAGGATCTATCATCACGATAGGCAATGAACAATTGATCACATAAAATTATAATACATTCACTGATTAAGTTTTCTTTTAAATATTATTTCCGTGTCGTGTGAACAGATAAAAATGAAATCGGCGTGCTTTGCATTTTCTAATTTAACAAAATCAGTGCATGGCACGGTTAGCCTACTGTTTCTGCATGAATGTAAATGTCTAAAAAGTTGTGTTCAGGAACCAACAACTATGTTTAAAACATAGAGCATGAGCAGCCTTTAACAGAAAATTAACATTAACACTGACCGTGTTTGGCTAGTAGTTTCATGCAAAGCCAGATGATCAGAATTGCTATGTTCACTGCGAGGGAGATGCCGAAAAGAACACCCATTGCAATGGCAACGTCATTGGTAATACTCTCAACCACTTTGCCTAAACAAACGTTGCTTATGTTAGAAGACGTTAAGGGTCTACAAACACTAGTCTTTATCTGTACCGCAAACTATGTGTAAAATAAACTTGTTGCAGCATATTGAAAATGGTGACTATTGACTGGTAAACAAACGGTTACATATCGATAGTCCGCAGATTCAATAGTTCGAAGGTTCGATAATCCGAAGATTCTGTGGTCCGAAATTAATTCGACATAAAATCGTTGCACGAATCCAAATTCAACTTACACTGCGATATCTTTTCATCATTCCAACTTCCATTTAAGCAAGGATTATTTTCATCAATCCAACTTCTAATTATGCAAGAATAGACTGTTAATTAATCCAACTTTTACTCAAGCAGGAGTTATTTTATCCGTCAAGCTACTACGAATCTTCGAACTACCGAACCTTAGGACTATCCAACCATCGGACTATCAACCGGTTACCAAAGAAACGTGTCAATTATGAGAGAGATATGTTATTAGCCTAAATGGTTAGCCAAGAATGGGTAGGCCTATGTAGGCCTAAATGAAATGAAAATAAGGCGCTTCGAAACAACAATCGATGAGATTTCTGCTAATAGTTCACAATGTGTAAAACGACAATAATATCTTTAATCGCATCAACTATTATTTATTTTATAAGTTACACACATGCAGCTGCGAATCCTATAGCCTATTAATAGATCTATATAATCATAGGTTTACCTGTTCACCCAACATATTACAATTATAGGCCTAGTTGTCGATACACAAGTGTGTAAATAGGACGAATCGCTGGGCTTTAAATCGCGCAAGTTACCTTTCCAAAATCGGTTAGAATCTATGAAGTAATTTTATTATTTACTTGAATTCGTCTTTGCTGTAGTTATTGGTGCTGTTGTTGTAGATGTTGTAACCGATAGGCCTACGGCTGAAATATTCAGACAGCTAAATAGATTAGAAATTTGATGTCCTTTTAAAATCAACAATAGAAGCGTTGACCTACGTGCTGACTTAAATTTATATGAAAGGGTACACAGTTATTCAGTATAACGTTTAGTCTATTTGTTATAGCAGAAGTAGAAGGAGCATCTAAAATACACATAGGGGAGACCGGGGCATTATGGGATACCGGGGTATAACGGGAAACTTGAATATTATCCGTCTTACTCACTTTTAATTTCTGAAGACGTTATCAATCGGAAGTAAAACATCTTTAAAGGTGAAGAGCAAAGGCAATTCCGATATCGACGCGTCTTGCTAATTTTATGACTAAAAGTAGATTTTCAGGGTGGCCGAAGTAAGGTACGTTGATAATTCAAGACTTTTCTATAAAAAGTAGAGATATATTAAATTTAGCTTATACGTTGAATATGCAGCATAATATATAAAGTCACATATCCGCATAAGAAATTTTGAGCAAGTTCAGTATATTTTGTCAAAATGGCGGGCTTACTATATTGGCCAGTTGGGGCATAATGGGATAGGCTACAGATATCCCATTTTGCCCCATGTTGTGATTCGACAGCTGCTAATTTTTGTGAGGCCCTATTTTGCAATAAAAATGTGTTCTTTATTAATGCGTAGAAGAGTGAATCATATAGCCTAGTAGGTCAGGTGATAGTTTCAAAATTTCAGACGATTTGGATTTGGATATGGAAAAGAAAGAAAGACAGTTGCTTCGCTCAGACAAAAATCGAAATGAAGTGCTCAGCTATGGCAGGAGCCATTGATGAAGTACAATTGGAAGACTTTACTGTTATGATGCTGTAATTGAAATGCTGTTCATGGTTCATGTTAAACAGTTTGTTGTAATAAGTTCAAAGTTACAGTTTGTCAAGCTATATGTTTTTATTCTGGCCTATATTCCCTCTTTTAGATGAAATATATCATGGGACATAAAGGAAAAAGTATATCCCATTTTACCCCTTATGGTGGGGCATAATGGGATTTTGGGACACACTAGTAGGATAGCATTATCTTCGGTCTGGGTGAGGCTTAAGTGGATGAATCTAATCTATGCTGTACATTAGGTGTGCTGGCATAGTCTGAGTACAAGAAAACCCTGAATTTTTATTTACTATGTGGCGTAAATTTCAAAATGCCTTAAGTATCCCATTATGCCCCGGTCTCCCCTAGGCAGTTTATTATGAAACCACAACATATGTTTGATTGTGTGTATTTCGTGCTACATCTCGACTATTCTAGGTTTTCAGAGGAAATATAAATTAAATTGCTTAAAATATAGTCAACTTTAAACATCAGCCATGACCTCGGTGGCCGTGTTGATTCTTCTCTTTTCTCATCCGTGCTTCACAACTCCAGCCATGTTCTAAATTGTCTGCTGTCTCCTAAAAAGAATGTTACCTACTCTCCGTCCTCGCTCACATAACCGTGAGATCCCGCATGCTGGCCACGCATTAACCCGATGTGACTTTGTTGCGCGTATGTTATTTAATCGATTTTTATGCTGAGCTTTCCTCTTACTTTAACCTTACTCTCACAGATCCATAGATGTCTGTTTTATTGCATATTATGGTTTTTGTGTGTGATTTTGTTATTTCTGTGATTTTGTCATTTAATTCTCGTTTTGTTCTTATCAGATGTTCCCGCAGTGCGTTTGCAGGCGGTTCAATAAAGCACGTAGCCTACTTACTTACTTACTTTATAAGATAGCTTTCGATAAAAAAGTAATTCATTAAAAGTCACACCAATTGAATATTCCCGAAGCTACCTATACTATAGGCCTACGTAAGTTTATAGAGCAGCAAATGAAGACAATTAGGCCTACTGGAAATTATAGAAATCACATAATATCCAGTAAACAGTTAAATGTTGGCAAGGGATTTATACTCACATTGAACGTCTAGTTCTTTTGTGTTGCCAACTGTAAAGTGGTCCGATGGAGCAGTTGCATTGTAGCCACTGGTATTTCCTGTTATTTGAAACAATGTGCTACACTGGAAGATTGGAACTGTAGGTTTCTGAACTGTCACTGTTGCTACTAAAGTAACAACGTTTATCGACGTGTGGTATATGGTGCTGGTGTATATCTGTCCTGGTGATGTCGTCCAATAAGGCGAAGGACGAAGAGAAGGCGCTGGTGAAGATGGTCCATTGTAGTTTATGCTGCAGGAGATGTTTAACTGGTCAGCTTCTACTACTTCCGCCGACTGGTTGTGTATAACGACATTTGCGACAGGATCTTTACAAACAGAGAACACCGCACAACTCAACAATATATTCAACAAGGTCAGACATATTACGTGAAATCTAATCTAATCAGTTTCAGTTACTGTAAGTAGAGATTTGTCTACCACCATACCAACCGTAGACTCTATCTATAGGCCTATATAAAATTTAGTGAAGACACTGGAAATAAAAAGGGTCAACGCAGAACCGCAATCAGCATTCATTTGATCAAATACTAATAGGCTACAAGCAATCCTGTTTATAAGATTGGCATTCTTGACAAATGTACAAATGACATAAAAAAAATTAACAACTAGGTCGTCATATTTCAAAACCTTTGTGAAACTGAAAGACCAGCGTTACATTTATTTATACACGTTAAGTCTAACCCACGAGATCAATATATTAGGCCTACTCTCGTCGTTTCACCGAACCTTAAAGTATTGTATTGTATTTTATTTTCGTTTATTTCATAACTTGCTGTCAAAACGCAACAAGTAATTAAAGAAGGAATTTTGCAAGTTTAGTTATAAGAGGCCACAGATGAATGCCTTGGACATTGTAATAAAGGCGATACTAAATTCTTTAGATTAGATCGGGTTAGATTAGATTAGACAAACATAATTATCTGTCGCTGGATAAATTCTAAATAAAATCACAATCCATTGGTCAGAGACGTAGTTTTCTATGCGAACTGGCAGCCACAAAACTGGATACGATCTAGCATCTTCAAACATCGGAACAGAATCATGCAACCTGAATTTAAGATTCATGATGAAACTTGAAATGGTCATTGGTATTCTGAACCAGACAGATAAAGGTTGCATTCACAATGCGGAATAAATATCAAGAGGGCCAACAAATAGTTAAGTCCATGTTGTTATTAGAAAGCAAATCGTCTGTTGCCACTCACCAATGACCGTGACTAAACTCCTGTATGTGGTGGTATCGCCATCACTGCATCTATAGACTCCAGCCTGTTGCATCGTCACATTTGCAATAATCAGTCTGCATATATTTCCTGCTATTTGTTCTGTTCTGTAATACGCTGCATTGTTTCCAGTGACTGCAGCGCAACCAACTGCAATCAGTAGTGGATTGTTGCTTCCATCCGTTGTATGTGTCCACGAAGATGCAGCCAGTTGAACTGTAACGCAGTCCAGCGTCGCCTGACCTTTGATTAAAGCGACTGCATTCGGACCACCAGTTGCTTGACCACGCACAACCGCGTCTATTAAAGTTTCATAAACAAATAGGCCTTCTAATAAAAGACAATTATTTTATTTTATTTATTTGAATCAGTGAACAGCAAGAACTCAATAGAAGAAACATAACATACATTAAAACAATTATCGCTAATCACGACAGATCAGTGGAAACACATCCAAAGACATGGACGAGGATTCCAATCTTAAAACCATCGACGGACATGAAATCAGATTATCAGAAAACGATAACAATAGTGCACACAAGCTTTTCGGCAGAGTAGCCAGAAGCCCTGGCCCTCACTGGAAGAGCTGGGAGTCTGAGTTCTGCTTGGGTAATCTGCTGTTTTAGCGTAAGATTTAAATGTGTTGCTTGCAAAGATGGCGTCATAATGTTATGTATACCAGACAACACAGTTAAATACTTTCGATTTTCAGTTACCACCTTACAAAGTGTGGTCATACATAAATAAACTTCATACTAACTTACTAGCGCTGTTGATAGGCGACATACTAGTATTCAGACGCATGCATTATGCATAAATATTTCGACAAACAAAGTTTCAGACACACAGGCCGACAGTAATTGAGAAGCATCAAGGGTTTTCACTGTCACAAGTAGTGAGTAGGCCTATGACGAACATGACAACCTTATGCACTGAAGACGGAAAAGAGGATGTGACCTTAGAGTCCCACAGCGGATTAGTAGGAAGACCACAGCGTATAGTTTCATAAAAGTAATGTAATAATATATAATGTAACCGAATCTAATTCAATCCTATTGTCAGAATTTGCAACAGCCAGAGAAGAATACCATGGTGAGCTAAACCAATCAGTCAATATGAAGACGATGATGATGACGACGACGATGATGATAGACATTATGCATTTCCTGTTGTGTTAATAGTGTCGGACTCATTTTAAGTGGCTGCAAATATTAACGGTAGATGATGCCACATTAAAAACAATATGAACTCACACTTTTGTCACAAAATCCTCTACGGAATTTTAAACTGGGTTTATTTTGAGTTTGGTTATTCCGTAGTTTAAGTTGCTAAATTATTCTAAAGTCTTCAATGCCGTACTTGACGTTGGTAAGTAAGCACTCTACCTATGTCTATCATAACTGTAATCAATCCCACTACCATTTCATAGAGAATTTTTTTAATCAATCCAGCTTCCATTTAATGAGAAAAATTACCCAACTTCTATTTAACCAGAAAAATAATTTTCATCAATGGAACTTTTATGTAAGCAAAGAACTTTTCCCATGTGTCCAACTGCGACTTACGGAAACAATTATTTTCATCATTCCAGCTTCTATTGCATCAAAAACTGAGTTTCATCAATCCAGCTTCTATTTACGGTAAAAATTATTTCCATCAATCCAACTTCTATTTACAGACAGAAATAGTTTCATCAATCCAACTTCGAGTTGGTGAAACAATTTTTTTCCCTCAATCCAGCTTCCATTTCAATTTGACGATGTCAAATAATTTAGCAACCTAAACTACGGGTTTACCTTGAGTTTTAAACGTGTAATCTATTTTGTCCAGTGTCACTTGTCTGGGACAGAGCTGTTTTTAACACGTTTAAAATATTTAGCAGAGGACAGGAAAATAGAATGTCCATAGCTGATGGATATTTGAATAGGGAGTAGCAGGCAAACCGCTCTGCATTGGTATGGGTGTCAAAACTCAGCCTACATTTGGACTGTCACAGTGAACGCGATGGTTTTTGCAAACAGGCTCTCATCTCACTGATCAAGTATGAGACATGGTCGCCCATTTTAGATTATCTAATGCATAAATGAGCTCAGTTTAGATCTATTTTTTTCTATCTAATACTTTGTAGCTATAATAATATAGGCTAACCAACCTTTCGTAATCACTAGAAACATCCATAGAATAATCCTGATAGCGTTTGAGCCAGACATCGCTTTAAGTTAATCAGATCACACGCGCGTATCTAACCTGTAAATATTTTCTTTTTTGTATAAGCAACTTGTTTTCACTGCAGCCCTAAGCTATATATTCATAAATGCTCGCTATAGTTTGTTTGCAAATAGCACACAGACGAAACTTTGACCAGAGATCCTCGGCTTCCGGTCTCTTTAGCGCTGACTGATTCGCGTACATATGGGGCTGTGTGACACTGTGACAGCCTGTGTCGACTTTCACTTATGAACTGCGTCATATTTTATAGGCTACCCACAGCCATTGGACAACATACAATCACTAAGTGGGCCTACTCATGTATTGGCGACCTCCAGCGATTCAGGCTAAAGTAACTTATCGCTTACATGTAAGTTCATTGTGTTCACTTAGTCTGTTGGCGTCGATCTCACGTATCACTCGTTTCTTCATTCGGTTCAGTCTAGTGCCAACATACTCGACGTTGTTACACCCGCATCGTATACAAATCCATGATATTCTCCACCCATCCCGTAGCTGGTCTATGCATTTGCTCATGTATCGTTTATAGCATGACTTGTTTGACCATTGTGGTATTCCTCATTCGACAAATTCGTCCAATAAATATTTATCTGCCCACTGCTTAGTCCAGGAGGCTTTAGACTCAAACTAAAAGTAAAGTTTCTTAATCGTAATCAATCTAAAGCGCCACTCGAGAAACTAAGCGTAGAGCACCAGCCTACTCACAAGCGCTCATATACTTACCGTTTCCTCTGTTGTCCTAGACCTTAGAGTTAGGCTGGTCGAAGAGCTCACCTTCGCTCCTCATATTCACCGCCTCTGCCGTCATTCATACTACCAGTTGTGTCAGCTCCGCACTTGTTGCTCACTCTCTTACTCCAGACGCCACCGCTACACTCATCCACTCCTTCATAACATTCCGACTAGATTACTGCTGCTCAGTCTATGTTGCCCTCCCAGCTGGGTGGTTGGGGAGCCTCGACCAGGTCCTGCGTTCCACCGTACACTTTTCAGGACGCATTCCCAGATTTGAAAAGCTAATGTCGCACTTACAAGTTGAACAACCTTCCAAGTCAGTTCTCAAAACAGTGAATGAATATTGTAGAGCACTGCAGCACCTATTCTTGCTGTGTTATTTGGTGTAGACCTGTAGCTATAAATTATATCGTCGCTTCGGAGGATATCGAAGTCGAAATTACCTTTTTTTGTTTCCATAGAGAAAAAGAATGGCTGCTTAACCCTTATAGGGTCACGATTTTTCTCAACCGATTTTGGTCACCGGGGGTTTAAAAAATACCCCCACTGTGATTCGCATGATTCTTATGGTAAACTCTGATTTTCAAGTATGAAACTAAAAACAGTTATTTATAGAAGGTACTGACATAATTATTGTTTTTATTTATGGAGCACAAGCTATTGCTGACGTCATTGTTTACTGTGTAGTAATGCAAGCAGAAATTTTAGTATCACAAGAGTTATTCATCTAATATTTATGTATGAAATGGCCACACGGTCGTCACGAAGAATTGCGGCAGCACAGGCGAGTGCTCAAATACAGCAGTGGATAAACTTTAATGAGAGTGATGACCAAGAAGAAGAAATGAGCCTGATGATGAATTTGGTGTGGAATGTATGCATCTACATGCACATGCACATGTATGTATGGATTGAACTATGTATACATGTAGCATATATATATATATATGTATGTATTATGCTTATATAATTATATATATATATGTATTATGCTTATATAATATATTATATATATTATATAATGTTCAGATACTGATAAGGAGACATTGTAACAGCAAGACACTCATGTGTAAAGCATGCATAATGTTATGTTTATAAATTCCTGTGTAAAATAGCTACGACCTGGTGCATTTTCGTACTTTATAGCTGATTTGGGTGCATGAAAAACTAATGAAACTGGATGCATTCTGTGGATGAAACATGTTTAGGAAAAGTCACGGAAGCGATTTCTTCAACTATTTTCAGGGATTAAAATTTCCGTGAAAAACCGAGCTGGGGGTATTTTTTACCCCCCGGTGACCCTATAAGGGTTAAGCGAAGACAATCGGAATTGTTCTGCCACCTAACCAAATATTATTTGCACGAAGACTCGCAATCTTTCGAATGCCAACAAAGCATAATAATACAGACTTTTGTTACTGTTATGTCGACCATTCGCTAACCTTGCAATGAGAAGAAACTATGGCCGTAGCTCCCTTCGTTCGATCAATCAGGATGTTCTTGTTTCCCGGACTCGTTCCTCTACAACTCAGCAAATTGACTTCGCTTTCGTTGGGCCTGTGGCCTGATACAACCCGCCTCATAAAACTAGAGCTGAGCTAGTTCATCTACCTCCTTCTCTGTTACGTAAGCGCTTCAAGTCTACTCTGTTTGAAGAGGAGTTCTCCTCGTTTGACAGAAATCGCTATTGATGAGTTTTTCCTTGAAGTTTCGCTTTACAAATTTTCACTTAAGTTATGTTATGCTATGAGTAATTTGTAAAAAACTATAAAACATTCTACCGCATGGCGATAGGCATGAAAACTCGCCAACCATCTTAAGTCTAAGAAAAATAATTGAAATTGTGTCAATGTGATTGGAGTATCACTGTGATGGGAGTAGGGATTGATGTACTAGCGAATTTGTATTCTTGACCTCGGCATATGACGTCGGAAGTTCATTCCTTTCCGTTCGCAAGAGGCGCTAACAGTATAGAAAACTTCAAAATCTGTCTACCTTGTTATTTGTACAGACTTTAAGTCCTAAGTCCTTTTACATCAGGCGAATTATCATTATCTGCTTCAGAGTTTGTAGGCACTATGCAAACGGAATGTGACCTAATCTGAACTGGCAAATTCTAAGTGTTAAAAGTTAAATGAAACAGATAGTGCGTTGAATGGCGAAACATCCCATGTTCTGGTGTATTATGCATCCGTGCGTAGAGTGACCTACAGACCAAATCGTCGTCCAAATTGAACATACATGCATACATACATACATACATACATACATACATACATACATACATACATACATACATACATACATACATACATACATACATACACACATACATACATACATGCATACATACATGCATACATACATACATACATACATACATACATACATACATACATACATACATACATACATACATACATACATACGTACATACATACATACATACATACATACATACACACATACATACATACATACATATTCATACATACATGCATACATGCCATACATGCATACATACATACATACATACATAGATACATACATACATACATACATACATACATACATACATACATACATACATACATACAATACATACATACATTACATCACATACATACAAAATCATGTTAAACAGTTTGTTGTAATAAGTTCAAAGTTACAGTTTGTCAAGCTATATATGTTTTTATTCTGGCCTATATTCCCTCTTTTAGATGAAATATATCATGGGGCAATGGGAAAAGTATATATCCCATTTTACCCCTTATGGTGGGGCATAATGGGATTTTGGGACACACTAGTAGGATAGCATTATCTTCGGTCTGGGTGAGGCTTAAGTGGATGAATCTAATCTATGCTGTACATTAGGTGTGCTGGCATAGTCTGAGTACAAGAAAACCCTGAATTTTTATTTACTATGTGGCGTAAATTTCAAAATGCCTTAAGTATCCCATTATGCCCCGGTCTCCCCTAGGCAGTTTATTATGAAACCACAACATATGTTTGATTGTGTGTATTTCGTGCTACATCTCGACTATTCTAGGTTTTCAGAGGAAATATAAATTAAATTGCTTAAAATATAGTCAACTTTAAACATCAGCCATGACCTCGGTGGCCGTGTTGATTCTTCTCTTTTCTCATCCGTGCTTCACAACTCCAGCCATGTTCTAAATTGTCTGCTGTCTCCTAAAAAGAATGTTACCTACTCTCCGTCCTCGCTCACATAACCGTGAGATCCCGCATGCTGGCCACGCATTAACCCGATGTGACTTTGTTGCGCGTATGTTATTTAATCGATTTTTATGCTGAGCTTTCCTCTTACTTTAACCTTACTCTCACAGATCCATAGATGTCTGTTTTATTGCATATTATGGTTTTTGTGTGTGATTTTGTTATTTCTGTGATTTTGTCATTTAATTCTCGTTTTGTTCTTATCAGATGTTCCCGCAGTGCGTTTGCAGGCGGTTCAATAAAGCACGTAGCCTACTTACTTACTTACTTTATAAGATAGCTTTCGATAAAAAAGTAATTCATTAAAAGTCACACCAATTGAATATTCCCGAAGCTACCTATACTATAGGCCTACGTAAGTTTATAGAGCAGCAAATGAAGACAATTAGGCCTACTGGAAATTATAGAAATCACATAATATCCAGTAAACAGTTAAATGTTGGCAAGGGATTTATACTCACATTGAACGTCTAGTTCTTTTGTGTTGCCAACTGTAAAGTGGTCCGATGGAGCAGTTGCATTGTAGCCACTGGTATTTCCTGTTATTTGAAACAATGTGCTACACTGGAAGATTGGAACTGTAGGTTTCTGAACTGTCACTGTTGCTACTAAAGTAACAACGTTTATCGACGTGTGGTATATGGTGCTGGTGTATATCTGTCCTGGTGATGTCGTCCAATAAGGCGAAGGACGAAGAGAAGGCGCTGGTGAAGATGGTCCATTGTAGTTTATGCTGCAGGAGATGTTTAACTGGTCAGCTTCTACTACTTCCGCCGACTGGTTGTGTATAACGACATTTGCGACAGGATCTTTACAAACAGAGAACACCGCACAACTCAACAATATATTCAACAAGGTCAGACATATTACGTGAAATCTAATCTAATCAGTTTCAGTTACTGTAAGTAGAGATTTGTCTACCACCATACCAACCGTAGACTCTATCTATAGGCCTATATAAAATTTAGTGAAGACACTGGAAATAAAAAGGGTCAACGCAGAACCGCAATCAGCATTCATTTGATCAAATACTAATAGGCTACAAGCAATCCTGTTTATAAGATTGGCATTCTTGACAAATGTACAAATGACATAAAAAAAATTAACAACTAGGTCGTCATATTTCAAAACCTTTGTGAAACTGAAAGACCAGCGTTACATTTATTTATACACGTTAAGTCTAACCCACGAGATCAATATATTAGGCCTACTCTCGTCGTTTCACCGAACCTTAAAGTATTGTATTGTATTTTATTTTCGTTTATTTCATAACTTGCTGTCAAAACGCAACAAGTAATTAAAGAAGGAATTTTGCAAGTTTAGTTATAAGAGGCCACAGATGAATGCCTTGGACATTGTAATAAAGGCGATACTAAATTCTTTAGATTAGATCGGGTTAGATTAGATTAGACAAACATAATTATCTGTCGCTGGATAAATTCTAAATAAAATCACAATCCATTGGTCAGAGACGTAGTTTTCTATGCGAACTGGCAGCCACAAAACTGGATACGATCTAGCATCTTCAAACATCGGAACAGAATCATGCAACCTGAATTTAAGATTCATGATGAAACTTGAAATGGTCATTGGTATTCTGAACCAGACAGATAAAGGTTGCATTCACAATGCGGAATAAATATCAAGAGGGCCAACAAATAGTTAAGTCCATGTTGTTATTAGAAAGCAAATCGTCTGTTGCCACTCACCAATGACCGTGACTAAACTCCTGTATGTGGTGGTATCGCCATCACTGCATCTATAGACTCCAGCCTGTTGCATCGTCACATTTGCAATAATCAGTCTGCATATATTTCCTGCTATTTGTTCTGTTCTGTAATACGCTGCATTGTTTCCAGTGACTGCAGCGCAACCAACTGCAATCAGTAGTGGATTGTTGCTTCCATCCGTTGTATGTGTCCACGAAGATGCAGCCAGTTGAACTGTAACGCAGTCCAGCGTCGCCTGACCTTTGATTAAAGCGACTGCATTCGGACCACCAGTTGCTTGACCACGCACAACCGCGTCTATTAAAGTTTCATAAACAAATAGGCCTTCTAATAAAAGACAATTATTTTATTTTATTTATTTGAATCAGTGAACAGCAAGAACTCAATAGAAGAAACATAACATACATTAAAACAATTATCGCTAATCACGACAGATCAGTGGAAACACATCCAAAGACATGGACGAGGATTCCAATCTTAAAACCATCGACGGACATGAAATCAGATTATCAGAAAACGATAACAATAGTGCACACAAGCTTTTCGGCAGAGTAGCCAGAAGCCCTGGCCCTCACTGGAAGAGCTGGGAGTCTGAGTTCTGCTTGGGTAATCTGCTGTTTTAGCGTAAGATTTAAATGTGTTGCTTGCAAAGATGGCGTCATAATGTTATGTATACCAGACAACACAGTTAAATACTTTCGATTTTCAGTTACCACCTTACAAAGTGTGGTCATACATAAATAAACTTCATACTAACTTACTAGCGCTGTTGATAGGCGACATACTAGTATTCAGACGCATGCATTATGCATAAATATTTCGACAAACAAAGTTTCAGACACACAGGCCGACAGTAATTGAGAAGCATCAAGGGTTTTCACTGTCACAAGTAGTGAGTAGGCCTATGACGAACATGACAACCTTATGCACTGAAGACGGAAAAGAGGATGTGACCTTAGAGTCCCACAGCGGATTAGTAGGAAGACCACAGCGTATAGTTTCATAAAAGTAATGTAATAATATATAATGTAACCGAATCTAATTCAATCCTATTGTCAGAATTTGCAACAGCCAGAGAAGAATACCATGGTGAGCTAAACCAATCAGTCAATATGAAGACGATGATGATGACGACGACGATGATGATAGACATTATGCATTTCCTGTTGTGTTAATAGTGTCGGACTCATTTTAAGTGGCTGCAAATATTAACGGTAGATGATGCCACATTAAAAACAATATGAACTCACACTTTTGTCACAAAATCCTCTACGGAATTTTAAACTGGGTTTATTTTGAGTTTGGTTATTCCGTAGTTTAAGTTGCTAAATTATTCTAAAGTCTTCAATGCCGTACTTGACGTTGGTAAGTAAGCACTCTACCTATGTCCATCATAACTATCATCAATCCCGCTTCCATTTCATAGAGAATTATTTTTAATCAATCCAGCTTCCATTTAATGAGAAAAATTACCCAACTTCTATTTAACCAGAAAAATAATTTTCATCAATGGAACTTTTATGTAAGCAAAGAACTTTTCCCATGTGTCCAACTGCGACTTACGGAAACAATTATTTTCATCATTCCAGCTTCTATTGCATCAAAAACTGAGTTTCATCAATCCAGCTTCTATTTACGGTAAAAATTATTTCCATCAATCCAACTTCTATTTAAAGACAGAAATAGTTTCATCAATCCAACTTCGAGTTGGTGAAACAATTTTTTTCCCTCAATCCAGCTTCCATTTCAATTTGACGATGTCAAATAATTTAGCAACCTAAACTACGGGTTTACCTTGAGTTTTAAACGTGTAATCTATTTTGTCCAGTGTCACTTGTCTGGGACAGAGCTGTTTTTAACACGTTTAAAATATTTAGCAGAGGACAGGAAAATAGAATGTCCATAGCTGATGGATATTTGAATAGGGAGTAGCAGGCAAACCGCTCTGCATTGGTATGGGTGTCAAAACTCAGCCTACATTTGGACTGTCACAGTGAACGCGATGGTTTTTGCAAACAGGCTCTCATCTCACTGATCAAGTATGAGACATGGTCGCCCATTTTAGATTATCTAATGCATAAATGAGCTCAGTTTAGATCTATTTTTTTCTATCTAATACTTTGTAGCTATAATAATATAGGCTAACCAACCTTTCGTAATCACTAGAAACATCCATAGAATAATCCTGATAGCGTTTGAGCCAGACATCGCTTTAAGTTAATCAGATCACACGCGCGTATCTAACCTGTAAATATTTTCTTTTTTGTATAAGCAACTTGTTTTCACTGCAGCCCTAAGCTATATATTCATAAATGCTCGCTATAGTTTGTTTGCAAATAGCACACAGACGAAACTTTGACCAGAGATCCTCGGCTTCCGGTCTCTTTAGCGCTGACTGATTCGCGTACATATGGGGCTGTGTGACACTGTGACAGCCTGTGTCGACTTTCACTTATGAACTGCGTCATATTTTATAGGCTACCCACAGCCATTGGACAACATACAATCACTAAGTGGGCCTACTCATGTATTGGCGACCTCCAGCGATTCAGGCTAAAGTAACTTATCGCTTACATGTAAGTTCATTGTGTTCACTTAGTCTGTTGGCGTCGATCTCACGTATCACTCGTTTCTTCATTCGGTTCAGTCTAGTGCCAACATACTCGACGTTGTTACACCCGCATCGTATACAAATCCATGATATTCTCCACCCATCCCGTAGCTGGTCTATGCATTTGCTCATGTATCGTTTATAGCATGACTTGTTTGACCATTGTGGTATTCCTCATTCGACAAATTCGTCCAATAAATATTTATCTGCCCACTGCTTAGTCCAGGAGGCTTTAGACTCAAACTAAAAGTAAGTTTCTTAATCGTAATCTAATCTAAAGCGCCACTCGAAAACTAAGCGTAGAGCACCAGCCTACTCACAAGCGCTCATATACTTACCGTTTCCTCTGTTGTCCTAGACCTTAGAGTTAGGCTGGTCGAAGAGCTCACCTTCGCTCCTCATATTCACCGCCTCTGCCGTCATTCATACTACCAGTTGTGTCAGCTCCGCACTTGTTGCTCACTCTCTTACTCCAGACGCCACCGCTACACTCATCCACTCCTTCATAACATTCCGACTAGATTACTGCTGCTCAGTCTATGTTGCCCTCCCAGCTGGGTGGTTGGGGAGCCTCGACCAGGTCCTGCGTTCCACCGTACACTTTTCAGGACGCATTCCCAGATTTGAAAAGCTAATGTCGCACTTACAAGTTGAACAACCTTCCAAGTCAGTTCTCAAAACAGTGAATGAATATTGTAGAGCACTGCAGCACCTATTCTTGCTGTGTTATTTGGTGTAGACCTGTAGCTATAAATTATATCGTCGCTTCGGAGGATATCGAAGTCGAAATTACCTTTTTTTGTTTCCATAGAGAAAAAGAATGGCTGCTTAACCCTTATAGGGTCACGATTTTTCTCAACCGATTTTGGTCACCGGGGGGTAAAAAAATACCCCCACTGTGATTCGCATGATTCTTATGGTAAACTCTGATTTTCAAGTATGAAACTAAAAACAGTTATTTATAGAAGGTACTGACATAATTATTGTTTTTATTTATGGAGCACAAGCTATTGCTGACGTCATTGTTTACTGTGTAGTAATGCAAGCAGAAATTTTAGTATCACAAGAGTTATTCATCTAATATTTATGTATGAAATGGCCACACGGTCGTCACGAAGAATTGCGGCAGCACAGGCGAGTGCTCAAATACAGCAGTGGATAAACTTTAATGAGAGTGATGACCAAGAAGAAGAAATGAGCCTGATGATGAATTTGGTGTGGAATGTATGCATCTACATGCACATGTATGTATGGATTGAACTATGTATACATGTAGCATATTTATATATATGTATGTATGTATTATGCTTATATAATTATATATATATATGTATTATGCTTATATAATATATTATATATATTATATAATGTTCAGATACTGATAAGGAGACATTGTAACAGCAAGACACTCATGTGTAAAGCATGCATAATGTTATGTTTATAAATTCCTGTGTAAAATAGCTACGACCTGGTGCATTTTCGTACTTTATAGCTGATTTGGGTGCATGAAAAACTAATGAAACTGGATGCATTCTGTGGATGAAACATGTTTAGGAAAGTCACGGAAGCGATTTCTTCAACTATTTTTAGGGATTGAAATTTCCGTGAAAAACCGAGCTGGGGGTATTTTTTACCCCCCGGTGACCCTATAAGGGTTAAGCGAAGACAATCGGAATTGTTCTGCCACCTAACCAAATATTATTTGCACGAAGACTCGCAATCTTTCGAATGCCAACAAAGCATAATAATACAGACTTTTGTTACTGTTATGTCGACCATTCGCTAACCTTGCAATGAGAAGAAACTATGGCCGTAGCTCCCTTCGTTCGATCAATCAGGATGTTCTTGTTTCCCGGACTCGTTCCTCTACAACTCAGCAAATTGACTTCGCTTTCGTTGGGCCTGTGGCCTGATACAACCCGCCTCATAAAACTAGAGCTGAGCTAGTTCATCTACCTCCTTCTCTGTTACGTAAGCGCTTCAAGTCTACTCTGTTTGAAGAGGAGTTCTCCTCGTTTGACAGAAATCGCTATTGATGAGTTTTTCCTTGAAGTTTCGCTTTACAAATTTTCACTTAAGTTATGTTATGCTATGAGTAATTTGTAAAAAACTATAAAACATTCTACCGCATGGCGATAGGCATGAAAACTCGCCAACCATCTTAAGTCTAAGAAAAATAATTGAAATTGTGTCAATGTGATTGGAGTATCACTGTGATGGGAGTAGGGATTGATGTACTAGCGAATTTGTATTCTTGACCTCGGCATATGACGTCGGAAGTTCATTCCTTTCCGTTCGCAAGAGGCGCTAACAGTATAGAAAACTTCAAAATCTGTCTACCTTGTTATTTGTACAGACTTTAAGTCCTAAGTCCTTTTACATCAGGCGAATTATCATTATCTGCTTCAGAGTTTGTAGGCACTATGCAAACGGAATGTGACCTAATCTGAACTGGCAAATTCTAAGTGTTAAAAGTTAAATGAAACAGATAGTGCGTTGAATGGCAAAAATATCATCCCAATGTTCTGGTTGTATTATGCATCCGTGCGTAGGTAGCCTACAGACCAAATCGTCGTCCAAATTGAAACATACATGCATACATACATACATACATACATACATACATACATACATACATACATACATACATACATACATACATACATACATACATACATACATACACACATACATGCATACATGCATACATACATGCATACATACATACATACATACATACATACATACATACATACATACATACATACATACATACATACATACATACATACATACATACATACATACATACATACATACACACATACATACATACATACATACATACATACATACATACATGCATACATGCTTACATACATGCATACATACATACATACATACATAGATACATACATACATACATACATACATACATACATACATACGTACATACATACATACATACACATACATACATACATACATACATACATACATACATACATACATACATACATACATACATACATGCATACATACATATATACATATATACATACATACATACATATACATACATACATACATACATACATACATACATGCATACATGCTTACATACATGCATACATACATACATACATACATAGATACATACATACATACATACATACATACATACATACATACATAGATACATACATACATACATACATACATACATACATACATACATACATACATACATATATATATATATATATACGTGCGTACTTTGTTATGTAAGCATGGAAAGACATGTTAAAGACTTAATGTCCACTTAATTAGATTGAGTATTACAAAGACTGCGTGAAAGGCAAACACTGTATAATAGGCACTTCAGACATGCTAAAACCTGATTTAAAAATAAACAAAATCTCGGCCATATTCAAGTGCTAGTTTGCTCTACTCAACACCAAACTCGAGCTAATGATATGCGGTAGAACGATCGAGGCTATAATAAATGAAACATAAATGTTACAGTCCCATGTTTGTCTCTCAGGTTCAGAGGTTTCGTGTAAAGTGCCATAAATACTGTATACCGACATCCTGCTTAAGAATAGTTTATGGCGTGTTTTCAAACACTAGCTCGTTCTTTTGCCGGTTTAGCCTACTTCGCTGCATCTAGTTGACTGAAATTTTCGATTCAAAGTAATTGACTTTGGCTAGCCAACAGGTAGAAACTAGGAGCACTATGCTCATGTTACAATAACTGCAACAATCATTTATGGAAAGTTAAATTGTTTTAAACATCAAACTGACCATCATCTCAACATGCATATGCAGCAGATGTCAAAATTCATATGAAAAAAGAAGAGTCATGTACCGCAAAAATGAAAGTATTCCGAAGAAAATCTTAAATTAAATCAACCGTTCACTGTCTTCGTCCAACGGCTCTCGCTTAACTAATCTAAGTGAAAAGAATTAAAAACTAAAGCAATAACAATAATAAAAAAATAAGCAGAGCAGCATAATATGCTCCTATAAATGTACGATGGAGCTTTCAAATTTCAAATCTTGCCTGCGCATCCTGACAATATACCGCAAGATTTTGTTATTTGTCTTAACTATATCACAAACACTATTTCGTGCAAAGCAGTAGGTTCACGTAATTGGTTCACAAGAAATGCAGGTCGAAGTGTCTGTTTTTCGAAGTTTGTCTGTTGCAAAAGGATTTCACATGGACATCTAAGCGTTAGGTCTTTGTATGTAGATGGTGCCGTGGTCTCATCCGCGAGATCCGGCATGTTCTTTTAAATGAATCTGGTACTGTGCAATGAAAAAACAGAAACAGGTGTTGAGGCTGCTCCGTTTCAAGAAGTCTTAGAAAAGTCACGACTAACGCTCACCCTATTTCAACTCTTCACCAAACTTTTAACTTCCCCTTATCAGCTGCGGACTTTGCTGCCTCATGCATTGCCACAACGATCAATGTAAATTTCCGTTTTTGAATTAATCAGACCCCATCTCTTGATGAATCGTAATTTAAATTAAAATAGTATGTATAGGACTAATAATCGAACAGTTCCGTTTCTATATAATAAGATTTTAGTGGAATTTTATATAGGAATTATGACATGAATTGTAAAATTCTCATGTAATATTTAATCACGGCTGTCAATGTATAGCCAACAAACTCCCTAATATATAATATTTTACAAATTGTGGTGTTGAATGTTGTGCATGTGACACTAGCAAGCACTGTTGCGCGGTTGGTGCATGGTATGCAAAGTCATCTGGGATATCTGTTTGAACCTGCATCCAGAGATCTTTTAAATCTGGAGACCATGCTTGGAGCGGTGCTTAAAATGTATCAGTGTGTTCGTTTTCTCTTACCTGTTTGCCTGAATTCACTCACTTGTATTGGTTGATGCTGATACCATCGACGCCGTTGTTGATGGCTGTGAGGCTAAACGTTTCTGTAACTAAATTCCTATACATAATTTTCACGATTATCAATTTTGCATGCAGAAATAATTATGCACAAAATATATGCGGTTCCAAACAAGATCACTATTATTTTTCCAATATGAAATAAGCGGTGGTCAAGAGCTTTCAATTGAGATTTTCAAGTCATGACACAAATCCTGTTAGCATCTTATGACACTATGAACAGCGGCTCATAATTCTGTGAAGTACCTGATATTGCAGAAATCCAAAGCAACTGTTGCCTCGTCTGAAGTGCTGTACTGCATCACGATGCTCTACTTCACGATGAGTTTGTTTGAATAAGGTCGAAACTTTGTATCGCGGTCGCAACCGCCGTTTCGTCGCTTCGAGCATACAGTAGAAACAATTTTTGGCTGGTATTATTCGGACAACTTACCAAATTTGATCTTAATAATTCCACAGAAACCGGTCATTGAAAATTTGATTCTAAAGATTGCAGATATTTGAAAACAACAGCTCCAAAAAAATCATATTTACAGTTAGGTTAAGATCCTATAAAAAGTTCTTCAAATGATGGTGGAGTTCCATCTCTGACTAGCTGCTACATTCGACACACTGAACGACACAAATATAACAGTCTATTTGACTTCTCTTTTCAGCCTCATTTATATTTACCTTACACTGTTTTATGCTAAAATTAATACGATAAGTTCATTTTGATCTGCTGAATAAAATCTGTATGTTTATTTTATTTTATTCTATGTTCTCATGTTGGAACAAATAGACGCAATGGCCCTAGACAATATCGCTATCCATGTCAGTGCCAGCAAGCAGAACAAATGAATACATCAAGTAGAGTGACTAAGTAGAACGTTCACTTCGCTAGCACTGCACTGATAAGACAAAGTCAATGGCAATATTCAATACAATTGTGCCTTAGCACAGACAGTGATTACCAAATGTTCAATAAATGTTCTTTTATCATGCAAACAGGTAAATGATCATGGAGCTTTCTTCGGAAGGCTTCATTAAGTTTGACCTTGCATTTATTACACATTTATTTTGCTCTCTTGCCACGCAGCGAACCTCTTCTGCTTGTTTGATGGTATCATAAAGTGATCGGTAAGATCAAACATAACAGGTGTCTATACACTGTGTTCCATGGCTGTGCTGCATTTTGGTAGAGCAGCAAGCCTTTGAGCCATTTACATGTTACATGTTTCAACAGGTTTATCTTCATGATTCTTCTCCGAAATGTCAAGTTGTGTGTGCAAGTATTCGATGCAGGAAACACAAACTGGCCACCGCAATTGTTTTATTTATCATACACCAACTCTGTAGTTGTTAGATTTCCAGCCAGTACGATCAAAAAGTAATAACTACATGTGGCACCTCAAGAGACGTCATTGAGTTTCTGCATAATACAAAGAAAATATTTCATGCGTACAAATTCGTAATGCTTATTTCCATCATAAGAACTTGTGGTAACCGGAATCTTTAATACAATTGTGCCTGCCCAGTGCCCAGTATTCCAAAAATGAATCAAGCGACATAATTGCAGAACCTTTAAACAAACTGGACAAGAATGTCTTGGAATACAAGCGATAAAGTACCAATAACGAGAAGTTCTACAAAGATATGTATTTGAAATAGTTTGAAATCAATTTACCTCTTCGTCGTTGGCTGTCGAAATTTCTTTCTTCGGAAAATGATTATAAAACCGCACAAGATCATTATAATTTATTTAAATTAATGTTTATGCTCGATTGCATAACCTGGTAAAATTGTTGAAAAGACGCAGGTGCTAGTTTGCATTCAATACATGGCGCTAAATTACAATTAAGTACACTATTTAAAAATTATCCAATAATGGAACACTCTGAAAGTCAAATATACTTTGGAATTTGTATAAAATCTTATATCACTTCACATATTAACATAGTTTGTCATAATAGGCACTCACGTTTTCAAGAAAATAGCACTGGCTATGTAAAGATACCGCATATTTGATTAAGTTAAAATTCTGGCAATACAGTATACAAAGACTGTGAAAAGCTTGCTTAACAAGTCGTTTTAAAGCAATATTTTCATAGGAAGTATTAAGATAAAGTTAGATCCATGTTCAGAAACAACTATTTATATTTCCTTGCCTTAAGAAATACGCAATAAGCAATTTAAATTGATTTAAAACATGTTTGAAAGTTTGAATGAATAGTGCAGAGGAAAGTGAATCTAAGAAATTGAAATGAGTTTTAAATCTTTGGTTTGCAAATGTAATTGTATATACTTGAGCAATTGAAAAGGCTAGGGTAGAAGTGATGTAACGAAATTATAGACATACTATGGTACTTACTACAGTTGAACACATTAACAGAAAGTGTTGCGTTGTTTCTATTTTCGCCGTATTCGTTGGATGCAGTGCAATTATAGATTCCATCGTACATCGCCTGAATGGTCTGGTTGCTGCCAAGATATACGTTGCCATACGACCATTCATAAGTGGGTTCAGGGTAGCCATAAGCCACACAAGTTATTGTGGCCGATTGATTTCCAACGCAGTAGCAAGTGTCATTTGTGCAGCTGGAACCAGTTACCGTCATATTATTTCTTGTAACTGGATCTGCAATAATTATTGTTCAATCCAAAGAAATTAGGTTTGCATGCGAAAACCAGTCTTCATAAAAAAAACTGTTGGATAATTATTGGTCACAATATCCTATCCAGGAAACACGAAATTCTTCCATTCCACATCAACCTTTCATTCGCCAGATGGCGTTGAAAAAATATCATTAGGACGTGATGGGCGCCTTGCATGGCTGCCAAACAGTTAAATTAGATTGCTCTAATAACTTGTTATCATCCGTTCATATTATGAATTGTAATCATACTGCGTAGGACTACTTGTCCGTTTGAAAATATTAACGAAGATTGTCATCATTATTATTAGCCAATTATGTCGATGTACATTGCCTTGCATAATTTAACTTTCCGACGTTGAATTACCACTTACTGAAACTTACCCGGAGGTTAATATTGACTCATGCAAGAACTTTCCTTTTACGCTCTTAGTCCAGCCACATACTGTTTTGTTTTAGCTGAACTGACTCAAGTGACAAGTTTCGTTATTATTTACAAGAACTAGAAGTCAGTAGAGCAAGGTGTTAAAAAGCAGAAACTTCGACTATAAAAAAGATTAAGCATAATACGTACAGCAGCTGAATTGTGTATCGGTTACCGTGACCCAATGGGTTATGCTTCTAATGACATTGTAAGCAGTGCACTGGTATTGTCCACCAGATGTAATAGTTTTGACCGCACCAGTAGACGTAGAATTATTGCTAAGATCCACCCAGTTGAATTCCGCTGGAGGGTTGGCATCTGCTTCACATGTTAGGGGTTCAGGTTTATAGACACAATCGTACAATGACGATATTGTCGACCATATACCCACATATCCAGGTGAATCTAAAAATATTACTCTTTTTAGTCGGTGACTTTGGTTAGAAATGTAGGCTAATATTATATTGTCTTGGAGACGGTAATATTCTATACATTCCCAGTTTGAAGTAAACATTAAGATACATTAATGTTATAACCGCAATCCCATATTAATATAAGGAATAGAAGGGTCATAAAAATTCAAATGGCTTATCCAGGAAGTAAAGCAAAACGCAAACCTTAAATTAAAGTTAGGGGCCAACCACAATAAAATGCAGAGCTCTGCTTACTTTTGCTGCATAAATTATGTTAGTGTTAGTTGCGATTGTTGGAGACTTTAAATATATATATAAATCCATTGCATATTGGAAATATCTCAGTTTGGCATGTGCTTGAGACTGCAATGGATCTGCATTGATCCCAGGTATTCAGATTAACAGAAGTCTTTACTGAATGGTAGTTGGCGCCTAAGGCATCTGCTTAAACCCTGGAACAATGGAAGAAAACCACTGTCTTAGAGACAACGTCTCCGTCCATTCACCTTCTGCATTTCTACTTGGGATATCACGGTTGTCCTTGGACAGAGGTTCGCCATAAAAGTCACTGTTATTATTACATTCACTGTTCTTTCACATGGCGATTTCTCGTTTCTCGTAAATGTGCAGGCCTAAATAATGTTCTTCAATGGCCGTCTTTCACACCGAGCATCTGTTTCAAGAATTCAACGTTTGTCTTACGGCACCTGATTAGTTTACTTACAGTTTTACCACACTGTTTCGGGACTTGTTTGCCGCCTATAATTCTCTGTAAGGTGAAGAGAATCTGTTTTACTTTTTTGTCGATATCGAAAAGTAATGTGGGGCATTCTTAGACCGCACACGTCTAGTGGACGTTCTGAAGAGATATCTGCTGACCATCATAGATTCTATCCTTCGAACGTCTTTTATCAATGACTGAAGACGGATTTATTTACAGTCCTTACTCTATCGTTAAATGCGTGATCTGTGATTTTCTCCTTTTTAAACAGTTTTAAACCTCTTATGCATGCCATTTCTTAAAATATTAGCAAAATGTTAACTTACAGAGTACGTCAATGATTGGAGAACTTGTACTGATGTTGACAGATGGAATGTTGTTGGCATAGTAATCGGTGATTGTTGGTATCAGTTGTAGATAGACATGAGCTGTATATGGCATGATATCTTGTCGACCAGCTGTAACTGTTATTTGAGATTGAACCTGGTAATTCAATGTATGATTATATAGGTAGAAACTGGACACATTTCGTCCATAGAAATCCGTCCAATAGATGTACGGTCGTAGTGTAGGAGCCGGGGCCAGAGCTCCGTTGAAAAAATATATACATGTAATTTGAACGGTTTCGTTTTCCACTACACCATTCGTAGTGTTTGCATCAATTATTGGAGGTGAATCTGAAGATAAAGAATACGTTACCTTTCAGTTATTACATCAAAATATAGTTTTCCGCTTAGGACTAAGTATAAATGGATATGCATTTTCCTCCTTCATTTAGCCATTGAATAGTGTCTGCAGGAATTGTGCTCCAAAGCTATTATTAATTTGGCTTGATTACAATATTTCTGCCGAGGTGCTGGTTTTTCACCATTTGAAAAACCCCGGTCGTCAATGCCAATTTTGCTTTGATGATGATGAGTGCTCTGCCCGAAGGCAGGTCCATTGGCTTTTATGCCACCCAGAGATGTGATGAGTGAGGTGGTTTCCGGTTGCCTTCCTCACAGACAATAATGTGGGTGAGCAACTTGTCCAGGGTCGCTTCGCAGTGACTTGAGGTAGATTCGAACCTGCGACCCTCCGGTTACAAGGCACAGAACATACAGCTACACCACCGCGTTCCAAAATTATTCTTTAAAAAGTCAATTGATGATAATTGCGCCGAATAATCAGTTCTTGAAACATCAAATTACTGTCATGGAATTTCTGAAAATCTACAAGGTAACTCGGACCTAATTTTGTTCGCTATCTCGAAATGTCCATACTGATGTGTGATGCTGCAGACCCGGTGAATATCCGAATTCATTCTAAATTCTGTCAAAGCTGTTTACAGTTCTGATCAAATTACTTTAAAATAGCTTCCTGTTATTCAATTATCCGTTTCTGAAAAATCTACAAGGTAAATGCGGATCTAATTTTGTTCTTTGGCTATTATTATTATTATTATTATTATTATGAGCCATACTTATAACCGTTAGAATTAGACCTAATGCCGGTGCAAACTATTATAATAAGTTGCATGTAAACGCGACTTGCCTATAACAGTGAGAATGGAGGAAAGCGAATTTGCTCCGATGAAACATGAGTAGACCCCGCCTTGGTTCATGGTTATGTTGAAAACGATAAGGTTGCAAACCCTTCCTCCTCCAAACGACTCCACTGCATAATGATCACCAAAAGGAGCGTTCACTGTTGAACAGCCTGGACCGACGATTATTAGTTGATTAGTCGCAGTACCGTCTTTTGATGAAACCCAATAATCTATCGGCGCATCAGCTGTACAGTTAAGCTCTACTTGTTCTCCTATCTCTGCCACTGCGTTTGACGGTCCCTCAGTAATTGTTGAGGTTATCCCTGTAAAAATGTCATATTATTATTTTTGATTATTATCACTATTGTTACAATTATTATTACTACAAATATTAGTATTTTTCCATTATAGGCCTAACTGCTAAATTTTATTATTGTTGTTGTTGTTGTTGTCGTTATTGTTGTTGTTGCTGCTGTAGTTGCTGTGTTGTTGTTGCTTTAGTTGTTGCTTTAGTTGTTGTTGTTGTTTCTGTAGCTGCTGCTGTTGCTGCTAATACTACTACAACTATAGTAGTTTTATTTAGCGCCCCTTCAAGACTGTCTACTCAGGTACGCCCCAGCCCAGCCGCGGTCATACATGGCGATCTTAAAACTAGAGAGGAACAGCGAGAGTGGCCCAGATTCCGTGCTATCGGAAGCCCAATCCAGGTCACAGGGAGAGAAAACGCATGGCACTGCCGGATAGCTTTCCTCGAACTCGGCTTTCATAGTTGAACGGAGAGAGCAGCGGATATGGAGGAGCCAGGCTCTCAATTCAGAGTGGGACTAGTGCAGACAGGTAATGCGCTGCGGATAAGTGAGCCAGTGGAAGACATCCCCCCATATGCCCTGAGACTTACTTGAATTTAGGAATGCGACCCACTTAGCGAGCAGCCGCACTCCGGGCCCTGTTAAATCTCTTAACCCTTTGGAGGTGAGGAGAAGCATTGTAACGTTAACGGTGAGGTGGGGTATGCTGGACATACCCCAATACATTTTTTTACTACTGCAAGTCGCAATATCAACTACATAACGTTAGGGCGTGAGCTAAGTCTATAGTTTTTGTAACCAATTATCAGCTAAACTGGTGATTATCGGGTGAGCAAAAAGGCCTAACTGTTTTAAATCACAAAGGCCAGCGCGGGGGTGCTCAAACTCAACAGCGGCTCACTACAATGGCGTCTTTGTGCCTCCCTTGAAAAATCCAACGTTTGTGAACATGTGACATAATTCCCGTTATAATGGATCGATTTTGCATCCATGCAAAACTATATATCATTATCTTATATATTATATCTGCAATATCTTCCATAATCGCCGGTTTTTTTCTGCACTAAGCCGTGAAATTTTTTAAATTAATTAAAATCAACATACATACGAAAAACTTTAATTTCACTTTAATATGCCCAAAAAAATTAAAAAAATACGTTCAAAAGTTCCTTAAATTGTTCTAAGAGTAAAATCCGTATTTCACATTCACTAAGGTAGACAAAAATAATCAAAGCTGGTTCGACAGAAACTTCCGTAGAAAACGCAGCGTAGAATAGCTAGAGGGTGTGTCATACCCCACCTCACCTCCAAAGGGTTAAGCACGGCAGACCTGCAGCCATCGTAAATGGCGCGATTTAGTGAACAGGCGTTGAGGCAGCGGTGCCGAAGGAGAAGGACTTCTGCTCCCACTAGGGAGCAGAAGAAGATAATATATAGAGGAGTGGGTAAGGACAGATTCAGCCTGGGTAGCCCAAATGGCGCGAGGACCTAGGGAGATTTAGTGGAACCATTGGCAACCATAAACATACCTGTCCTGCAGACAACATACATGCACACATACATACATGCATACGTACATTCATGCATATGTACATGCATACATACATACATACATGCCTACATACATACATACATACATATATATATACATATATATATTATACATAGGCATACATATATATCTACGTACTTACTTATTCAGTAATATTTATTAGAGTTAGCGTCCGCATTATTAGATACCAGGTGGCAAAGGTCACAAATAAATATTCATATTTACGATAGGCAAACACTGAATGTCTCCGTTAAACATCGTAAACCTAGATTGAAGTATATTTGCTGAAATTCAAGTACTGTTGTATTTTAGTCAATATTAGCTTCGCAATAATGCCATTGCCGCAAGCAGTGAACGAGATAAGAGAAGGCTTGAGAGGCCTAGTTCAGACTAAAGGACGAAGGCAAATGCGGTCTACATTGCAAGCATCTGCTTAAACATAATTTACCCATCTGTGTCTAGGCAGATTATCATTATAAAGGAAATACCTTGGACCTTGTATTTATGTGATTCAGCGATCAGCCGCTAGACGGTTTGTTGTTCCAATTTGGATAATGGGCACTTATGGTGCAATGTTCTCATTTGGGAACAACATGCAAATTTATCGCAGAGAACCTGTTCAAGTTGCAGTTTGAACTTGCTACAAGTAGTTATACCTTATGAACAGCACAGGTTGCTGAGCTAGGGCAATAAAACCACACATCAGTGTTAAGTAACTAGTTTTCAGCGTGAAATAAAATATTAAAAATACCGACTGTTCATTGTGTTTCTGCAAGTCAACGATTAATTTATCAGGCTATCTGTTGTCATAAAATAAAAAAATAGTTAAACACTAGGTTGTTGCCGCTAACAGACTGTTTTTTTATGAAATAGTTAACAAAACTATACAGCAATGTGATCATACAATACACCGACTTCAACTTGAAGACGCCAGGCATCAACCATGCACAGTCATGTTCAAACCGTTGATAAAAACGACAATACCATTACTTGGATCAAAACACGGGGTGATAGTTAGACATGAATTGGTCTAGAATATGTGAAGATTGTACTTTTCAATGACAAAATCCCGCAACTTCAAAGATGGCTACTCCACATAGAAATTTCTGTAAAACTTGTGATTAGGATAATGTACAGTATAATAGATAAGGAATATTTGACAGTCCAAAACAGCCAACTACTAGTAACTAAGTAAAACAGCACATTTATTTCAATTCATCCTCGCGTTCCCAAATGGGAACAATCGGCACTAATGGATTCAGTAGACTTGCATTGGGAGCTGTCGATGCAGAAGAGCATGGGCGTAGCCAGGATAAAATTTCGGAGGGGGTTTTAAGATTTCGGGGGTTTCCAATGGAAATGGTCGCCAAAAGTTAAGGTTTTTGGTATTTCGCATGTAAAAGCATAGGCTATAAAAAATTCGGAAACTTATTTGTGTGTGTGGGGGGGTTGAATCTCTAAATGCGCCCATGCAGAAGAGTGAAAAGGAAGACAAGTTAAAGAAGTAGGTCCTAGTGTAATTACACTCAGTTTGAATTGTTCTTGTGTTTCAATATTGAAACGCTGGAAAAAGTCGGTTAAAACAACAAAGTTACTTTTTACCTGTAGTGGTTGCTGCTGTTGTCGTCAACGACGTTGTTTGCGATGAGGCTAAAAGTATAAAACTGTTTAGACTGGGACAAGTTTCAATTAGTAGAAATTGTTTATGCAGTAAAGCTAATTATTTGAGTAATCAAAAAAAACTTGTGTCATCCTTGCATTGAGAGACTGGCAGAGTAGTAAAAATCCTTATAGGGCCTAAACATCAACGTGATTTCTTTAAATAGAAAATTTCTTATCTTAAGTAGGCCATACGCGTATAATATAGCGGACTGACACTACACATGATAATTCATTTAAAGGAAAACTCCAATTGTCTATGCGACTATTATTGCTTTTCGTCAATGCTTGAAACTGATTTTTTACTTGGAGTGTTTGCGAGTAGATAATATATTTATGAGCGCTCTCTTGACAGACCGATATGTGCCAACGGAGAAATCACCTACAGCGTAGCCTAATATTTGTAAGGTTATTGCAAAAATTATAAATAAGAGAACAAATGTAGGCTATCTATATTCAGGAATGACTTTATAGTTGATACAATTTGATCCTTACAGCATTCTGTGACATCTTCTGAACTGCTTCCGCTTGAAAAACGAGCAGTTCCTGTGTAATTTGACGACATGGGGTCAATATAAGCAGTGCAATAATATACGCCATTGGTTGTGACATCTGTTAAGACTTGAGAATTAATAACAGTGTTATTAGCTCCAGTCCATTTGTACGAAGCAGTTGGGTAAGTATCTGCATTGCATGTCAAAATCAATTGGTCATATTCCTCAGAACAGGCACATGTTCTATTATCGCAACCTTCGATAAATGTCACGTTAGTCCACGTAGATTCACTATGAGGAAATCCTTCAAAATAACAGTGAGCAGATAGTGTATAATAATAATATTCATAATTATGAATGCATGCTGTGAATAACACGTTGGTAAAAACAGTGTATGTAGGCAACTCAGATCGTAATCGTAATCGTAAACTCCAGACTTCTAAAGCGCCACTCGAAACCCAAGCGCAGGGCACCAGCTTATTCACGAGCGCTGCGTCTAGTCATAAGGGTTCTCCAAGAGAATAGTCCGAAGGAGGTCCGAGTCCTGATTCCAGAGGATCAGATGGGTCAGAGTAGCTGCTTGGGTGGGTGTCGTTTAGGTCGAGAGTTGGAAAGTAGATGATCAGTTGAGTCGGGGTAGGAGTTCTTGAAAAGGAAAGACTTAAGTTTCGAGTGGAAACCTTGGGGTGATGGATAGAGCAGATGACCGCTTACCTCGATACTGGTCAAGAGATTGCACTACTTAGACGACAGTCGAGGCTATGCAAACATATAACTCGTTCACTTCAACAATCTGAATGATAAATTTGTAAATTTTCTTTATTACAAAATCTGCTTCCCGAAAATAAAAGATTCTTATTGTAAGCTCATTATGTAGAACGCTTCATCTTGAAATTCTAGCATTCTGAATAAATGTTCCTACTACATGCATGTTTCAAGGATAATTTCTCTATTTCTCTGCTTGTTTCTCTTGAGAATTACCAAACTACTGTCCCTGCAGTTTTGAATCAATAGGACTACATTTAAACCCAATTAAGACGAATTCTATCCGGGAAAAGTCTCCTCTTCGAAATGATTCAAATTCCAATTGAAGCTGACATCCATCGAAACGTGGTGTATTTTCATAATGGCGCAATAGAAGTCTAACGAAGTGTCCTACTGTGCAGACAGAAGACATCCCGTTGCATCGAGAATTTGGAACGATGACAGGCGGTATACGGTGTCTGTAGGTCAGAAGCTCAAATGTTGATCTGCGAAAGCTACAAGATTATTCTTAAACAATAGATTATAATATGATTCATCTGACCAGTGAACGTCATTTTATAAACGCGTAGTGAAAAGGTTGTGGAACCCACGTTGCGCAGTCAATGAAGATAAAAAAATTCTAAGAAATCAACTATAAAAATTCAAGAAATAATCTTACTGCAGTCTGGCGGGTCTAAATAACCCGTTGGAATAAAAGAGCCCGAGTTGCGATGCACCTCATTCCGAATCGTATTGGATGCTACGCAAGTGTAATTTCTATTGATTTCTGCAAGGTCCAAAATTCTTTCGTTACTTATGCTGACATTCTCCTTGGTATCAAACCATTCGTAGCTTGGTAGAGGACTTCCAAGTGAACTGCACGCCACGACCTTGACTTCACAACTAGTTCCACCAATCCATATAAGTTGAGAATCGTAATATACGAAATCAACGTATGCAGGGCCGACTGCAAAAAAACAAAATACTTCATTATCAAATGGGAAAATGCAAGGATTCAAGGCTATCGTACTGAGATGTGAGTTACAAACTGATCGTGCCAGTCGCCATAGAAGATCATTGACCTGTTTATTTTGCTCCCGACCTGCTTAATAACCTGCCCAAAATTCTTTGAAAATTTTAATATCTTCTTTTCATTTCAAACATCAACATCTGTCCCATAGGATCACTATTGCACTTATTAGTTCTAAACGACATTTTAACGTTTATGTCAACAGAAGTCTAGGCATACGTTGTAAACTTTAAAATTGAAATGCTCATGTAGTCTTTGCCGCCGTTACGTCAGAAAGTAGTGGAAATAAATACAATATTGTCGATTACTTCGCGAAACTAACCTTTTCGCGTCGATGCCTTTTCAGTTGTTTACGAATTGCATCAACGTTATAATTATACATTTGCAAAGAAATGAATAAATAACAATGAGGCGCTGCAACATTGAATATTTCTTCGGAAATAAATCTGAAGGAAAACGCGTTAAGCAGAATGACATGACTGTTAATGCCGACGTTGGTGTAATTGAGAACGATGATAATGCTAGCGAATTGCAGAATTTCGTTGATCTAAGTTGTGCTCCTTGATGAATCAAAATCAAACATTAATTTCTTCGACCTGCCGAATAACTCCCATGACCCTGAAGCGACCTACTGAAATTGCATACCTGACGCCGTCACCGTTCTAGCCCTAGTTTATTGGTTCCGCGACACTTAATCTATAGACATTTGGCCGACAGACATTTTCCATACAAGTGTATCTGTATCCGTTCGGGCTAATCAACAGAGGCCGTTTTCTTATAGTTTCGCTAAAACGTGCTAAATATTATCAGAGATCCAGCTTCTAATTACTGAAACGATTATTTTATCAATCCAACTTCTATTTAAATTAAAAATTAGATTCATCCATATAATTTTTTGCAGCCTCTATTTACCGGAAAAATATTTCTAACAATACAGCTTCTATTTCAACAAAGGAATGTTTTCATCAATCCCACTTCTATTTATGGAAGTAGACGAAGTGGCGTAGACGAAATGTCTGTAGACGAATTGTCGTGACACCTAGTTTATCATAATAATAATAATAATAATAATAATAATAATAATAATAATAATAATAAAATAATAATAATAATAATAATAATAATAATAATAATAATAATAATAATAATAATAATAATAATAATAATAATAATAATAATAATAATAATGATAATAATAATAATAATAATAATAATAATAATAATAATAGTGGCACATTTATCAAACCCACGCCCGACATGGATGAGGAGTAGCCGTTCCAGACACATTGCTTTTATAATTTCCCAGTCCCTGGGGGAATGAAGTACCTCAGGGCAAAAAAAAAAAAAAATAATAATAATAATAATGATAATGATAATGATAATGATAATGATAACGATAACGATAACGATAACAATAACAATAATAATAATAATAATGATAATATTTATTCTTTAATGAAGCGCGTGACAATCGCACTGCGCTGTACATGTACAATTATGCAACAATTGAAAAAATTCATAAGAACGCAAATGACAGAAGGCATAAATCTTAACTACTAGCAGAACAGACAGCCTGCAATACACGGCGCTAAGAGCAGCCTACAAAGCATGTCCGCCTATGGACCTCGATCTCCGTACCTCTCGCTCTCTATGCCATATCATATCAAATTAAAAGAAAAGAAAACAAACAAACGATGTCGCTATAGAAAAAGAGGATGTACTCACATACAGAGCTAATGAGTGACTATGTTTTACGAAAGCTAAATAGTTAATTACCGTACCATCTGATAGCTAAATAATGTAATAACTTCAAAGTGTTCGCATTCAATTGATTAATCATTCAATAACTGCTCTTAATAAGCGCGCAAATTCACTATATTTGACTCTGTTATTCAACTTTAAAAGAGGCGAGTGCCTAAAAACTCGTCCATTGTTTATACCGAACTCAAACCCACAATCATTGAGTAGGCTATCATTCACGCGTGCTACCGAAAAGAGAATGAGTCGGGATTTTTTCAATTTGATTCGGTTAGCAATCACGGTCACTGTTTCAATCAAATCAATTTTCATTGTCATCGGAACTACATTTTGTGTTTATCCTACGCTTAATATTGCGCCCTTAAGATACCTCGTAACACGAAGTCTGTCGATTTTACCGCAGTAGTCCCTATCTTAATTTAACCCTCGGGCTACCAAGGAAGGGTGGTAACGTTTTTATGCATAAATTTTTTCATATGGAATATAAATTTTACATTTTAGGTAGCTGTAGCAGGTTCATTGGCGCACATTTTTAGGTAAACATAATGGTGGTAGCTCACTCCATTCAAAAGTTATACCCGATATACCCGAGGTACCAGAGGGGTGGATACCAGCCCCTTAGGTTTTCGACTATAGCCTATTGATTATTCTTCCTAGAAGAGAAACAAATATACCATTCTTTAGAGGGAATGCAGGGCTACATTTACGTACTTATATGTTTGTCTTTTGAAAACCGGAAGTGATCAAAATAAATAATAATACTCGTAATGTGCGTGAAAAATGGCTGAATTCAAGCATTCCCCTTAGTTTTTTTGTCTGTAGCATATTCATTTATCTTCCTGGAAGAGAAACAAATATTCCATTCTTTAGAGGGAATGTAGGGCGTAATTTGAATACTTACAATTTTGATTTTTGAAAACCGGAAGTGATCAAAATAAATAATAATACGCGTAATCTGAGTGAGAATGGCTGAATGCAACATCACAATGTAAAAATTGATATTTCTACGTAAACGAAAGTTCTTGTGACGCCTGTGATAAGTATGCATGCATGTATGTATGTATATATGCATGTATGTAAGTATGTACGTATGTCGTATGTATGCAGGGATGGATCTATGTATGGATAGATGGTAGTATGCATGTATGTTTGTATGTTTGTACGTATGTATGTAGGCCCTATGGATGTATGCATGTAAGTATGTATGTATGTATGTAGGTATGTATGTATGTATGCATGTATGTATATATGTATGTATGTATGTATGTATGTACGTATGTATTCAGGGATGGATCAATCTATGGATCAAATCAATCAAATCAAATCATTTTTTTTGTAACCAAACCAAACAAACGAAACAAACCAAACAATCACTTTACAATTACACAGTTGCAAAATATACAGTCAGTAGGAGATGGCCACAAGGAAAGGCCCTGAAGGGATCATTAATCCCGGTAAGTAGGGCCACCTATGTACAAGTTAAACAAAAAGATGCAACGGCCTAGAAATGCTTACTAGGTATGACAGTAGGTCGTTTCGATTATTAGATAGAATCTTAACTGAATTAGGTAAAATCAGAATCTTAACTAAATAAGAAAACCAAAAAAAATGAACCATTGGAGAAGGACATATGCGTGGGAGGTAAATATTATGCACAGACATTAGGATTCATCCAGAAACATTATTATTAACACCAATCAAATAAGTGCGTAGTTTTTTTAAACAATACTAATGAAGGAGATTGCCTAATTCCTTGTGGAATGTTATTCCAGATTGAAGGTCCAGTAGCTCTAATTGAGAACAGACGGGAGTTAGTACGAGCAAAGATGTATCTATAATTACTAGAGTTTCTTGTAGAATGGGAATGTATTTCTGATGTAAGACTAAAAAAGCCCTTGTAAACAGCAAGAAGCAGGCCATGGTCGTAACGGTATATGAATTCACCAGTTTGATCAAGCTTGATTTGTTCGAATTTTAGTATGTTAAGCTTGCAGAATAGTGGGGCAGTATGTGATCCATATGCAGCACCAGCCACTATGCGAATCACCCTTTTTTGCAGTATTATAAGCCTATGCAATCTAGTGGTGTAGGTAGATGCCCATATCAGATTACAGTATGATAAGTATGGATACACAAGTGTATAGTATAATTTTATGCGAACAGAGGGTGGTAGGAGGTATGCAGTACGTGCTATGATCCCAGTATTTTTAGCAATTTTTGAGGAGATACATTTTATGTGGTCCTTCCATGTTAGATGCTGGTCTACATAGACTCCCAGAAATTTTGTGGACTCAACTCTGGAGAGGGGAGTTCCATTAATGCTTAGTATAGGGTACTGCGAGGGACAAGATTTCCTGTGAGACCTAAATAAGATATAGTTCGTTTTATCAAGGTTAAGGGTAAGTTTATTGGCACAGAACCAATTTGCTGCCAGTGTGAGTTCCTTATTTACTATTTGAAACAGGGTTTCCAGAGAACTGTGGGAATAGAAGACATTTGTGTCATCTGCAAACAATATAAAGTACAATTTTGAAGAAACATTGGGGAGGTCATTTATATAAATTAGAAATAGCAGGGGACCTAAGTTAGACCCTTGTGGTACACCAAATTTGATAGCTTTTAGATCAGAGAGAGAGCCATTGCAATAGACACATTGCGAACGGCTTTCTAAATAACTTTTAAACCACTGGAGTTGGTTACCGCGTATTCCATACCTTTCCAATTTACTTAGTAGAATCCCATGATCGACAGTGTCGAAGGCCTTAGCCAAGTCAAAAAAGATACCTAATGAATATTCGTTTCTTTCAATGGCAGCAGAGATTCTATCTTGCATGCTTAATAGAGACATAGATGGAGAATGGCCAGCTTGAAAGCCATGCTGAGAAGGGAATATTACATTGTTTTTTACAAGAAAGCCATTGATTCGCTCATACATAATTTTTTCGAAGAATTTAGAGAAATAGGGGAGAAGGGAGATGGGTCTATAGTTAGTAAAATTATCTCTGGATGTATGTATGTATGTACGCATGTATGTATCCATGAATGAATTTGTATTTATGTGTGTACATGCATGCATACATATACATGTATATATGTATGGATGTATATTTGTATGTATATAAACATGTGTATGGATGTATGTGTGTATCTTGGATACATAGATCAGTTTCAAAATACACATAATCTTATATTTGTTTATCTAACTGTTCTAACAAGTACAAGATGTACGCAATAATATAAAATTTTATAAATTATCGCTAATTATTGGTTCCGTTGTTAAAAATTATGTAATTTCGAGGTGCATTCACATAATGTACAGCTAAATATACCATTTTGTACAGAATTGAAGGCTGAATCCATTGCTGTATTACAAGATATGGTATGTGAAACCAAATCCACGGGGGTCGTAACCACCACCCCCTTGGAAGCCGATGTCACAAAAACTTGGTAGCCTGAGGGTTAAAGCTGAAGGGTGAAATGCAATGTATTATGAATCCATAGCTGTGGTGATATATCTAAAATCAACTTGTGCCCGTTTCAGGAGACCCTAGTGAAGGAAAGTTAGAGTTTGTCGTCGAAATGAAGACGTTTCTTATTCGACCTCGTTCGCTGGGTCACCAAATCCCCGTATGGCAATCATATCACGCGTTCGTGTAGTGGCAAAGGAGCTGAATAGACTATACGTCGTCAGACATTATTATCTTAGTTATCCCCGTATGAATGAGAAATGCAAGAGGAGAGAAGCTAGTAGAATTTTGGAAAAGACAAGAACTGTTGATAGCAAACGCCTGGTTCCAACAACAAAACAGGAGATGATACACACGGAAAGCACCTGGAGATGGTGCATGATATGATAGCATGGAAACTGTATGGATCTCTCAACCGATTGCAACAGTTTGCGTATCTATTGCAGACTTTGAATTGCGTCACTAGCAAAATTGTAAAAAAATTCATTCTCATTATTTTGTAAATTACACACCGAAACAAGTAGCAAAATGTTTACTTACAGAACACTTCAATTGTGGGAGAAATTGCGCTGCTATTCACAGGAGGAGTGTCATTTGCGTAAATCGGACTGGCCGATGGAATCAGCTGTAAATAGACATGACATGTGTATGGCGTAATATCTTGTCCTGCAGCTGTGACTGTTAACTGAGAAACAGCCGTATTCTCTGTCGTTGAATCGTAGAAGCTGGAAACAATATTCTCATAAGAATCCTTCCAAACGAAGTAGGGTCGTAGCGTCGGAGCTGGTGCCACAGATCCGTTATAATTCAAACTACATGCGATCACGACTTTCTCATTGGTCACTAGAGCACTCGTACTGTTAACTGTAATAGCTGGAGGGGAATCTGAAAATCAAGCATTCGTACCTTTTAAGAACTTTACAGCTTAAGTGCAAATGTAAACGGCTATGCAATCGAAATAGACACCAATACATTTCACTCTACTGAAAGCCAATGAAATCGTTTGCTGTGGGCCTCTTGCCTGCCTATAATAACGTCAAAATAGTGAACGTCGTCAAACCTTGTTGTCGTCACGTTCAGACAAATTTGATGAACACATAAAACAGTTATAGCAGAATGCTTCATACCTATAACTGTGAGAATGGAGCATGACGAATTTGAGCCTTGTACACATCTATAAACTCCCGCTTGCTCCATTGTTATGTTGAAAACGATTAGATTGCATGTTGTTCCTCCTCCAAACGACTCCAATGCATAATGATCACCATAAGGAGCGTTCACTATTGAACAGCCTGGACCAACGATTGTTAGTTGATCAGTTGCAGTTCCGTCTTTTGATGAAACCCAATAATCTATGGGCGCATCAGCTGTGCAGCTAAGTTCTACTTGTTCTCCGATCTCTGCCACTGCGTTTGACGGTCCTTCAGTAATAGTTGCGGTTATCCCTGTAAAAATGCCATATAATATTTTCAATTATTATCAATATTATTACAATTATTATTTCTACAATAATTAGTATTTTTCCATTATTTCGGGTCAATGTTATTATTATTATTATCATCAACAACATCATCATCATCAACAGCAGCAGCAGCATCTTCATAATCATAATCATAATCATAATCATCATCATCATCATCATCATCATCATCATCATCAGACATCAGCATTACAATTATTACAACATTAGTTTTACATAGCACCCCTTCCAGACTGCCTACTCAGGTACGCTCCAAACCCTGCCCGGGTTAAACATTGCAGTCTTAAGGCTAGAGAGGAACTGTGCAGGGTGCCCCAAAGGCGTTAGTCGCAGTGCCACCAGAAGCCCATTCCAGGTTGAAAGGGCCAGAAAACGCATAGCGCTACCGGATACAGGCCCGCATTGAGGCTAGTGCTGACCCGGGTGCCGTAATCACCTTACGATCACCTATCCGCCACACACATATTTATAAAATGCGGGGCCCTCAAAACTGCGGGCCCGGTGCTGCAGCACCCTTAGTACCCCTTAATTCGGGTCTGGCCGGATAGCTTACCGCGAACCACGGGTTTCGGCTTGCACCGTTGAGCGGAGAGAGCCGCGGCGCTGAACAACCAATGTGGAACAAAATATTTCTCCGATATGGGGAGAGCCAAGTCCTCAATTCAGAGTCGGACCAGTGCAAATTCGCGATAGGTAATGCGCTGTGGATAAGGGAGCCAGTGGAAGACATCCCCCATGTACCATGAGACTTGCCTGAATTTAAGAATGCGACCCACTAAGCGAGCAGCAGCACTCCGGGCCCTGTTAAGTCTCTCAAGCCCTCAAGCCTGTAGCCCATCGTGAATGGCGCTAGAGTAGTCAAGGCGTGAAACTACGAATGAGTGAACAAGCGTCGATGCAGCACATGGAGAGAAGGAGCTGGAGATCACCTTGAGTTGTTTAATCAGACAGTAACAGCTACAGCAGAGGTGATTAATCTGCTAGATATAATGTAAGCTCCTGTTGTAGGTTCCGGACTGCGAACGAGAAAGTGAGACAGGGATATTTGAAGGCCAGGGACCCAATGTCTATTTAAGTTGGATGTAAACGGGTGCCGAGTCAGATAAGCCGGGTCTTGGTGGGGTTTAACCGCAGGCGGTTTACGGACATATGGGTCTGCAGGTTAATTGCTTCCGCCACATGGACTGACTGAGCCGCCGAACAGTAGACATATTGTATTGTATTGTATGGTACTCAAACATTTATAAAGCGCCACTCATAGGGTGAACCATTCAGAGGCGCTCCCAGTGCGAAAGGCCAAAGAGAAGAAAAAGGTTTTGAGAAAAGCAAAGGTGGAAGAGAGGTTACTAGCTAGAATTCGAGAGCGAGTAGATGGAGACAGAGCATTCCAAAGAGAGGGACCAATTGAGGTAAAGGACCGGGACTGAGCCATAGCTGTTCTAGTATGAGGAACTAGAAGCTCAAGTCTGTTTGATGAGCGTAGTGGTCGATGGGAGGAGGCTGAAAGAGGCCGGAGTAATACATCAGCTAAATATTTTGGGGCAAGACCCCTTTGTGCCTTGAAGACTAAAATTAGGATTTTGAATTTAATGCGAGCAGAGAGAGGAAGCCAGTGCAGTTGTTCAAACATGTAAGTAGAAATGTGAGAGTACCGTGGTAGGCGTGCTACTAATCTGGCGGCAGCATTTAGGACCGACTGAAGAGGTGAAAGACGAACCTTAGGAAGACCAATGAGAAGAGAATTACAGTAATCAATTCGGGAGCATATGAAAGCATGAACCAGAGTTGTGAAAACAGAAGATGAAACAGAACACCGAACAGCCCTAACACGCCTTAAATGAAAATAAGAAGAACGTGTCAGGCTAGAGATATGGTCTTTAAAAGAAAGGGAGCTATCTAGCGTAACACCCAGATCACGTACAGTTGAAGAAAAGGAATAGTGCGGGAAACTTTCCAAGAGGAGAACAAAATCAGTCTTATTGGAAGTCATCATCATAGGGCTGACTGAGGACAGCCTCATCAGTGAGCAGGAGTCCGAGTTCGACAGGGAAGATTATGCAGAGGAGGGGCTAAGGACAGAACCCTGGGGTAGCCTAAATCGAGCAGGGACCCAGGCAGAGCTAGTAGAACCATTGGCAACCATAAAGAACCTGCTTTGCAGAAAAGAAGCGAACCAGCCAATGACAATACCGAAGAGGCACCCAAGGAGACGGACAGGCGATGCTGAAAACATCTTGGTCCACTGTGTCGAATGCAGCGCTCACATCGAACAATGTCCAGAGGGTGACCTGAGATTTATAGATAGTTCCATGACCGCGTAAGGTTTTCGTGGAGTAGCGCTTACGGGTCTCTGACTGATAGGTTGGTAGAAGGTGATCTTTTCCATATAATGAGGCAGTAGGGCATCAACGAAATTCTCAATAATCTTCGATAAGAAAAAGACATATGATATGAGCTTAAAATTAAACCTGGGTTGAAGTAATATTGGCCCACATACATACATACATACATACATACATACATACATACATACATACATACATACATACATACATATACATACATACATACATACATACATACATACATACATACATACATACATACATACATACATACATACATACATGTACATACATACATACATACATACATACATACATACATACATACATACATACATACATACATACATACATACATACATACATACATACATACATACATACAAGTATACATACATACATATGCATACATACATACATACATCCATACATACATACATACATACATACATACATACACATACATACATAGGCCTACATACATACACACATACACACATATATACATACATGCATGCATACATGCATACATACATGCATACGAGCATACATAATATTGTGCACACACACAGATATATCTACGAACTGACTTATTCAGTAATAATATTATTAGCGTTCGCATAACTTAGATACCAGGTTGCAAAGATCACATATAAATAGTGATATTTATGACAGGCAAACAATGAATGTCTCCGTTAAACATCATAAACCTGGATTGATGTATATTGGCCGCAATTCAAGTACTGTTGTATTTTAGTCAATAATTATTAGCTTCGCAATAATGCTTTTGCCGCAAGCAGTGAACGAGATTAGGCCTACAGAAAGCATGAGAGGCCTTGAGCAGACTAAAGGACGAAGGCGAATGTTTGGCTTAAGTCTACATTGCAAGCATCTGCTTAAAGATAATTTACCCATCTTTGTCTAAATAAATCATCAATAACTACACCCGCGATAAGGAAAGATGTTAAATTATTGATAATAAATTATCAACAATTACACGATAAAGGAAGCATAAAATAGGACGATATCCGATATCATCAGATCTTAACTAGTTAAATATTAGCTAGTTTGATGTTAGGCTACATCACATTACTTTAAAGTTTGTCTCTAAGGCTTGTCATACTGAGTACCATTATACTGAATACAATGTTTCAAAATAAATATTTTCTAATTAAAGATTCTTCATATTTTTTATTTCTGAATAACGAGATAGGTGTGTGCATACATTTGAAAATCTTTTTCAGCAAGTAGATTATTCTTAAGAAAACTTTTCGCAGCAAGACTTCAACCGAAGTTGGATCTTTTTACAGCACAGCTGTTTTAAATAAGAACAACTAAATATTGTGACTTAATCAAGCATCATAATTTTAGTTTATTTAACAGAGAACTGTCGACAAAACGCAACAGAATACATGAGTCTTGAGAGAGGCTATTTTTCATTTAGTATACACGTTTTTGAATAGCATGCGTGATACGACGATCTTATTGTTCTTAGTTGTAAGTTCAAAGGGATGGAGCCTGGGGCGTAGGTTACAGTTACTAACAGACCAGGTAGGAAAGAGCATGCGGAGGATATAGTCGTTATCTTTAATGAATAATGCAGAAGAAAGTGAATTTAGTAAAAACAAATTGAATTGTTATGCCTTGCTCTTACATGTGAATTTGCAAGTATTTTTAGTAACTCAAAAGATAACGGCACAGATTGATGCAGATTATAATTTATAGAAACACGGATGTACGTACTACAGTTGGAAACTTCGAAAGAAAGCGATGCGGCGTATCTATTTCCACCGTATTCGTTGATTGCTGTGCAACTATAGATTCCATTGTACATCGCCTCAATGGTCTGGTTGCTTCCAAGATAATCGCTGCCGAACCACAATGTATAAGTGGGTTCAGGAACGCTATAAGCCATGCATGTCAGAGTGACTGGTTGGTCTCCAATGCAAGTGCAAGTGCCGCCTGAGCAGCTGGGTCCACTTATTGTCATATTATCCAATGTAACTGAATCTAAAATTTATCATTAGACAGGAATCAGGCAAGATTTTAAAACTGTGTACGAACTATTATGCTATAGCAGTAATTATTGTCCAGATGATCTGGTAGGCCTACAAAATAACCTCCAGCGATCTCAGCATCAAGAGACATCAAATGCAACTGAAGCAACTGGCGTGTTTCTACACCATTTACCAACAGCATCCGATTCAGGAAAAAAAATTCTCCAAAATTCTGACGACAAGATCACTTCCATTTCACCGCCAACCTGTAGCTCTCGGTCATAGTCAATTGTGTACGTAAACTCATAGATTTTTACTTTCCGACTCTGAATTACCACCGAACAAACCTTCCTCGGAGGTGAATTTTGACTCAAGCGCGAGATTCAATTGTACTCTATTATAGGTCTAACCTCAAAATGCTTTGTATCAGCTGAATTCGTTCAAGTGACAAAGTCTCGTTACAATTTACAAGAACTAGAAATAATTAGAGCAAAGTATTCGAAACGTAGAAGCTTAGCCCTATAATAATTATATGAATTGTATACGTACAGCAGCTGGTTTCAGTGACAGTTTTCGTTTTGCTATATATTTGGCTCCTAATTTCATTGTAAGCAATGCACCGGTATTCTCCGCCAGACGTAATATAGTTGACCGCATTGCTAGTTAAAGTATTGTTGTTCTGATCCACCCACTGGTATTGCGCTGGTGGTTTGGCATCTGCTGTACATGTAAGGTTTTCCAGTTTATAGACACAGTTATCTGTTGTCGATATTGTCGACGCTATGCTCATATTTCCAGGTGAATCTAAAAATATTACTATTGTTTAGTCTGTGGCTTTGGTTAGAAATGCAATCTCAGTATTAGATATTTACATACGTCTGTTAGACACTATAACAATTATAATTAGACACTACTTATTAGAAATCATTATGATACACAATATTAGACACATTATTAGACACAGTGTCCTTGTGACGGTAATAGATCTTCATGCATTCCCAGATTGAAGTACATATTTTTACACATTCATGTAACAACCGCAATCCAATTTTTGTAATAGAGTCAGATGAGCCAGATTCAATGCAAATACCTTACATGTATAAGAAAATAAGGGTTAAATGCACACTTAAAGTTAGCGCAATAAAACGCAGAATCCCATTTTTGTAATAGAGTCAGATGAGCCAGATGCAATGCAAATACCTTACATGTATCAGAAAATAAGGGTAAAATGCACACTTAAATTAAAGTTAGCGCAATAAACGTGTTCTGCGTTTTATTGCGATAACTTTTAGGGTCATAATAACTTTGGCTGCAGAAATTGTGCTATTGATGGATGTGATCTTTGAAAACTTTAATTCTCTGAGGCCACTGCAAATTAGATATCTCAGGCTGGCACGTGCTTGCGACAGTAAAGGATCTGCATTAAATGCCAGGTATTGACATTAACAATTGTCTTAACTAAAATATGGTAGTTGGCTTCACTGGCATCTGCTGAATCCTGGTACGACAGAAGAAAATCATTGTGCTCTAGCCATTGTCTCCCTCGTTTCACCTTTCGCACTTCTGTTTGGAATATCAGTTTAGTCCACTGGCAGAAGTTAGCCATTACAGGCCATTATATAGCATTCACTGTTGTTTCAATTGGGACTAATTACGCAGATGCGTCTTTTTGCATGAGTTTCTTGGCGAGTTTTCGTTTGTGGTTAAATATGTGATACTCTTCAACCCTCGGGCTACCAAGGGGTGGTTACCACCCCCGCCCTATGTTTTTATGCATAATTTTTTTCTCATATGGAATATAGTTTTTGCATTTTAGATAGCTGTACCAGAATAATTTGGGCACATCTTGAGGTAAACTTCATTGTGATATCTCACGCCATTCAAAAGTTATACCCGATATACCCGAGGTACCAGAGGCGGTGGATACCACCCCCTTAGTTTTTCGACTATAGCGTATTCATTTTTCTCCCTGGAAGAGAAACAAATATACCATTCTGTAGAGGAAATGCAGAGCTACATTCACTTGCTCACTTATTTGTCTTTTGAACACTGGAAGCGTTCAAATAAATAATAATAGGCGACATCTGTCTAAAAATGGCTGAATGCAGCATCACAACGTAAACCGATATTTCTACGGAAAGGTTTGTCAACAGCTACAGCTTTAGAACTTATATTGGCTCAAACAGATACTGAAGATGAAGTGAGAAGCCAGTTTACAGGAAGCATTCGAACAAAACAACGGGAGTAACTTGCAATAACTGCAAGGACCACTGACATATTTGACTGCCTTGAACAATAACGCAGTCTTGTTTCATGTTGATATAGCTGCATGCCTTTAGATTTCGCTACAACTATGGACTAGTTTATAGGCTATTGCTAAAAATGAAGCATCATTATTTCTAAAATGTTCTTGGATACATAGATCAGTTTCAAAACACATATAATCTTATATTTGTTTATCCAGAAAGTACAAAATGTACGCAATAATATAAAATATCGCTATAATTCTCGGTTCCGTTGTTAAAATTGATGTAATTTCGAGGTACATTCACATAAAGTACAACTAAATATACCATTCTGTTCAGAAATGAATGCTATATCCATTGCTTTATTACAAGATATGATATTTTTGAAGCCAAACACGAAATCCAGAGGCGAGTGGTAACTAACGCCCCCTTGGTAGCCAGTGTTACAAAAAAAACCTCGGTAGCCTGAGGGTTAATGACTGTCTTTCAAAAGGCGTTTCTCTTTGAAGATTCTAGCGTGTCTTACGGATTCAACTCGATAGTGCACCTCATTACTTAGTCTACAGAGCTTTTACAACCCGATTGCGGGACTTGTTTGCCGCAGAGAATTCGCTCTACGGTGAAAACTGTTTTGCTCTATGTCGATTTTAAAATGCAAAATCTGACATTCTTACGTCGAATGGACATTGAACATCCTCAAAAGATGAGTCTGTTGGCTATAGATAGGTAGATAATTGAAACGTCTGTTATCACTGATTGAACACGGATTTATTACAGCTTTACTCGACCGCTAAATGCATTGCCAGCAAACAATAGGATCGACGCTGTCTTTAAACTACCAAAATGTTAATACGTTAAGAACAGATGTTAACTTACAGAGTACTTCAATGATCGGAGAACTAGTGCTGAGGTTGACAGTTGGAGTGTTGTTAGCGTAACCATCGGTGAATGTTGGTATCAATTGTAGAAAGACATGAGCTGTGTATGGCATGATGTCTTGTCGACCTGCTGTGATTGTTACTTGAGACTGAACCTGGAAATGAAATGTTGAATCAGTGGAACTGGACACATTTTGTCCATAGAAATCCGTCCAATAGATGTACGGTCGTAGCGAAGGAGCCGGCGACATAGATCCGTTGAAAGAATATACACATGTAATTTGGACGTTTTCATTTTCAACTCCAGCTGTCGCGACGTTTGAGTACATTTCTGGAGTTGAATCTGAAGATAAAGAATCCATGACTTAAAAAACCAACTTGACGCCGTTACATGGTTTCACATTTAGTTTCGGTATAACGACACTGTGTGATAACAAATATCATTAGCGTCGCCCTCCAGCTTCATCCAGGCTTGGGACTGGCACTGTCAGAGTACAAACAGTGGCTGAGTTATACTGTTTCACAAGGGTTATCTCTACCCGTGTATACCGTTCCCGCATCATTTGGTCCCACCCTCTGATGGCGTACTTTGGCTGTCACTCACCGGGTACGCGGTAATCGCCTCCGTGGTGTCACGACAAATTATTAGTCTATAAACATTTCGTCTACGACATTTCGTCTACAGACATTTCGCCGACAGACATTGCGTCTACGAAGTTATTTGATATTGTCACTTTAAAATGGAAGCTGGATTGATGAAAAAACTGTTTCCCTGAATGGAAGTGAGACTGATGAAAACATTCCTGTGTTGAAATAGAAGCTGGATTGATCGAAATAAGTTTTCTCGAAAATAGAAGCTGGATACCAAGCTGGATGGATGGATGAAACTAAGTTTCCCATTCAATAGAAGTTGGGTTTATGAAAATAATCGTTTCAGTAACTAGAAGCTGGATTCCTTAGAATAGTTAGCACGTTTTAGCGAAACTATAGGAAAGCCGGCAACGTTTGATTAGCCCTAATGGAAATAGATACCGGTAGGCGAAATGTCTGTAGACGAAGTGTCTGTAGACGAAGTGTCCTTGAAGAAGTTGAAAAATAACCGCGTAATGAAAATGAGACACGGCGCAATTATTTCGGGACAGCCGAAAGGCCCATTATTAACGAAAAGACTAACACAGAGTTGATCAAAGAGGGTCACGAAAAGGCGAGCGCAGAAATTGTAAAACAACTCAACGCCTCAGAATCACCACGACCCTAAACTGTGCATGCTGAACTGATTCTGTTACAGTTCCTCTGGTTCCGTCAGTACCAACGCTTGAAAAAACATTATGGAATTTCAAAAGAAAAATCTTAGCTTTCGCTGTTTTAGTTAAAACAATTGTTTGTCAATTTTTTAGCCAAGCCTCGTGGGACGCTGCTTGGCTATGCCTCAAACCGGGGTGTGTTTATGCCTTCTATAGCCCAAGCCGTTGTATTTTCGTCTGGGTTCCCCAAAATGGTGGTGTGGGTCCTGTTTGGGTCGTGGCGCTATGCGAACCATTGGGAATGTCTGCCATGTGCATACTGCGAAAAAGTTAGACATTTTAAATTGAAAAATACCTAATACTATATCCTATTTGCCAATTATCCGAATTGTCGGCCTTTTTTAAAAGTAAATATGACACCAGTAGAGTAGTTTAGCTATAGCCTAATTCGCCCTACTTATAACCATGATGGTGAAAGCAAATCAAGTTGCATATAAACGCGACTTACATATAACTGTGAGAATGGAGATTAAATTAGTTTGTGCTTCTGAACAAGTATAGACTCCGCCTTGTTCCATGGTTATGTTGAAGAGGATTAGGTTGCATGTTGTTCCTCCTCCCAACGACTCCACTGAGTAATGATCAGCAAAATATGGGGAATTGGCAGTCAAACAACCTGGGCCAACGATTGTAATTGCACCGTTTGCTGTTCCGTCTGTCGAATAAAACCAATGATCTATCGGCGAATCAGCAACACAGTTAAGTAGAACTTCTCCTCCGATCTCTGCCACTGCGTTTGACGGTCCTTGAGTTATCGTTGCGGTTATCCCTGGAAAGATTAACAATAATTGATAAGGTCAGAGGCCTACTAGGCATTAAATATTTCCCCGAAAAATGCTCCGAGCAATAATATTGGTACACAGCAATGCATAATAATAATAATAATAATAATAATAATAATAATAATAATAATAATAATAATAATAATAATAATAATAATAATAATAATAATAATAATAATAATAATAATAATAATAATAATAATAATAATAATAATAATAATAATATTATTATTATTATTCGTCACCGGTCATACTGCCCACCCAAAGATATGGACGGCTCGACCCCCCCGCGGCCGTCGCAGAAAGCTAGGGAAGCCTGCAGCGTATGCAGAGTGGAGACACAACTGCACAACCGGGACGGAAAGGTCCATCTACACGGACCCAGAAGCCAGCCATGTCCCGGCTCAGGAAAATTGCCTTTGGGAGCCGCTCAGTCGACCCAGCAGGACACAACGCTGGAAAACCATGGCCCCGGCCTTAACACCAGTGTAAACAAAGAGACGGCAACGCATCGCCAACCGACTCAGCAACAGCCAACGGAGGTGGATGCCAGTGGACAAGAACTGGACGGAGGAGCTGGATGTGGTGGGAACACCGGGGACATGACACCTCAACCGACGATGCGACACAAGATCTTGAAGCGCATCCCAAAAGCTGCCAGACCAAGTACGGGCAGGCTTCTAACCGTAATTATAAACAAAATCCTCAGCGATGCAGACAATCCATCACACTGGCACATGCTGTTGACCTTTGGAGCTGGTATCCTGGAACAACCAAGAAGGGGAGGCAAACGTCACAACTTGGCCACGACAATCAAAAACAGAGTCGAGGGCTTTCTCACTGAATGGCCACGCAAGTGGGAAGAGATTACAACACACGACCTCACGAACAACAGCAAAGGACGAAGAGCCAACTTAAGCGATGAACAGACATTGGCAGCAGCGGTGGCGTCCAAATTGGAAGACGGAAACATAAGAGCTGCAGTGAGAATCCTATGCTCGAGCGACAAACCAACAAACGTAGACCGAGAGACGCTAGAGGAACTACGATCGAAACATCCAGATCCTCCATCCGACCGACCGGCCGCCATGACAGAACTCAGATCAGCGCCCTTACAGATCAGTGAGGACCAGGTGAGAGGACACATATGCTCCTTCCCGGCTGGCTCCTCAGGGGGGCCAGATGGCATCCGACCACAACACCTGATGGACTTGGTGACCTGCGCCGAAATTGGAACGGGACTCGTTACAGCCATCACAGGCCTGGTCAACCTGCTCCTGACAGGAGTCTGCCCAGCGCAGATCAGGCCGATCCTGTTCGGTGGCACGCTCATCGCATTACGAAAAAAACTGGAGGACTGCGGCCGATAGCGATCGGCTACTACTGGCGCCGACTTACATCCAAAGGCGCCAACTCCAGCACGGTCCAAAAAGCAGCCACATACCTCGCGCCGCGGCAGGTCGGAGTAGGCGTTGCTGGAGGGGCGGAAGCGGCGTGCCACGCGGCTAGAAGATTTCTAAAAGAAATGCCAACAGGCTCAGTCTTGGTCAAGCTAGACTTAAAAAATGCATTCAACAGCCTGCATAGAGATCGCATGCTGCTGGCCTTGGACGAGACCGCGCCAGAGCTTACACCATACAGCCGACTCGCATACGCAGAACCCACAATACTACAATTTGGAAGATACACACTGCTCTCTCAAGTCGGTCCCCAACAGGACGACCCATTGGGACCGCTGCTGTTCTGCCTGCCATTGCAGCCAATCCTGCAGAGCTTGTCCTCAACGCTAACGCTGGGTTTTCTGGACGATCTATCGCTGGGAGGTGCACTGGCCGTAGTAGCAGAAGACGTTAAACAGATAGAGCATGAGTGCGGCTTGATGGGACTGCAACTCAACCGTGAAAAGTGCGAGATCATCACACGATCGGACGAATGGATGGAACATCCGATTCTGCAGCAATTTAGACCCGTGGCCCCGGAAGAGGCATGTCTCCTGGGAGCACCGCTGTCGCCGGAAGAAGCTTTAACGACATGCCTGGAATTCAGATGCTCCGAACTGACACTGGCAATCTCAAGACTGGAAAACATCGCCAAACATGACGCACTGGTTCTATTAAGAAACGCGCTCTGCTCTCAAAAAGTGCCACACACTCTTAGATGCTTCCCTTGCCATGAACACCCGCTGCTAGACAAATATGACGAAATACAAAGAAGAGGCCTTTCCTCAATCTTAAATATCAACATGAACAACACACAATGGTGCCAAGCGTCTCTACCAGTCAAACTGGGAGGACTGAGAATACGTCGGGCTGCTTCGCTTAAGCTTCCCGCCTTCCTGGCTTTCGCTGCGAGCACCAGCGTCCTCCAGTCGTCCATGCTGGGCCACGATCGAATAAACACTGACGAGCAGGTGGAACTGATGCTGCAACGATGGAATGAAGAATCTCAGACAACACCATCAGACAATCAAGCAGAAGAAACTCAGACAACACCATCAGACAATCAAGCAGCATATAAACAAGCCTATTGGGATAGACCACTGGTTAAGAATGTGAAGGACTCACTGACTGAATCATGTAACGACACATACCATCAAGCAAGACTAAAAGCGGTAGCGGCGCCCCATGCTGGCGACTGGTTATTCGCAATCCCGATGTCATCATGCGGGTTGCGAATGGATGACGAGGCAATAAGAGTGGCTGTGGGTCTCAGACTTGGATCGACGATATGCGAGCCTCACACGTGCCCATGCGGGGCTAGAGTTGCTGCAGATGTTTCGCATGGGCTATCATGTGGCCTAGGCCCTGGTCGCATAGCCAGACACGCGACCATAAATGACCTCATAAGCCGAAGCCTCACACAGTCTGGAATGCCGAACATCAAGGAACCACCAGGACTTTCACGAACGGATGGCAAAAGACCCGATGGGATGTCATTGATTCCGTGGCGAGGGGGGGCGCAGCCTCTTATGGGATGCCACCATAATAGACACGGTCGCTCCATCCTATCTGCATGCGACGGCTGCGGTGGCGGGGGCAGCAGCGGAATTGGCAGCCATGAGAAAAAAATGCTAAATACAACCACCTGCTGGCCAACCACCATTTTGTCCCCTTGGCCTTTGAGACCCTTGGCCCTATAAACAACAGTGGACTGGACTTTATTATTATTATTATCCATTATATACCCACAAACGTGCCTACATACAAACCTACATACATAATTATTAGATACACTCTTGGATACAAGCATAATTATTCCAGTTAAGCACAACCTAATAAAAGATACCAAACAGTGTGCATTTATTTACATATAATTATATGTATAATTATTTATACGTAAATGCACACTGCTTGGTATATTTGATTAGGTTGTGCTCAGCTGGACTCTAGACTACTGTTTGCAAGCTTTAGAGTTGCTCTTGACAAGTTTTGTGTCAGCCATCTAGCGGTCGTAAAGCTGATGGCTATGAGTATCTCGAGCTCGGTAATTTAGATTTTGATCTGACGAGATCTTGTTTTGTGTTATGGTACAAGTATCACTTTAATAATTAAGTTTGAAGAACCGCACCACGTTACTTCATATTTTTGGGGTAGAGTTTTCTGCAGCTGGCTGCTGTTTAACGTGTTTTCTCAAACTTTCCAAGTTGCTACTTGGCTGCAGGTAATGTTTGAAGTTTGCTCTCAATATGTTAGACATACATTCATACATTACATGCATACATACACGCATGCATACATACATAGTACTTCTGTTGAAGACGATAATAGAAAAGATAATTAGTCTGATAAATAATGTAAGGTTTTACCTGCAACTATTAAAATAATCATCCAAATATTTCCAACTAATAGAAAATCGTACGAGTACATTTTCACCTTTAGCAGAGTATTTTGGATACTGCAAATCCAACAGCGTATCGTCCGTGTTTATGTATGGATTTGGATACTTAATGTGCGCTTTTCAAGTACCTCATAAAAGCGCCAGGTAACATATATCACCTCAGTTGCAAAAGGCAATGGCCTACAAGAACGGACGTAGCTGTATTTATCCAAAAGACACTTCAGAATTTAAATGATCGAATGTGAGTGGTTTACTTTGTTTCATCGTTAAAAGCAATGTTAATAATCGTTATCTCGAAACTTCTAAAGTGTCTCTCGAAAGCCAGTCGCAGGGCACAGCTGTGTCTAATCAAGGTGAAGTCAGGAGGGGGTCCGTGTCCGGTGACCAGAGGGCTGAGGTGGCTGAGTAGCTGTTTAGGCGGATGTCGTTTTGGTCGAGAATTTGAAGGTGGATGATCAGATGAGTCGGCGTAAGAATTCTTGAAGAGAAGATCGAGGCCATTATTAAGTTTCGAGCTGAAAGCCCGATGGGCTAAAGAATGGAGTGGCCTCAGGCAGATGGTGGTGGGTGATTGGTAATGATGGTGCAGGGAACAAAAATTTCGGAGGAACCGAAAATGTATAGTCCACCACAGCTAGAATATCTTTATATTTAAATAATTATGAAGGCAGTAAGCTACATTATACAGGAGATTCAGATAGTTAAATTAAATAGAAATTTATTTAGCAAATTATAATCGATGACATTCATTATTATTATTATTATTATTATTATTATTATTATTATTATTATTATTATTATTATTATTATTATTATTATTATTATTATTATTATTATTATTATTATTATTATTATTATTATTATTATTATTATTATTATTATTATTATTATTATTATTATTATTATTATTACCATCTTCATCGTCATTGTCATCGTCATCGTCGTCGTCGTCATCGTCATCATCATCATCATCATCATAATCATCATCGTCATCATCATCATCGTCAGCATCATCATCATCATCATCAACAACAACAGCATCATCATCATCAGCATCATCATTTCAGCAGGAATAAAGGCAACGATTTCTAGACGGAACCAAATCTCAACGTTGTAGATTTTTTTTAAATAAACTCTATAATTATAATAGACTAGATGTTTGCCCGTTCTAGATCGGCAAAAGTTTAGCAAAAGTTTAGCCAGCTCTGTCGGGACACTTAAAATCAGCCCTCGCTTCCTCATTTCGATAACATCCCTTCCCCTCCCCACCACTTCAGCTTCCTCTACCATTCCCCTTCCCCTTCCCATTCTGTTTGACCTTGCCCTTACCCTTTCCCTCTTCTGAATCGATGAGTTTACCGCTGAAAGAAGAGCACAGCCCGTTGGTAAGAGAAACAGAAATGCGTGCTGCGACTTGCCATCTGGCGAATAGCGCAGTGAAAAGCGACGCTTACAGACAGATGGGAAACAGCGATCGACATTTTCTGTTTCATATTATTAATATGTTGCTTTTTAGACACATTTGACATTTTCCCAGTTCGTTCTCAACTTAAGACTTTCCCGGTGGCGCGTTGGATAACAGCTGGCGTAGAGAGCGAGAGGTACCGAGTTCGAGCCCCGTAGGGCGGATATGCTTTGTAGGCTGCTATTAGCGCCGTGTATTGCAGGCTGTCTGTTCTGTTAGTAGTTAACTAGTTAAGATTGTTTCAATTGCTTAGCATGTGGGTGTGCAGCGCAGTGCGTTTATCAGGCGCTTAATTAAAGAAAAGATATTATTATTTATATTTCTTTCATATTGCGTACCACAATAGACGTCCTTTCTACTTGTCTGGATATTGACTGGATTTTGCGATAGTTGATAATTATGTAGACCTAATTAGGCTATGTCGTCGGTTGATGCCTTGTGTATTAGATATCGGCGCTATATAAACAGAATTACCTAACAGAATTGACCATTGCTGCTCAATTAACCGCTTGGACTAATTTGGCGTCTTGATGGAGTTTTCCGTTCAGCTGCTCGTCTCATTCGACATATTCCTAAGCATGTCCCTGTTTCTGCTTACATGAGGGATGTTTTGCATTGGCTGCCTGTCTTTCAGAGCATATCTTGCAGGGTTGTTGCGCTTGTATGGCGGTGTTTTCTTATCGCATTGCTCCGTCCTACCTCTGTCGTTCTGTTTCCGACCTCGTGACCCGTCCGACCTTCCACTCTTCGGTCAAGGGGAGCTTCTGGTTCTACGAGCTTGTTCCTCTATTGCACAGTGACGGCTATTTTCAATTGTGGGGTCTTCCATTTGCAACGTGCTTCCACTAGGTCTGCTAGTTCGCTAGGGGCGTTAGTCCAAAGTAACATTTAAATTCATCATACAGCGTCCACACGAATCACCTTGTCATTTGCCGAGTTTGGAGTCTAGAGTCGTTTTTCATGAGGCGCATTTTCTCCTTCGGAGTTTTGCAAGCCTTACAAAGAACGGACTGCAACCCAATATGAACTCGCAAAGTCTAAGTGTTAGGAATAAAAACCGATAACACGCAGAAATTCTAAATATCCCGGATGTCCTACATGTAGGCCTATTATGCATGCAAACGTAGGCGTTGGACAAATTTCGGTGGTGAGGGCAAGATTTTACTTCTATCCGAAACAAAAATAAATCACAAATAACTGGTGTCGTGCTATTATAGTCACTCAAGTCTCTCTAGACCAGCAGAGTTTCTGTTCTTGCGACTACAAAGTCTCAATAATGTCGTTCATCTGCAGTTGCAGAACTCCATTTGTAGTTGCACGTTCAATGTTGATAATCACAAGATAATTGAGGCTATCTTGCCCCATCATCCCCATGGTTAGGGAAAGTAGATATCCACGAAGTCTGGAAAGCCGTGAATTCCGTGATTTTCGGCACTTCCCGTAAATGCCGTGAATTTCCACAAGTTCCGTGAATTGCCGTCATTTGGGGCAAATTTTGTGAAATTTCCGTAAAAGTTTTACATTCGAGAATTTGGCGCCACGTGTAGTGATGGTCTACAATTATAGGCCTAATGCAGAAACTATTACGCCTATGCCAAACGTTGACTACCACCTAGCGTGACATTACACAACGTCGCTGTTTTGAGCTATGCTATTATTATGATAACACTGAGTTGACCTTAGTAAATACACACGTGATTTGAAACAGGACGTTTACAATGACATTTATACCTAGCGTCGTTTCTTTCTTATTTGCGTGATTACTTGGTCGGATCTTAGCAAAAAAGCGTTAGGCCTATTTCATGCCTTGAATTTGCCGTGATTTTCGCCCATTTTTACTAAATGCTACTGTACATTCTGAACTTTTTGCAGTGAATTTGTACCATTCTTACCCTTCCCGCTTTGCAGATTTTGTTTTCAACCTCCGAAGTCCACTGAACAATCGTTCTGAAATGATCTGAACAATCGTTGAAATTTCTGCACACAACACTGACTTTCGTAATTGTAAGACACTTATGCTGGAAGGTGGAGCGCAACAGAACTTGAATGTAATTCTTGTCTCTAGTCGGTACCCTACCCACGAGCACGCAATAAGTAAGTAACTAATTATTTAGTGCACCAATGAATGGAGCTTTAAAATGTAATGGTGGTTTGCGAGCTAGTAGCTACTTTTCAGATTCGGGCAAGTTGGAGCTGGGAAATCACACGGTATGCTACTGCTTGATAAACTTCTAATAGTTTGTTCGGCATTTTCACAGCGCCTACTGGCATGAAAAACAGGAACGCCCGAAATTGGCCACTTGCAAATGTGCATAAGTAGGCCTACATGCGCCAATGGGTCGCCCAAAATTAATAGGATCAGTATTCAGTATGAATAGAAAGCAAACAGACAGAGACACAGAGCAGACAGACACGCAGACTGACACACGGACACAGATATATAGATTATTGAAGGGTGTCAATGAAACACATGTATTGGAAACTAAATAAGGCTTAGTTAGTCAGCGCTGTGGAAGTGTGGAATAGCACAAAACTTTACTGTTCCTCGATCTGTTTATGTATATCCAGCACATGAATTCCATGCAGTAATTACTTAGAGATTTTCTGAATTAGATAAACAACCACAGAATCAATTTGAGTGGGTGGAACTGAGAATATTATGGCGAACAGAAATGAGAGCGAAGAAAGCAAATGAGGAATACAAACGATTAAGATGAAGTCTGCTGCTGCAGTCAAGACAAATACTGTAGATCAAAATATTCCGAGATACATACATTTAGCGGACGCCTTCATTTCCAGGGTGGCAGCAAAAGTACAATAAATTTACGCCTTGCATGACTGCAACTTTGTTGATTTATTTCTGCTGTAGGACTAATTTGTGTTCTTGTCAATTGTTTAATCGCCATAACATGTACATGTACAGCGCAGTGCATTCGTCAGGCGCTTCGTTAAAGAATAATAATAATAATAATAAAAATTATTATTATTATTATTATTATTATTATTATTAGATACAAACATGTACGTAGATGAAAACATCTATTCACACATACTTAATTACTTACTTGCTTGCTTACTTACATACCTATTAACTTTCTTACGTACACGTAGAAAGACATTTATAATAGCTGCTGACTTAATGTAAGCTTAATTAGATTGTTACCAAGACCACACGTAAGGCAAATACTGTATATGCACTTTAAACATCTGCAATCATTATTTAAAAATTACATCTTGGCCATATTCGAGTATTACTGTGTGTTACTCAACATCGGGCTCGAAGTAGGCCTATTAAATGAGCCACGGATGACAGCGATCGTGAATATACAAAGCACACAGAAACTTTGAATAATACATTTAGGCCTATATAAAACATAAATGTCACCGTTTTAAGTTGGCCATCAGGTTTGTAGGTTTCTTATAAAGTGTCATAAAATTTATACTCTATAGCGACGGCCTGCTTAAGAGTAACTTGCGACTTCTTTCCAATTACTGATTTGTAGGAGTTCACGCGTTCTCGTACGGGTTAACTTTACTGTAGAAATCATATCTCTTCAACTGAAACTTCGAGTCGAAGTATTTGACTATGGCTGGCCACCAGATCAAAACTTGGAACATTATTCACGTTAAAGTAACTTCCACGTGCATTTATAAAAGTTCAATCGTTCTAAATATCAAACTATCCACCATTTGAACCTGCATATGCAACAGATTTTAAAATTTAGTTGAAAAACTAAATTTTTGAAAATTTGGAAAAAAATAAACTTTTTAAACCGTTCACTGTCTTGGCCATACGTCTCACGCTTTGCTAATCTAAGTGAAGTCTTTAACAAAAAAAACTTGATAAATAAAAGTCATAGCACCAATGATGAAATAAGCAACTCAGTGAAATAAAATTATGATGCTTTCTATGGATGTATCATGGAGACTTCTAACTTTTTCTTGTCTGCACAAAGGCCCACTGACAACATACCGTTATATTATTGCTTTAGTTTATCTTAAAAATCGTAATGGAGGTTTTGGAGTCAGTTTTTCGTAAGCTTTCGGCTGGAAAAGGATTTCACGAGGACGTCTAAGGTCTTTGTATGTAGATGGTGCCGAGGATTCATCCTAGAGTTCCAGCATTTCCGGGTCTAGAACGTTCTCGGTCCTTTTAAATAGATCTGGAACTGAGCAGTGAAAACAGGAAAAAGTTTAAATGAGAGACGAGTTACCCACGAACATCCTATTTCAACTCATTAAAGTTTTTTTCTTCAGCTACGACCATTTGCCATGACGAGCTACACAAGTTTTCTGATTGGAATAGGCCTAGATTAGCCCACATCTCGTGATAGGCCTAATTATTTTGTACTTTTACATTAAAATATACGTCGGTTAAACGAACAGCTAAAGCTATAGTTTTATTTTATTTTACAGTAACATTTATATAAGAATTATGGCGGAGATTGAGAAACTCTCGTGTAATATTTAGTCATGGCTGTCAATACACAGCCAACAATCACCTTGTAGTTAGTATTTTACGCATGATGGTAATGAATGCACACATTAATTTCGAGCGTTGTGCATATGACGCTAGCAAGCATTGGTTCACCGTTTGTATTACAAGTAGCCAACATGTAAGTGTCATAGTAGTTGTTTCAGTTTAGCCACTCAGTTGTGATAACAAAGATCATTAGCGTCGCCCTCCTCCTGCATCCAGGCTTGGGATTTACACTGTCAGAGTACGAGCAGTGGCGGTGTTAAAATGTAGGTGTCCGGCCATGGTATGCAAAGTCATCTGGGTTAACTCAGTACCTTTCTGGGGGTCGGTGTACGAGTAAGTTTAGTAGTAAATGTTGTGAGGTTAAAAATGTCTTTGTTTGAACCTACATCCAGAAATCTTTTGAATCTGGATACAATGCTTGGAACAGTTTTTAAAATGACTTCTTAAAAGTGTGTTCATTTTCACTTACCTGTTTGCTTGAATTCACTCACTTGTATTGGTTGATGCTGATGCCATCGATGCTGTTGCTGATGGCTGTTAGGCCATCGGTTTCTATAACTAAATTCTCAAACATATCATTTTTACCAATTTCTCATGCATAAATATATACACATATTGTACCAGACACAGACGATAGTTCACTTTCCGATTTGAAGTAAGCGGTGGTCAGAAACTTTCAAGTCAGCTGTTCAGTTCAAGGCACACATTCTGTCAACATAATATTATGATGAAACTACAAACAGTGGCTCATGATTTGTTGAGTACCTCGCATTGCAGAAGCCCCCAAGCAACTGGATGTTTCGTCGGTAGAGTTTGTCACTGGTCTCAGACATTAGAATGGTCTGCTGTATGGCGAGGTTTGTCACTGTGTATCGCGCACATTACCGCCGGTCGTTTCTTCTTATATCGGTGCATCTTGGTTTGTTAATATCATTGAGAAATAATTGTCTAATTTTATCTTAATAAGTCTACCAAAAACTTATCATACCAATTATCCAAAGATGACATCTAAAAGCGACTTTCTCCGAATATTGATTTAAAAGCTTGCAGATATTTAAGAACCACAGCTCCAAATATTGTTCATGCCTACGGCTATATGATGTTGAATGTCATAACGAACCTATAACGAATAGGTTATTCCATCAATTAGCAAACCAAAGCACAGTAAGCTGAAAGAGTCACCAGTGGCGAACACACGTGGAACCAACAATGACGCTGCTGACAAGCAGTCTCACACTATTGGAAGATGAAGAACGCACCAGGAATACGTAGAAAAAGCATTCTTCGTGTTTCGGTCGGTAGGCTGAAGAGCCACCAGTGACTAGCTGTCGAGGTCACTCCAATGGCCCGCGTCGGTCGTCCTCCACCGAGACGAAAACAATCGGCTACAGGCGGCGCATACGGTCCAAGTTGACAGTACATCAGAAGGATGGTTCTAATGCAGTCACACGGGTTAGGCGACTTGCGAACAAAATGTCATTTAAACGTACACAGTTTTTGGCACAACCGACGAATAAGGCCGGTATGCAAACGTCTTCCAACATCAGAAATAACTAGTTGCTATAGGCCTACGTCTGACACACTGAACTACCAATATGTCACAATCCATTTTGACTTCTTTTTCAGCCTATTTTATATTCACCTTATACTGCTTGATGTTAAATTATAATAAGAAGTTAACTTGTATGTACTTTAGAAAAACCGGATGATAATATTTATTATGTTACATAATATTTTATTAGTATTTATTATTCATTCAAACTGGCACACCGAATATGATTACAAGTCATAGTATGAACGGATGATTGCCAGTTATTACATAAGTCGGATTTGACTGTATGACAGTCATGCAAGGCGCCCATCTGTCCTATGCTGCTCATTTTACCAACGCCACCTACCGAATGAAAGGCTGAGTGGACATTTGGTAGGGTAGCGGGAAGCAATGCCACATCCATACTGATTTTCTGCTCTTCGTGCCAGAGTGTCACCATTTACCCAAATCCCTCCCAGCTGCATATTCGTATGTTCTGATGTTGGAAGACAGCCGCAGGAGATCTTAAGCAACAAAACCGCTTTCCATGCCAATGTCAGCAACTAGAGCAATATTTCAAGTAAAGTCATTAGAACAATTAGAACAATATTTCATTTAAAGTCATTAAAACAATTAGAACAATATTTCATGTAAAGTCATTAGAACAATTGAACAATATTTCATGTAAAGTCATTAGAACAATTAGAACAATATTTCATGTAAAGTCATTAGAACAATTAGAACAATATTTCATGTAAAGTCATTAGAACAATTAGAACAGCATTTCAAGTAAAGTCATTAGAACAATAGAACAATATTTCATGTAAAGTCATTAAGTTTAAGCGTTCAGGTAGCCATAACTATACTGATAAGACAAAGTTGAAGCCCACACTCAGCAGAATTAATGCTTTAGTTCAGACAGATAATAGGCTATATTCGACAATTGCTCATTTATCATGCAGACAGGTAATGTCAATTAATTATCATGGAGCATTTTGAAGAGGGCTTCGTGAAGGTCAATCTTTCATTTATGACAGATTAATTGTGAGCTTATGTCACAGAGAGAACCTCTTCTTCTTGATTGATGGTGTCATAAAGTGCTTAGTACGATGAAACAGAACAGGTGTCTGTAAACTGTATCCCATGGCTTTGATACTCTTTCGTAGAGCACCAGCCTTTGAGCCAATTGCATGTTTGAACAGGTAATTCATTGTTTTTGCTTATCATTATACCAACTCTGTAGTTGCCAATGTACCCGCCAATACGATCAACACGACACGTTGTAATTCACAACTGGCATCCGAAGAGACGTCAGTTTTCTCCCAGGCAAAGCCATTTTAAAAACAGTTTTAAGGAATCAAAACAAGGTGACCAATAGTAGTAATATACACTATGAATTATTGTCAGCTCATCAAATCTCTTTGAAATAAAACAGCCTTTGAAGCTCATCGAAATGCAGTGGTCATGTTATCGGTTACATTTAAAGTCAATTTCCAGAATTAAAGTTAATGGCAACATAGATTAGTAGGCCTAAACTCCATAGAAACAACTTCACAAATAAGCATTGTCTGACAAATGATTTCCACCAAAATTCGACAGGCCCTGTTTCGAATAGCTGCAAGGTAGCACAGGGCCACCAGTGGCCTACGTGCTGCCGACATGGCTTTCGTAAACCCGTCTGGGTCAAAACACAGGCAAAGAGCTCCCTGAGACATTCTGGGACCAAACCAAAATAATGCAGTTACAGTTGAGAAGAACAGCTTACTGTAGTGTTTCTTGCATGTTAAGGATGGACAGAAGCTGGTAAACTCGTCAATTTTGAAAGTCTAACAGGACAGCGTTGCATTATTCCAAGAGAGTTGTTATGAAGAAATAGACTAGGGTCACAGCGACATAAAGCGATAAATCCCAGCGAATCAGTGATCAGGCGCAATTGATTAAAGAAATACATCCAGAGGGACATGATCATCGATATATACATATATATATATAAAATATATACAGTGTGTATATATAAATGTCAAAGGTCCTACATTAACCCCTTAATGCCCAAACTTTCCTCCAATGGCCAATCTTTATAATACTTGGGAATATAAGAAACGATGCTAGGGTAAGGTCCTTGGAACTTGTATTTATGTGATTCCGCTATCAGCCGCTAGATGGCGTGCTGTTCCCATTTGGGAACATTGGGCACATATGGAGTCTGTTCCCATTTGGGAACACCATGCAAATTTGTTGAAGATAATCTGTTAAATTTACAGTTTTCAGTTAATACACTAGTTTTACTTTATGCACAGCATGTTATAGGCTGCTTTGCTAGAGCAATAAAACCACACATCAATGTTGAAGTAACTAGTTTTCAGAAGTAATAAAGCAGTGCCAACGATAGCATTGTCTAATTCTGCGATTGAACTCAACAATCATACACATCAACATATTCCAGGTATTTCTCTGTGTAGGCCTACATTGTACAATGCTTTCCAGGAGACTGACAAGATTCTGTCTCAACTGCGATGATATGATACTACTGCTCGTAGTGCAGATGAAGTAGAACCATGCACTTTGCACAGTACAGACATGTATTCTTCTTACGCAATCGACATCTTGTTTGTCTTTCACTCTGAACTCAGATGATGATCGACTCAAACTTAACGAGTGTCACTGACTGAGTGGCTATAATAGAGCTGTTGGAGGAATGGCCAACCGTTGCATAGTATTGTTCACAATTTGTCACCAGAACTCCAGGTGATCAGGCAAGCCACAGACTTCCACGTGAAGAGGCCAGGCAGCAACAACAGTCATGTTCAAACCGTTGATAAAGAGTGGCACCACCACTTATTGGAGCCAAATACGGGGTGACAGTTAGACAAGAAGGGGTCCAGAATGCCCACAACACCCATGTGAAGAGTATGCTCTCTAATGACAGCTGGTTGATATATATCAACCACATACTTTTCGGCTGAGCTCCAGCGTTTCGACTGGCTCTACTGCAATGAAATTGGTAGCGACAGTCACACGCTGGTTGTCACACATCTATCATATGAAGACGTTGCAGTAGTAGACCTCACTCCAGGTTGGTAATACAGCTGAGTAGAGAAGTAGGCTAACAACGTGGTGAATCAGCCCTTGCGTCTTGTGTTAAAAGTTTCCGGCATTTTCCCACAGTACTGCCTACAGCAGCTTTGATGTTGAACGGATACTTGTGAGATGCCGCAAACCCACAATTTCCATCCGTTTGCCTCGAATGTATATTTTAGTCGAGTGATGGCAGTAATACGAACCTTTATGCACAGAAGCAGTAACTGGCCCAAAAACAGCAGATGGAAGAGTCAAAAGCATTAGGGCATCTTCATTCAGACACTCTTCATTGGACACACCATCCCCTATCTCTGGTGGCATAACTATTTCGACATCTCTCTAGCAGACACTGCATCTGAAGCCTGTGCTAGGTGAACAAGCTGCTCAGTGTAATCGTTGTCTCCATCTAGGCTACATCAATGGTGATCGCCTCAGACAAGGAGACCTGGAAAAGGCATTATAAGGTGTGATTGCTGTGTAAACTAAAAATTATAATTTATCTCATATTCTTTTATAAAAGTAATGCACGCGACGCGGAGTTTTCAATAACTCAATGAATTTCTCCATCATGTTCCCAAATGGGAACTGACTACATTTGTGCCCAATGTTATTTGGGAACATCAAAGATTTACTAAATATATCTACCGCAATACATTTGATTTATAAATGCACATTAATTTGGCATAACAGTAGCTACGTAATGTTACACTTAAATCACATAAACACTTTTAAAGTTTAAATTCTCTTACCTTATATGCAGACGAGAAACTGGAAGCAGCCGAATTTTGAAAAAATCCGAAAATTTTAAGATGGCTGCCGCTCACTAGAAATTTTGCAAACTCATGATTAGGCTAAAATATCGTAAATGGACTATTTAGCAGTTAAAAACTGACCTCAGTAACTAAATAACACGATAAATTTATTTTATATTTAAATTCATCCGCGTGTTCCCAAATGGGATCATTGGGCGCTAATGGGTTAAATGCTCTAGTTCTCAGTCTGGGAATGCCGCGATATCTTCTCCGCGTCTACCTATAGCGTTGCTCGACCAAATGAAAAGCAAAATCCTAGCTGTTAGGTCTTTCGGTTTCCCTCCATAAGCTCTTGAAAATCGTTCTCTTTCATTAAAGTTTGATGTAGTCAGGTTGAACGCTCAGACTGAAGAATTATCTTGAAAAGGCGCTATGTAAAATTACGTTTAGAGAATAATAAGCCATTGATATAAATTTTCTAAAGTAGTACAAAAGCTGGTAGGCTACTTACTAAGCACTGTGATGATTGGAGAACTGGCTCTGCTGTTGACTGGTGGAGTGTTATTTGCGTAACCATAAGAGGTTGATGGGATCAGTTTCAAATAGACATGACATGTGTATGGCATTATATCTTGTCGACCAGCTGTGACTGCTATCTGTGAAATTACTGGGCTATTCACTGGAGTCGAATCGTAAACACTAGAAACATTTCTCCCTGTATAATCCGTCCAATAGAAATGCGGTCTTAGTGTATAAGCAGGTTCAACGGATCCGTTATAGTTCAAAGTACAGGCTATGACAACGGTCTCCCCTTCTATAACGGCTGATGTGCTGTTGTAGGTTACAGTTGGAGAAGAATCTGAAAATCGAAAATGATATATTTTGTGACATTCACCTGGTTTCATCTTCAATTTATGCGACAGGGCGAAGCCACTATAAAATAAGTGAAACTATATATAAGTGTTCGCTATTGACTAGGTGCAAGAATATGTAAATATGCGAAAAGTTCTTTAAATTTTTTATTGCTTTTCAAGTAGGCCTATTACATTTTTTACGAACATTAGATGGCTATAATGTTCAAATGTTTTGCCAATAAGAAAGCGTTGCAAGACTGGTTTCAAATGAAATTGAAGCTAGTCTCTTTGGTTTTTTGCAAAAATGTTTTATCATGACACGTTTCTTGAAGGGGTTTACTCTTTGTAGTTCGAAATATGACCACTGCAGCCAGAAACAAACATGCCAACCTTTTTTTTAAATTGTCGAGACGTCGACTTTCGAAAATATGCAAAGTGAAATTGACGTATAAATTTTTGAATCGAAGTAGTAACAATTTATAAAAGAGTGTGTTCCTATATTTTGCAATTTGACCGATCATTTGCGACTGTGTTTTAGACTCCTTGGACAAATTGTTTCCGCGCATCTGCCACCAAGCAGTCTCAGTAAGATGGGAAGTAAACGACAAGTTCCGTGGTGCATCTGAAATTCATCCATTGTCCGCTCAAGATCCTATAAGATCCAGCATACGAAAGGCAGTCCTTCAATGCAGACCTTCACTGAACTACAGGATCAATGTAGACTGCGGTGGCATCGATCTCTGCCAGTAGATGATGAGGGATGTGAACAGTCCACAAGCTGTATGAAAGGGCTAAGAGCGACATCGAAGATCGTGTAGGTCTAGTGATTTCGATCGGCTCCTCCCTCACATTAGTGTGGTGCAAAAACGCCAACCTGCCGCAACCACGGTTCGAAATGAGGTCCTGCGATACCGTTCCTTGGAGGTCAATTATGTTAAATCGGTCTCTGTACAGCTGGTGATTGTCTCGGTGACGATAGTCACTGTGTTGTCGCCCATATTACCTGCGTAGTCTGGTCCAATGGTCGATATCGCTCCATGCAGCATGTTTCACCACTGCTCTATTATTGTGCATCGGTAATTATTATAGGACCAAATTACCTTTATTTAACCAACGTTCCATTTTTGGAACATAATTTGTAATGTTAAAAAAAATAATTCTGCTTTGGTAAATTTATTATATTTGCACATCAAATGAAAGATCTAAGAATGGAGAATGTAAAACAGTGGTAATTTTCTGATTGACTTTTTTATTGTGTGCTACAGATGCGTAATTTTGACGAATTTTGTGATTTTTGAAAAAAATCTTTTAGGAAGTTGAAATAAATATTTGTGACATAATTTTACAGGTGAGACACGTTGTATTTTGTTGATTGATATCTAAAGTCAGTGATAAAAATCAAAATTACTGAAAAAGAAGCCAAACTCTAGAAGAAAAAACTGAGTTTTGAAGCATGTTCCATTTTTGGAACGTTGGGGCACTCTCATTAGTATAATTCCAACATGAGGTGATTGTGTTCCTTGTTCATAATTTGTCAGTAGGCCCTATATACTGCTGGATTGTTGCACGTATCATTAATTTGTTTTTAATATTATGTTTCATTTAATTTATTTCTAACCAGGGGCGTAGCCAGGGAAAAATTGGGGGGGGTAAGTTTTCGGCAGTTTCCATTGGAAACGGTCGAAAAAGTTCAGTTTTTTGTATTTCGCATATAATTGCATAGAGAAAATGTCGGCAATTTATTTAGGGTGACCCCACCCCGTAAAACCCCTTATATATGCCCATGTTTTAACACTGATTTTGTAATAATTAGTACATATTTTAAATTGGAGTTTTAGAAAATAACGCAATCACTGCAGCACAGTTGAGTACCTGATGCACTCTAATAGCAACTGCAATGTCTAAATCCATGATAGGAGGATGTACTGCCATGCATGCAGCTGACAAGAGATCTCTCTATAATGGCAGAGTATGCACTATATGATCAGTAACACAAATCTTTGCAATTTTGAATTGTTCATTTCAAACTTAGCATTTATGAGTCGGTGGGTGCCTAACTATGGACATCATGGGTTAGAGATGTTTATAAGAGGAAAGCCAATCAGATTTAGTTATAAGATCTGGGTGTCTTATTCATGAATATAGGATGTTCATCTATATCAAGCAACAATTTATTGCGGCAGAAGTAGGCGACCCACATAAACCCCTTTTTGTGAGCGCGTTGTCATGAATTTTGCCTTACTCATCACAGGAAACCATATCACATGCTATTATTTGCCAATCTTTTTACTAGTTACAGTCTTCTGTGTAAGCTGAGGTGTGGGACAGCAGTTATTCAGAGGTGTTATTCCAGTTCGACCATTACGTCCGTGATGGTCGAACTAGAACAGAACCTCTGAATGACAAGAAAATGTTTGCAAAACAAGAAAGAATGCACATCTCATGCCAGAATTGTTGTTGTTAGGTAGTCAGATAACAATGTAGTGGCATGTTCCAGCAGTATCAATACTGTAAATCCTGTGAAAAAGTGCTCAGGCACGTCAAAGGTTGCCATGACACATTGCGATGGGGTCGAGCAATACATTCCTCTCACTAGTCAGGTTCGTTGTTTTTTTCAATTTTTGAAGAAAAACACTACCAAAGAATGTGTCAGGTGCCTCAAGAAACTTCAAGTGAACTGTTTTTAAAGTTTACATACCTTTAACCCATTTACCGCCACCGTTGCGAAAACGCAACGCACTGTTTGAAAATTTGGAAAAAATTGAAGACACGAAAAACTCAAACAAATTCATTTTGTCTTACTTGCAGGGTGTCTATTACGTCTGCTGGTAGCAAATATATATTCTGTGAGGGTGTCTGCTATTTTTTTGAGTAGCGCAAAATTTGTTGTTTTTCACGTCTAATTAGTGGTTTTCTTCAATGATTTTTTTCTGTAATAAGACTTTACATTTCAAAGAAGCTATTCTGTCTCATTGGAGTACTTATGTGATTGTTTAATATTACATGTTTATTAATAGTATGCCTCATTGTATGCCGATGCCCTAATGTGCGAAATTTTGATGTTGCGTTTTCGCAACTTCGGCGGAATGCGCTATAAGTAACTTACGCATTGCGACACATAGTAACTCAGATAAACTTCTGTCAGTTTACGATTACTTACAACAATTTCAGTCTAGTGCTTCATTAACGATGGCATACTCAGTGCTGCCACTCTTCACTGGGCATACTTTTGAAAGATGCGCATAGAATTTTTCAGAGGATTGGGAGGATGAAGTTCCATAGCTTGAAGGAGGCAGAGGCGGCGCCATACATAGTTTGTAAAGAGGGCAACTATACAAGTAACCCGGGCAGAGGACGATTCTGGCAGCATTGCGTCAGGGCAACGACCAGGGCAAAAGCCTTTTACCAGGGCATAGCCCCTAATATCTTCAGTCTTCCAAGCAGCAGGATGCTGAAAGGTCAGACGGACAACTGGAGCTGAACGGACGCAAGCTACATTGGCAAGGTTGTCGGCAATGCAGAGGACGATTATCGAAGAGTATCGAAGAGTACACGGCAATGGGTTGTTGAACTCTATTATTCCGTCACCGGGTAGCCATTTTGCTCCTTGCTGTAAAGCCATCAGAAACAAATTATGATTCGGCAGATGGTACCGAAGAACAAGGCCCAAGGCTTCACCGCGGAATCCCATCCAAGCTGAAACAGCTGTCCGATCCACGCCACTCCTCTGATGCTGCCACATTATAGCCAAGAGCGAGGATGGTCGTCGACTGCGTTGTCGGTCGTGCCATAACACATCGTACTACAAGTGTATAGCATGCAAAGTCGGCATGCATATCTCCGCGTTTATGATCAATCAATTGCACTGGCTTCCTCTCACTGTCTGATTTCGGTTCAAAGTTTGTGTCCTAGTCCTTAAATCCAAATTGGGCATTGCTCCTAAATATCTTAGGGATCGCATTCGCTCCCTTCTCTTCAGTTTCTCATCGACGTCTCCGCTTCTTGGTCAGGCACGCTCTCTTTTTTCCACGAGTTAGGACCACTATGGCCCAAACTAGATCTTTTGCCACTACAGGGCCCTCCCTATGGAATGCCCTTCCAGCTTTCCTTCCCCTCTACGTGTTACCATTATTTCTGGGTCTCTTCCTACAGCCTTCTCCCTCCTCAAAACCTTCTTCTTCTCTAGGGGTTCTCGCACTGGGAGCGCTACTGAATGGCCATTGCTGTGGTCGGCGCTATATAAATTGACAAATACAATACGATACAAGTGCTTTGCTGAATACCATGAAACCAAGTGAACTTAATTCAGTTGACAGCCAGTGGAGGCGCCAGGATTTCAGGTTTGGGGGGCTAAAGCTCCAAGCCCTTCCATTTTGTCCCCTCCTCCCTGTTGTTTGCTATGATTTCCCACTTTTTGGGGGGGGGGCTGAGCCGCAGTTAGGGGGCTAAGCCCCCCGCCTGTCCCCCTTGGCGCCGTCACTGTTAACAGCAAGCACAAACAATTTTATTGAAATGAGCACGAATACAATCGATAAACTAATAGAACATTATTGTAATAAACAAATTCATCTTTCCTGCCGAAGTTGCGAAAACGCAACGTCCTGTAACTAGGACACCACTTCTAGTCCCAATAAAAATGCACTGGCAGAAGTCTATTGGCATCATATTGATGACCTACTATCAGTTACAGCATAATGCAGTGGCTATTTCTCATAGCGGCGGTAAATGGGTTAAATAAACTGGTTTTCAATAAATTGTGCATAAGCCAATATTGTATCGTTTATTCATGTTGAACTGCCATTGTAAAAAAATGCTAGTGGGAATGACCCAACGTTCCATTTTTGGAACATCCCAAAAAATGACCGTAAAATGTGAAATATAACTAAAAGATTGTCATTTCTGTTTTAATACCATCAACATGCAACACATATCTAAGGGCCATCTCAAAATTCCACCTAAAAGGCATAGTGGGTAAATAAAGGTTAACCTAACTAGTCGAATTTACTTTTCTGTGCTCTTGAGCGCCCATAAGCTGAGGACTGTTTCTTTCTGGACCAACCTAATTTTTAAAGGCTGCAGTAAATCTAAAGTTGAAGCAAGATAAGAAAGATTTGACAAAAAACTAATAGAAAATAAGATGCAATAGAGTACAATACAAAATTATTATTTATTTATTTAGATAATACAATATTATCTTCACTGAACTCCAGTACCAATAATAGACAACTGTGGCATCGATCTCTGTCACTAAAGGTGTCACGACAATTCGTCTACACTCTACAGACTTTTCGTCTACGACACTTCGTCTACAGACATTTCGCCGACAGATATTTCGTCTACCAAGTTATTTGATATTGTCACTTTAAAATGGAAGCTGGATTGATGAAAAACTGTTTCCCTGAATGGAAGTGGGATTGATGAATACAATCCTTTGTTGAAATGGAAGCTGGATTGATCGAAATAACTTTTTCCGGTTAATAAAACCTGGATACCTAGCTGGATGGATGGATGAAACTAAGTTCTCCATTCAATAGAAGTTGGATTGATGAAAATAATCGTTTCAGTAATTATGAGCTGGATTCCTGACAATATTTGACGCGTCTTAGCGAAACTATAAGAAAGCGGCCTCTGTTGATTAGCCCTAATAGATACAGAATTACAGATAGGCTACACTGTGGGCGAAATGGTTGTAGACGAAGTGTCCGTAGACGAGTTGTCGCGGAACCGTCACTAGACGATGAGAAATATTAACAAATCATCTTCTTCAAGCAGACTTGTTCTTCTAGTTCCTCCACCTAGAGCAGCTATGGCTCAGTCCCGGCCCTTTACCTCATAAATTGAATACCTTGTCTCCATCAACTCGTTTTCAAATAATTCTAGCTGGTAGTATCTCCCCTCCTTTGCTTTGCTTTTCTGAAAACCTATTTATTCTCCCATGGCCTGGCGCACTTGAAGCGCCTCTGAACGGTTCACCCTGCTAGAAGAGCTTTAGGAATGTTTGAAGACAATACAACACAACAATTCTCATTGTAGCTGTGGCGTGATTCTAAAATGGGCCATACTGACTTTGGTTCTTCTTTCAGGAACGTAGTTTGAGTACAGTTGCTTTTATCGCATTGTTATCAGATTTTGCTCCTGTTCATTGTCTTTTTCACAGTTTGTAAAGTGCAAATTCAATTAATCTTGTTCCAGGTATGGCTTTCTCAAATGCCTTATTTTTCACTTAAAGGGGCAGTCAGGTTCTCGCATTCAATTCTCAATGAATTTGATTTTTTCCTTCTCACACTTATGGAGGGAGACATGGAGGTAAATCCAGGTCCGACCCGCAGTTATGACCTCGATTGGGTGCAAAACATTTGTTCATTGTACACCAGAGGATTCATTGTTTGGTTTAGTAAGAATTTTCGCATTTTTTCTATTGCTATTGGTCACATATTCTCCTGATACGTTTTTCTGTGATTTCTTTGGCTCTGACACCTGAACATCGGCCAACAAATAAACAATTTGTTCTCTTCGAAATAAGTCTGCTGCTCTTTGTAACTTTATTTCTGAGCATTCTTCATATTACTGTTGACAAAATGACTGGAATCCGTTGGTTGGACTCCACATGCATGCGTGGGGCTGCCACTGGTGATTCTCTTCGTATTCTGTGTCTTGGTTGGCTAACTTATAAATTCTGTTCTTCGTGATAGTTGACATCATGTAGGCTTTCGCAGTGTGTTTCTGATTAGTTTGCCTTTGAATAGGCGCTATGAAATGCCCAATTCCAATTACAGCTACAATACATGTACAATGTACATGACATTGTAGCTGTACATTGTACATATCTGCGTCCACTTTATAGCGCAACCAAACGAGTTGACTGTGAGGATCCTCCTAGGCATCTATGGTTTTCGCTCATCTGTAACTCCTAAATGTTTCTGGAGGTTATTGCCAGTTATACGGGTATATTAGAATTACCATAATTATAATAATATCCACCTAGAAGATTGTGTTACACGCACATTTTAAACTGCTAGTAATTCAAAAACTGTATGCGCAAAACATAACATGTTACAATGTTGGTGCTTATTTCAGTCATCTCAGCTAATTAGGCTAAATAAGCGTCGTGACTCGTAAGGTATTATTAAAGAGCATTAAAAAGTTGAAAGCTACAAGTTGTTAATTAAAGGAACCGAATAAGACAAACAAGAAGATTTGCTCACCAACGACAAAGCTCTTTTAAACAAAATAATAAGCGAATAACAACCAATGATATTATTGTATCTAGCAACATTACATTGTAGTCATGGTAAGCATGCAAAAAATCGTACCTAGTACAGTAAGTAGGGCAAGATGTGTATCAGACTCAGTACAACGATAGACTCCTGCTTGTTCCATTGTTATGTTGTAAACGATGAGAATGCACGTTGTTAGTCCACCGGGCTGTTCAGTTCTGTAGTGATTTTCCAAACCAGCGTTAACGACGCAGCTAACAGCGATAAATATTTCATCAGTTGTTCCCCCGTCTCGTGTTAGAACCCAAAATGGTGGAGATAACGTAGTTGAGCAATTGAATATTGCCTCGCCACTAACTTCCGCAACTGCGTTCGATGGCGGAATGATTATCTGTCCTTCCACTTCTGTAATTTATAAGAGGCAAACAGAATGCATTCTTACTCTGCATAGTAAACAGTTTGATCCAAACAGTCGTCCATTATAACAGAGAATCGCATTTTCTCACAATGATAAACATGGCGATCATGATATTAAACGGAACTTTTCTGCATAACTAATTGAATATCAGCATATAAATGGTATATTGTGGTAGACATGGCTGAATGCATAGTTTCACTAAATTAATGCCTAAAATGTAAAAATTCTAACTAAAGACTTAATTTTCGTAAAATGTCTGATTTAATGTTGCCTCGCTTTTAACTTCTGACACTCGATTCTATGGCGGAGAGCTTACCGCTCGCTCCACCTCAGTAATTTATTAGAAGCAAACACAGAATTTCCGCAAAGGAAACATTTTGATGCAAACAGCCGTCAATAGTGAATCGCATTTTCTGATAATAATGAACATGACGATCATGTTTCTAAACTGAACTTATCTGCCTAACTAATTTATATAAATGATATATCGTGCTAGACGTGACTGAATGCATGGTTTCACTAAATAATGGCTCAAATTTGAAAATTCTGACTAAAGACTAAACTTTTCACAGTCGATCTGCGGATGTATATGTGCGTATTAGTACCGTACAACAGCTGCGTGTGTGCTTATGTGTATAGAGCCGTTGAATACATCTTAGCAGCTGTGACATGTCAACGGTAAACGGTATCCGGACGATTGGTCATAGGACGATTGGTCATAGGACGATTGGTCATAGGACGATTGGTCATAGGACGATTGGTCATAGGACGATTGGTCATGGGACGATTGGTCATACGGACGATTGGTCATACGGACGATTGGTCATAGGACGATTGGTCATAGGACGATTGGTCATACGGACGATTGGTCATAGGACGATTGGTCATACGGACGATTGGTCATAGGACGATTGGTCATAGGACGATTGGTCATAGGACGATTGGTCATACGGACGATTGGTCATAGGACGATTGGTCATAGGACGATTGGTCATAGGACGATTGGTCATACGGACGATTGGTCATACGGACGATTGGTCATAGGACGATTGGTCATAGGACGATTGGTCATAGGACGATTGGTCATAGGACGATTGGTCATAGGACGATTGGTCATACGGACGATTGGTCATAGGACGATTGGTCATATGCCGCTAATAAACCGACATAATTCGTTGTAGTCGTTAGTTATGGACATTCTTAGTTTTAAGCCTAACGCACCGGGGCATACATCTTTTTTAGACAAATACAATCAGTGCCAATCAAGACACTTATTATGGTAATACTTACAGGGATCAACTCAATTCAAAGAACTTAACGTTTGGTCGAAATAATACACGTTTTACCCGTATATAACTCAAGTATGAAAGGCATCAATTAGGGACATTGATCGTTTTCAGACAAATACAATCAGTGCCAATCAAAAACTTATTAAGATAATTACATGCAGGCTTCAACTCACTTCAAAGAACTTAACATTCATTAGATAAACGCACATCGAAGTCCAACGCACTTCAAAGAATGGAGATTCATCCCGAAGAAATAAACGTATCACCCGCATCTAGACTTTTACGTATTGTTCGTATTTTGTAATACGTATTTCACAGTAAAATGATCCAGTAAATAGTTTTCATGTATTAAAAACTTCTTTGTTTTTAGCCTTCGATAGCCTTCGATAGTCCCATCGCCGATAAGACCTATGACCGGTAGGCCCCTATGACCAATCGTCCTACACGTATGACCAATCGTCCGTATGACCAATCGTCCGTATGACCATTGACCAATCGTCCGTATGACCAATCGTCCTATGACCAATCGTCCTATGACCAATCGTCCTATGACCAATCGTCCTAGAACCCGGTAAACACTCGTTGGTCTACTTATTTTTTTGCTATGATATTTATTATATCTGCGTGCATTAACTCGGCTGTATGTTTGTGCTGTAACTAACTTAAGTGGAGTTTGGCTATGAAGCTTAAGTCCTCAACACCATGGATCATACACAAGTGAAGGACTGACGAATTACGAAAATCTTTTACAGCGAAGCCAAAGCCACGAAAACGAGCTAAAAAGCTAGCTCTTCTTTTTAAAGAACCCTCATCTGCAGAACTGGAGAACAGCGCACTGGTCGGCGTAGCCTATCTCTTAGCTCTGATGCATGGTTAACGAACATGGAGGAGGTATTTGACCATAAAATGACGTCTCAATCTGGGCTTACTTAAAGGTTTGAACTCATGGAAGATGCTTTCCTCAACAAAGGAGAGTCTCCATTTTGTGTGTGTGTTAAGACTGGAATTTTATCTAGAAAGATGGTTTGATATATCCAGAAAGAGCAATTATATTCGAAAATCTGAAGTGGCCATTCGAGAACAATACATTGACACGTGTTCCATGGATCTTGCGGTATCCATCTTCTGAGACCCGATGACAAAGTTGCCACTCCACTCAGCTCAATTCTCTTCAGCAGTTCTCTAGATTATCATTTGTATTGGTGAGATACCCAGCTGTTTTTTTCATTCGATAACACCTCGTCTAATTCAGCTTCCAAAATTAATACTTGCTCCTGTTTTTGTGATGTTCGGCCATGGATAGGCCTAACCAATTAAAAGTTTCTCCTGAATCCTTTTCAGGTCTAAATCTTATTCTTAGACAAATATCGACAACTCCACAAATTCAACCGGATGGCGTTCGTGTTGCTACGTGGATTGTTGATCATTCCGAATATGAAAGCAATCTAGGTCTAACTTTTGACTCCACCATGTCCTTCTGTGACCATGTTAATACCTTCTGAAAATGAGCTCACTCTCGCATCAGAATATTTGTAGAATCAGATCTCACATGCCGCTAAAACTGTCTACTGCCGTTTTCTGCATTACCGACCACTGCAAATTTCGTCTCAACGTGGTTGCTAAAAGAGATGTGCGTAAACTGCAAATGGTTTTAAATTATCCACTGCAAAACCCTAAGTATTAAATTATATAATTATATTACATCAAATTTGCATCCAATACAACAGCTTCTTTCCAAGCGTAGGCTATAAATAAGTGTGAAATCATTCTAAGTTTTCACAAAACATTGCAATGAAATCAGGAGATCTAAAGCAGCTCCTTGTGAATCCTTTATGCCAAAGAAAATTGCACTTTCAACGGAAACCCGAAAAAATTCATCTCGACCTCTGAGTGTTTCCGTGCCTGGCACCAAAACAACGTCGGCGTTTTACGAAAGGCTGGTTTAAAGCTTTGAATTCCTTTCCCATTTTATGCGTTATGTCTGATATAGAGTTATTAGATCCGGTTAGGATCTACGTTTAATTTAACGTCTTAAATTATTCTCTGTTTTCATATCGTGTAATTTAGTGTTGTAAATTATTTTAAGACAGATAAATTATTGCAGTAAAACTGGAAGTTGAATGAGCGATGAAACCATGGTTAAACTACGCACAAAACAATTTACGGCGCTAAACCACACGTTTACCTGAGTTATGTTAGAATAGATTAGAGGAGATCATACAAGATTAGAAACTTAGTAATGCATGTCCTACTACTGGCCAGTGGCTTAACGAAGGGGCAGAGGAGTAAACGCCCCGGGCGCAGCACAAGGGAGAGCTCAAAATTAGCTTGCAGTGGTACAGAGTACTATAACAAGAACGATTTAACCATCGGGCTACCAAGCTTTTTGTGACATCGGCTACCAAGTAGCGGTGGTAACCACACACCCCTGGATTTCATGTTTGGTTTCACATATCATAACTTGTAATATAGCCATGGATTCAGCATTCATTTCTGCACAGAATGGTATATTTAGTTGTACATTATGTGAATTCACCTCGAAATAACATCACTTTTAACAACGGAACCCATTAATTAGCGATATTTTATATTATTGCGTACATTTTGTACTTTTTGGATAAACAAATATAAGATTATGTGTGTTTTGAAACTGATCTATGTATAAAAGATACGCACAATCATCCCTACACATTTTTATATAGTATAAATGTACATCCATACTTATATATTAGGGTGGCCCTTAAAAATGAAAATGCAAAATAATCTTGTGGCAGCCTTCCAATCTATTCCAATTATGAAGAAAACACTATGTGCAAAAAATCTTTGCAATTGGTCAATATTTAGGGGTGGCCCTGGTGCTCTCAATTTTGAATAATACATGAGTAAACTTTCAGAAGCGCTAGAAACGATCACAGGATGAGCTCGCAGTCTCTACAAGCCAGGCAGGTAGTTCTAGATACTTGTTCCTCATCAAGTGATGTAGAATTAAGTGATGAAAGTGATGGAACTGATGCTGAATTAAAGGAAACAAATCTGCGATACTAACTCTAGTGACAAAGAAGCATCTGCACCTAAACGAGCCAGAATCAATATTCTGTCTCCTGGTCTGACGTCGGCTTTGGATAGAACCAAGATTTCGTCAAGGAACGCTTCATTCGTTCTTAGCGAAGTGGCTTCCAGCCTTGTTCATGACGTCAACACCTTGAGCAGCAACCGAAATCCCAGTCAACGAGCCAGGGTAAGCAACAGAACCACCAATCGTACAGCCGTAATAGTTCCTTTAACTGTTCATTGGGATGGGAAGTTACTGGAGGGTTTGACAACACATGAACATGTTGATCGTCTTCCAATAATTCTGATCTCAGGTGTAGGAGTTGAACAGTTACTGGGCATTCCAAAACTCTCCTCAGGAACAGGCTCAGCCAAAGCATCTGCATTCACCTAGTGTTTGAGAGAGTGGAATATTCAGTATCAGGTTTCGCTTTGTATTGTACTTATCAATTTACATAGCACCTCTCGCAGTGCACACCAATCAGAGACGCTCCCAGTGCGAGAGACCCAGAGAAAAGAAAGAGGTCTTGAGACAATGAAAAGAGGCACTTGGCCCACCAGTTAATAAACAGGAACGTGTCAACGGAGGTGCTGGTTCCATAGTTCAGGGCCAATGAAGGCAAAGGCTCGCGTTTTAGCCATGGGTAAGCAACAGCTTGTGCTTCGATACGACATGCTGTAACACATGTCATCGCTCAGGTGCATGTCGCTTGATAGAGCAGGAACTGAATAAAGATCTCCATCTGGCAACTGAACAGCCACGAGACAATTACAGAGAATTTCTCGAGCTCTCAGTTGTCTTTCTTGGAGATGTTCCAGCTCGTGGAATTCGGTTTCGAATGCTTGTATTGTATTGTATTTTGTATTGTATTTGAACACTTGTTATAGCGCCCCTCACAGATTTCCCATTCACAGGCGCTCCCGACTACTGCGCGGACGCTGAATCGGAGTTTCACGCCGAAGCGCATGAACAATTGCGAGTAAAGGACTTGCCCAGGGTCCCTACGCGGCGCCTTTGAGGTGGATTCGAACCCGCAACCCTCCAGCTGCAAGGCACCGAACATACCCCTACACCACCGCGCCCCAGTATATTGTGTTGTGTTGTATTGTATTGTACTCCACGTTTATATTGCGACCGAGCCACCCGCAGTAAAGATCCGAGAAATTAATCTCTGATAAACCGACCGACCGGGAAGCGAACCCGGGCCGCCGGCGCGGCGAGCAGGCTACCAACCCACTCGGCCACTCAGGACCTCTAAGCTTGGCGCTATGCATCGGGCACGATGAATGGCAAAAGCTATCTACACGATAAAGATTTGGTCTTTTCAAGAAGACTGCTACAAAAGAACGCGGCATTCCCGATATTGCCATCTTTTCGGTTGTTGTCTACTTGAGAGCCTGGATAACTTCGCCAACTTCATTCTCATGGGAGAACTTCTAATACACCCACACACAACAATTTCTGCTGCTACAAGCAGGAAACTAGGGCTTCATCTGTGGTATCTGTCTGAAGATACTATTGGGCTTGCCTTTTTTGACCCAAGAGTATCCAATGACTCTAAGAAACTGATGATTGCTGCCATGGAAGAAGTAGCTCCAGATCGTCCGCCTATAAGACCCAGTGTGAAGTCAGATGCAGTTTTTGGCACCAGAGGTCTCGAATTGTTCTGCACAACCAACTCCAAGAAACTGTATCAGGTGCTTGGTATGCAAAGACTGTCTGAAATTATGCTTTCCAGAGATCATGCTCCTTGGGAAGAGGGCGAAGCATTTCGAGAAGCACAGGAAGTACTCAAAGGGTTGGCTGTCGTCAATGACAGAGCTGAACGCGGAGGACTTAAAATAAAATGCTAACAAAAGATGAAGGTCAGCTTCAGTTTCCCCTGCGGGTTGTCAGTGAACATCGACAACAATGCCTTCTAAGTGATGGACAAACATTGTTGGGCTTTTGGCATGGAGAATGATAACTTTCTTACCTTGTCTTTAAGTGAACTGATAATTTACTCTACTGAAGTAACTGGTTCAACGGTGAACAATATCTGAACAATCATTGAACAGTGAACACTCATTTCACTGACATCGTTGTATTACTAGTATATTTCTTTAGCCAACTTAGTGAAAGACTGACTGACGGTGAATATACTGAATAATTTTTTTGGAATTTTGTGATTCAAATCGCAAAATCGTATTACATTACAAATTTCAGAGCTCGAGGGCCACCACTAAATGTTATACAATTCCAAAGTTTTTTGCCACAGAATTTTATTTCTATAATTGGCATGGATTGAACGTATGCCAGACTAAATTTTATGATTTTTATATTTCGGCTGTATGCTAAGGGCCGCCCTAATATATATCCATACATATATATCGGTTTACGTTGTAATGCTGTATTCAGCCATTTCACACAGATTACGCGTATTATTATTTATTTTGATCACTTCCGGTTTTCATAAGACAAAGCTGTAGGTATGCAAATGAAGTCTTGCATTCCCTCTAAAGAATGGTATAATTGTTTATCTTCTCTTCTCTTCAATAAGCTATAGTCGAAAAACTAAGGAGGGGGTGGTATCCACCCCTCTGGTGCCTCGGGTATAATATGTATAACTTTTGAATGGCGTGGGCTACCACCATGATGTTTACCTCAAAATGTGCGCAAATGAATCTGCTACACCTACCTACAATGCAAAAATTATATTCCATATGAAAAAAATTATGCATAAAAACGTAGGGGGGGTGGTTACCACCCTTGGTAGCCCGAGGGTTAAAGTCAAAAACAAAGTTAAAAAGGGGCGCAGTCGTCAACTCTTGCCCCTGGGCGCTGAAACCCTTCATTACGCCACTACTACTGGCATCCTAATTCATAAGCCAAATTAACTAGACCAGTACGGTTCTAGATTGATGAGAATTAACCTTAACCAAATTACTGACCTTTTGTAATCACCATGAAAAGACATGCAATTATTGTGATTCCGCTTGAACGAGACATGACTGTTATCGGGTAAGAAATGAAGTTGATTTCACTTGCAAATGTGTTTATATGGCGTTAGCAGATTGTTTTATTCCGCGACAGTTCTCTCTCAGGGTCCAGAACTTCCTATAGGCCAAGTACCATTTAGATAATCTGAATCTTTTCCGAGAGTGTTTTATTTCGATTAGGCTATACCCAAATATATAACTAAAGTCTCCAATTATTTATCCGCAATTATCGGACCACTAATCGCTGATTGACTTCTGCATGGAGCAGACTCACTTTTCAACTGCGAACTACAACATACAATGAAAGCCCACAGTCATTGGACTTTGTCATTAGCAAAATATGATAGCGGCGACCTCCTGCGAATCAGTTAAAGCAACAAAACGTGTTCCGTAAAATGCAACGATGATTAATTTCCAAAATTCACTGCTTCTGAAATCCTCAATAGCAGGTGAATAGTAAAAGATTCCAGGAACAACTGTGCTTCTTTGTACCACCATCCGTCCAACAGCCACTGGCGTCGTGCCTTCGCTACTTGCTGGGTGGCTCTAAGGTTACACAGCAGCTGCGCACTGTTGATTTACCACGAGAGGTTCTTTCTTGCCTTTATGACAGCGAAAGAATCGTTGGGGAGACCGCGGTTTCAATACCCATGTCCTTAGGCGGTGCATTCGGTATAAATGTGAATGTTCCGACTTTGCATAAGTGCGCAACTGGAGAAAGCCATAATTTTGCAACAGGGCATGGATAGCACATGGGTAAAGTGACGAAAAGTACTTGTCTGGGCCGACGGCGTTGAACAGACATAAATGGAGGGTCAACCCGCCCCTCTCGTCGGGCCTAGCACTGGGCTACTGTAGGCTTTCTCTATAGCATGCTCTCTGTAGGCCTAGCCGACTGATGTCGGCGCACGATGCGAACAGGAAGCAAAGTTGGAACAGAAACAAGCTCAAATCCGCATAGGCAAAGCGTCGACCTCCAAACCCAACTCTAGACCGGATCGGTCGACCTGCCCGGGGAAATAGCCTACTGCTGCCAGAGCTATGCCAAGACCACCTTTCGCAGGTTGCCCCGACAGATCCAGCTCATTTACCCTTCGAAAAAAACTTTAGCATTTATTCGGCATTATATTAAAAATAATAAAGCTAATTAATAAAGCAATTCACTAATCTTGGCCCATTTCTCCAGTTGAGAAAGGTAATATATATTTATAAATATTTATACATTGTTGTTCATCAATTCATTCCTTTTAAAGTTCCTTTGTTTTTCTGGAAAGTTTTGGGAAAAAAACAGTAATTAAAAATTTAAATTAGGCCTGGAAAATGTCAAAGTTAGTTATGAAACTGAAAAATGGTCATTTGTGACATACACAATATGCAGTAAAGACGATAGATTAGCCTATGCTTTCAAAATAATCTGTTTTTTAAGTCAAGCGATGGCTATGAGTTGGTCAACTTACACTCGCTTGGTGTCGAAAGTACATGATAGGTTAAAGCTATGACGCAAAGGCAAGTTCTGGGTATTTCATATTACCAAAACGAAATTAGAGTCGAGATTGCATATCCGTCGTGTGACTTTAGGCGACTAGATGCGAAGGGATATAATAATTATGCGGATATCGTCGCCTGAGAATTATCTTGTCGTATCTCCACTTTTTTTCGGAAAGCAGTTTAGAGTTGATTTGTAGCAGAATTTTTCTTATCTTCCTTCAGTTTCAATAGCTAAGAGATACGACAGGTCGTTTTAAAGATATTCAACAAAATATACTGTCGTATGTCCTGTTTTCAGACAGATTTTATCGTATCTCCACACAGCATTCGTGGTGTAGCAGTGTATGTTGTTGTATGTCCAGAGAAAGCTCGTCGCTGATTGGACGCGCAGGAGATACAACAGTACAAACCTGTGCGCTTGGCTGGACTATAGTGTCGCATATCCAGACAATTAAAAGTTTTTTATTTAAAAATCCGGACTATATCCATGAATATTTTGACGAAAACACTCTTTACTAATTGGTCGTTGCTTAAATTAATCATTTCCAGTCTTTGTTTTCCGTAGGATGGTTCGTAATATTTGTAAATTCATTTTATAAAATTTTTCAAAAAATTTCCGAAAACAGCTCTAATCGTTAATTTTTTAATGCAAGGTCTTTTCGCAATGTTGATGTTTTAATTTCACGTCTATGTGTGAACTGTAATCTGACAATGCCCTCTTTATTGCATTGAATTTCTTATTTTTTCCAAAAATTCGGCCCAAACTTCAACCCCGCTTATCTCGGAATTTTGGAAAATGGAGATGCGCGAGGATAATTCTCAGGCGACGATATGTTGACATAAAACATTAAAGCTTCCTTGTGATAAGTTTAAACAATAAGAATGCACACACGTTTTAAAATACCTATGACACTGATTCAGTAGCCTTAGATCTATCCTTTCTGATCTGCGTGTCACATTTGCCAGCTGACGAACTACCTGAAGGTTCATGGCGATGTCTTTCACAGGTCGATTGTGCATATGTGTTGCCTCTTTTCTATCGATCATTGGAGGTAAGTAATTTGATGTATACTTCTAAAGAAATCAAATTGGGGCCTATATTATATGGAAAAAATAAGAAAATCTGGAACCAAATGCTTCAGATCCAAGGAATCTGTAATGAAAGAATTTAATTTTTGCTCATTGTAAAGTATACTACAATGGTGCTTTCTATTGTTTTACCCGTTAAATTAATCGTGGACCTGTATTAATTAATACGGAATAATCAGTGGACGAGTAGGCCTACAATACAGCAATCATATCATTCTTGAACTGCAACACGATTGTGGCTCAATCCTAAACCGCTGTCTCCCTTCATTTGCCCCTCGTGCTGCAACCTATATGCCTATTCCGAAAGCGCTGTGCTTCTGCGGCGAAAGATTCCGCCAGGCCATGCATGAAGAAATTACTTCTGCGGCGGAAATGTTTTCACAATTTATCTATTGACGACTCTAACCCTAACCCTGACCCTAACCGACCGTCACAGCGCCTAAGCTGACCATAAACGACCCTCACAAGGCTTAACCTGACCCTAATCGACCCTCACAACGCCAATTGATAGAAAGTAACGCAATTTGAACAATATATACGCATGCGCTGAAGGTCTTCCGCCGCGGAACTGTGTCGAAAACATTACTTATGCGCTGACAACTTATTCCGCAACTTGATGGTAATTTTACCCCAGAGCATCTCATGAACTACAAGTGGAAGAAACGTGATGATCGTGTCTGTGATCGGGTTTCCCGGGTCGAGGTATGTGAGAACTGAGAAGAAATAACCAAGTTAAAGTTTTGATTTTAAGATTCTGTCTTAGCATCATAGTTCAATAGTTGCCTTACGTCTCGATTGCTACCATTAAATTTCTGGTCGCAGATTTCTTCGCTATGCTGTGCTGTGTGACTTTTTCGCTAGCGTCTGAAGACCATTCTAACGTTTCATTTAGCTAGATACTGAGTGTCATTGATGAACTTGCTTGAAGTGTTGCTACATAATTTTACGATTACGAATACATAATAATTATTATATCAACCTTTCATTCGCCAAAGATGGTAGCGCAGTTACAAGACATAAGCTGGAATACTCAGGACGGTATGCCTGCCTGTAAATTATAGGCCTACTTGGCCCTAATTTAAAAGATAGCGTACTTCAAATTTCTCTAACGCAAATTATACTATGACACACGTAGACGAGCAGACGCAAAATTTACAACGGTGATATCGATATTTGGGCCTTTTCGAAAGAGTCTTGGTCTTGTTTCATGTCAATACTTCCTAATTCTTCAGACAAATGCCGACAATGGCTTGTAGGTCACAGAGATACCGACATTAAATAAGCATACAAAATTAGCTCCCAAATACGACATCCATGTTTGGACCTACTCGACTTCTCTATAATGTCATTGACATATTAGGCCGGATCATAAATTACAAAATATTGTCATATTTCTGAGATAATATCCATTTACTGTCTCTTAGGTACACTGATTCCATTGCTGCAAACCATTTGTCTCTACTACTTTGCTCTACTTTGCATTTTTTCCTTAGAAATTTCTGAAAAGTTCACTAAAAACGCTAATTTGTCAGATATAATTTTCTGTACAATCGTTCCAGAACAAGCAACTTACATCAACTTCTGAATATGGAATATGATTCAGAAACAATATGGCATTAGTACAATGTAATAGAAGACTTTTATTAAATTTTTCTGAATTGAGACTTTGTATCGAAGTGAGGCATCACTTTGCGGCGTTCCTGGAGAACGCGAATATAGCCATCACGTCTATCGTGACCATAAACTTTTGTTGCTGATTCCGTTACAACTTTAACTAAACGCTCAACAGCTTGGTTATGGCATGGAAATGGCTGAATGTCGATAACATCGTCTGTATCTGACGAAAGCCACGCTGAGATTTGCGCAGTTGAAATGTGTTTGGTCAAAACGGGTTCCAAGCGAGGCGTTTTTTGCCAGTCAATCAGCTCGTCGTAGCTCTTCGCTTGAAATAGTATCTCAGGTAATTGGAATTTACGGTTCGGTACTTCATCTTCACGAGCACGTAGAATTCTTTTCATAGCAAGCCTACGTATATGTTTACGATTGTCTTTCAGCATAGCAACAAGGATGCCCTCAATATGAGCCGGATAGCTATTGCGCTTCAAAACCTTTTGAACTAAAATTCTGTACCGGACAGGAAGAAATCTGGATGTTTCTATCATTTTATAATAGTGCGGTGCAGCGTCCCAGCATTTAGAATTTCTCTTAATGTCAAACCAAACAACTGCATAAGAATTCACAATGAAGGAAACTAAGACTTTAAATTCCTTCGAAGGAACTTCTGTAGATATATAAAGCCGCAGAACGCGGTTGGCAAGTGTCAACCACCTTGCATGGTTTAATCGCCCGGGCATTCTGGAATCGAAATTCTTTGGCACAATCCCAGTCTTTACTACATTCACAATTTCAAAGAAGTACAGTTGATCGCTGCTCAGCAAATGTTTATCGCAACTAATAGGTTCACCAACAATTACGCCGAAGTTAACTAGAGGTTGTTGCAACGACTTTGAAATAGATTTCCCGATTGGCCCGTTAAATGAATGTGGTCCAGACATTGGACCATCCAAGGAAATAAAGAGATGTCGCAAAGGCAGCTCGTTCAGATGTAGAAGACAAATGGACCAGTGAAGTGGACGACCAAGTTCAATTTCCATTCGACGTATAACTCCATTGTTGAAACCAGTGTTAACGTTTGTTGAATCTGAACCAATACAAACAAGGTTGGTGCAGTCGACAGTATCAAGAATTGATTCTGTAATGGATTTGGCTGATCCACTTGAAGGCGTACAATGACCGACATACCTTGATCCTGGTTCTGATAATATTGAAATGTGTTCCTCAGAAACGACAGTTTTGCGATTCCTTACAATTTTTAAAGTCTGATCTTTTCTTCCATCAAAATACAGTCCCGAAATTCTGCAATCATTGTCTTTATATGCTGATCTCAATGATTTCCGTTCTCTGCGAATCTTATTCCGATCAACTGGTCCCATTTGTTCAAAACCAAAATCAATCAGAGTTGCTGATACTATAGCAGCAACTGCTCGATCTGATACGCCAAAGCCATCTGCCTGCAGGGCAACATTTCTTAAGCAACGTTTCTTGAGACGAGGAGTTTCAGGTATTTCATCCGATATGTCGTCTGGAATATTATCTGATACACAAGAGAAAGATGTTTCAGTTTCAGTTTCTGAATCGTTCGATGTTCTATCTGAATCATTACATAATTGTTCAGCAGTTCTCACACATTTCCTTTGAAATTCATTCTTTGACTTTGAATATAGATCTAATTTTCGCTTTAGCCGCTTCTCGCGAAGAGCAGAGGCCTTCTTATCAACACCAGCTATTCGGCCTACCCGAACAGTACGCTGATCTGTTAGGAAATCGCGCTCAGGTACTGGTACCTTTAGATTCAATGGGCAACAGCAAGATGAAAACTGTATGCATTTACAAGAACATATATCAAACAATGTATCAAGATTTCTTTCTAGTTCTTCTCGTTTTAGTGTAGCAGACTTCGATCGGATCACTTTCTGAACCTCACCTATATATTTCTGTAACTGTAATTCTATTCCTCGAAGAGTTATCGTAGGAATTGACGATTTAATCCATAATTGCACAAGTTTCTCTGCCAATCTCTTACAGACAGATGGTAGAGGTTCTGTCCCATAACTCTTCTCCCATAAATACGCTTTGCCCACATCTTTGTGTGTTGGCAAAGAAAAAGTGAGTAATTCACGAGCGTCGCCAAAAAGGATATGACGATTTCTTGCAGCAACAGATCTTGATAACATAATTGGTCACAATTCTGAACAGAATATCAAATAATTTCAGTAAATACGATAAGCAGTTAGCTTAAATAAAGAAATCAGCTCACCAAACCGGAAATAAACATTGAAAAAGTAAGTAAGCAAGCATAGGCTCCCGTGAAGCTATTTTTGCGAAACAAAACTAACACGATTTTCTAAAAACGTAAAAATGCAAAGTATATTCGAATTTCTATTAACTTCTTTCATCTGTACAGTAAACAACGCCATATAAGGCCACTTTTCCGAAACTCTTAATGCAAGTTCATTTTTATGATCCGGCCTATTGACATATAGGTCTACATGTGCAGCAGAGTACTGGTTAGAGGACACCACCCTGCCTAACTCCACAAGCTAAAGTGATTATATCAGACAAAGATAACGAATTGAAAGCCGGCACACTTGAGCAGTGCATTTCAACTGTTTGAGAGTGTACTAGAAAGCAATCCATAACAGTAGGCTATAATAGCTAGATTGCGTAATAGCATTTTTCATTACTTATAGAGCTCTGCTTTAATCGTAATAGCTGACGACATTGGACTTTATTTGAATATCGCTCGCATGACGGGGTGGGGGCAAAATTTGAAAGTCTAAATCCCCGAGATTCTCATTTTATTGTATATAAAAATACGCATAAGCATGGGCGTCCACGGGGGGGCCGCATTTGCCCCCTGGATTTTGCGTATATTAGTTTATCCAAAATAAAATCTTTTTTAATATTATGATCGCTACAACGTGATTTTCCATGCGAAAAACACTTCATTATTTAGAAAAGTCCTTGACCATTATTCCTTTAATCTAATCACAAGCGTTCAGAAATAATAAATAATAAGTGAATGCTATGCAAAATCGTCATTTTGTCGGAATCCTCTGGCCAAATTTTAAATATATATAAAGTAATTAAAAGCGAAAGTAAAAAAATAGCTTAGTTATTAGTACATGCTTGCCCGTCCTAAGACGATAAATGTATTAGAGTTTTGAGAATAATGCTGCCATGTACCGAATCCATCAGTTAACCATATTTTCAGTTTAATTTACATGAAAGTATTTACAAAACAAGAATAATTTTTTTCATAAAGCGTCTTTCAAATTGTCAGTTTGAGTTAGGCCTATATGAAACTATTTGCAAAACGGCATTAAATTAATTCAAACCACACAATTTAGCAAAGAATTACTTCGATAAGGATTTAATATGCTGAGGAAAAAAGGAAACAATAGACGGCGAGGCAAATTCGATCAATTCATTCCCAATCTTGCGAAGAAGCACATTATGAACGAATTTTAGAGAAATAGCTTCGAACCATAGAAATGTAAAACGAAAGCGCTGACGTATCGGCGGTAGATTGTGTGAAATTAGTACCCGTCTTCGTCAACCCTACGAGTTGCCTCATGTTTAGGTTGCATGTAGGCTTGTAGATGAAAATACGTGTTGTAGATAGGATGGGCTACATGTCTGATGTTCTTGGCGGAATTCCGCTTGTGTATAAATTATAGGATAAGATGCATATCCGAAACAGACTGGGTATGCGAGTTCAGTTGCCAGAGAGACCAAAGAGATGAGACAGAACAGCTGTTAAGGCTGGTTTCGATGGGGACGAGATAGCTTGGAAGATGGAGAATTGAATGGATTAGTCTGTCCTTATGAGGAAAAACGCGTTTTGTATGGGACGCATATTTGCCAAGATATTTTCTATGCAGTTAGAATACACTGTTTGCTTCTTATAAATAACAGAAGTGGAAGGAGCGATAATCTCTCCACCATCGAACGCAGTGGCAGAAGTTAATGGCGAGGCAATATTCAATTGCTCAGCTACGCCATCTGGACCATTAGCTTGGGTTCTGACAAGAGACGGGATAGCAAGCGGTGAAATAAGAATCGCTGCTCTCTGCAGTGTTACCGATGGCTTGCAAAATCACTACAGAACTGAACAACCAGGTGGACCAACAACATGCAATCTCATTGTTTTCAGTATAACAATGGAACAAGCAGGAGTCTATCATTGCACTGATTCTGATATATATCGTGCGTTACTTACTGTAATAGGTATGATTTTTGTATATTTACTATGACTGTAATGCATTGTAGCAAGATACAGTAATTATATTGGTTTTTATTCGCTCATTAGTTTTAAACAGCTTAGTAATTGCTGAGTAAATCTTCTTGTAGATCTTTTTCGGCTCCTTTAATTAACAGCTTGTTGTATATAAGCCGACTCTGTTGGTAAGCTGTATGCCCGTAGGTCGCTTGTGTTAGCAGCAGAAGCCAGGATGCAGGTACTTCCAGCGTAGGCCTACATGCAAAGCGGATTCCCAGGCCACTATCTCTAACTGACAACGTTGCCCTAAACGCTCATCGTCAGGGTCCTTAATAGGTCCGTTGATTGCTGCGCAATCAGGTGAACATCGGCGGCTACTGTCTCCTTGCTACCAACCAATGTGAGGTCATTCAAGTATCCAATGCACAGATCCGATGTCAGTTTTTATCTGAACCGGTTGTAGTACAAGGCAGAGCTCCAGCTCGCCTTTCTGTGTCCCTTCTTCGGCGGGTGGTTGGAATAGGCGGCATTAGCATCAGTAGAGCTCTGCTATGTCTCTAGCCACCGCCTCTATAAGCCAATCTGTGCACAGTGTTAAACGCGTTACTGAAATCAAACTTCATCAAGACTCTGTCGTCAGGCATTGTTTCACCCAAGTTGGATAGTTAACATTGTTCCGTCGTTGCGTTGTCCACGGATAAAACAGAAGAATGCCCTTTTGTAGAAAGAGTTGGCAAAACAAAACACTGTCTTGTCTATTACCTCATCTCGAACGTCTTCCTTAAGCTGGTCGCCAAATTAGCATTGGTCGACTGTTTCTCATTCTTCGTGTTTCATTTGCTGCAATACGTTCCTTTCGTACGGAGTTTTCAGCTCTGAGAAGATGTGGGCGTCAATATAGCCTACATTGGCAATTTCGTACCGACACTCCGAATTGTTTCCTTCTCGATAGGACCTGGATCGATCAGGAAGTCATACAAATCTTGTAGGCCTACGTCAATGTCCGCTGTCTATAGTAACAAGACTTTCTTCTGTGTATTTGGAATGATTCCTTTTGCGACAATCTACAGAACTCAAACGAACGCCTCAACAGTTTTCAACGTGGACCAGTGCACGTTGCAACATCCGAGACATCGAATTGTTTTTCTTAAAGTTACTGTGTTCCCGCAAACGATTTTGTCCTCGTAGTCACTTAATAGTATCCCTGCAGGCTACTGACACCACTCTAATTAAATTTTATAGATAGTTTTATTGACAATTTAATAATTTCCATTACTTCCCAGTTCTGCACATCATCTTTGACCTTCCTTCCTTCTTGTTATCTCTCCTTTTAGAGAGTTTAAAATAACACATTGGTCGCCCACTTCTAATTCATTTTGATCAGAGAAGAAACATATCCTCAAAGTCGATCTCGTCGATTGCAATTGAGACCAAGTCAGTCTTTCCATCTAGGAGTCCTAGGACGGAGCTCCTGGCATTCGACGCTTTGTCCTTGCTAGCACTGCCTACTTGTCTCAGCCGCAGGCAGTGAGTCATCGTGCATGCCTACAATTTGTTCTCACCATAATGCGCCCCATGATCGCTATCTTGCATTAGCTCTGGAATAATAGTCATCTGAAGCGGATGCGCGTTTCCCGATTACCTACCTCTTTCTAAAACAAACGACCTATAACTGATTACTCGTCAAAAGGATTTTGGCAGCTCTGATTGTCCTCTAAGGTTATAACCTCCGACTTCAGCCAAGGTAGTATTTAAAAACGGTGACATCACTACACTCGAGTTATTGACTGTAGGCGTTACCCTTCAGTATCTGCCATCTGATGATGAGGTATTTCGTGCTATCCTCGTGATGGATCGAGTCGAATTAACTCGGCCGAGCGCAAGGAGCGAGACGATGATGCGGATAGCCTATATTCCGCTAGGTATTAGGCACATTGCCCAGCTGCAATTTGGAGAATATAACGAGGACATTGTAGTGGATGCACGCAGTAATTATAGGGATCCAGTATATTATTTGATGAGAGTTGGTCATACGACGCAGAGATGTAGCCTACAATGAAGCTTTGGCACCGTTACTTTTGCGTTAATGCGCATGCTTGTGAAAGGCGAACAGCCTAGCTACTCCTCACTCGCAAACCATAATAATTTATTATCATTTGAAATTCACACTTTGTTGTCCCTTGATGCTCTCAAAAACGAATGAATTCGAAGTTATATTGGTGCAGGTTAATTGAGGCACAGAACCATAGCAATATTTTATTTGAGGTAAATCACGTTTGTTGTCGAATACAGACTCTGTAAGAAATAATGTAAAGCTAGACTTAGTAACGTAACAGTTTATTACGTTCATAAATGAAATAACATGCGATTTTATAATATTTCAGAATCGTCTCCAGTTTTGACAGTTAACAGTACGACGGCTGTAGTTGAAAACGAGAGCGTCATAGGTGAATGCTCTTTGAATTACAATGGATCTGTGTCGCCAGCTCTTACACTTCGACCTTACTTCTATTGGACGAATTCAAATGGACAAAATGTTTCCAGTTACTACGATTCAACGACAGAGAACACGGCTGTATCTCGGTTAGCAGTCACAGCTGCTCGAGAAAACATTACATCATACACGTGCCATGTCTATTTACAACTGATACCAGCATCCACTGGCGGTTACGCTAATAACACTCCTACTGTCGACATGAGAGCTAGTTCTCCGACTATTGAAGTCCTCTGTAAGTAAACACTTTCCTATTTTGTACGAAACAATGTATTTTTGTATAATTTATAAACAGATTAGGACAGAATAAATTGTTCCGACGGAATCGCATAGGACTCAGCTTGACTGTTTCCAGTGTTAATGTGTGGCGAATACTCAATTAGTTTCTGGAACACACAGCATACGTTCAAGGAAAAACACGTCAAATGATGGCCGATTCACCAGCAAGGAAACCTACACAGTGTCAGCTTGTTAACGTGGTGGTAGATATTTCAGTTTAACCCCTAGAGATTGGGGATGTTTAGTAGATGATTCTGCCGATCGGCGAGGTAAAGTTCATCAATTTAAGCTCAGGTTTGACGTGAAGACATTGAAAAATTGTAAAATTGATATATCATTTATATGTCAAAAGCAATGAATTTCTGAATAAAATGTGAAACATTATCGGCACCGTGGAGATGTAATGGAATGTAATGTAAATCTTCGAAAATTTCTCAGCGCCCACAAAAGCCACGTCAGGGAGACCAGCTTATTTCACCGGCGCTATAGACAAATCAAGTCCGCAATTGTAAAACTTGATATATCATTTATATGTCAAAAGCAATGAATTTCTGAATAAAATGTGAAACATTATCGGCACCGTGGAGATGTAATGGAATGTAATGTAAATCTTCGAAAATTTCTCAGCGCCCACAAAAGCCACGTCAGGGAGACCAGCTTATTTCACCGGCGCTATATCAAATCAAGTCCGCAATTATAGCCAAACTTCTCTGTTCGTTTCGGTGCCAGGTGAAAATTCGGGGAGGTCAAGTCGAGGAAACAGCATGGTGCTACGGTGGCAATCGGTGATGATGGTGGTCGTGTGGTGGCGCAGGAGTTGAATCAGGATAGGATATCTTGAAGAGTTCGGTTTTCAGTCGTGAGTGAAAAGCAGAAGAGGAGAGTGCAAGCGGAGGAGAGTTTGAGTTAAGAGGCGAGATAGGATGATGAGCAAACTGGCGGAGGTCTTTTGGGAGATAGCTCCTGCAGAAAGCCTATGGAAAACGGGCTAAGTGGTGTAGATGAATAAAATAGATGTATTTGGTCACCCTCTGTCATGTTCGCGTTCATTCCACTTGAGTTTACTCAGGCAGTAATCTTTGCTTTTCAGAGGAGCTGATTGTGCCAACGTCTAACATAGTCCTCCAATGGTTTATTGGAGGAATACGACTTGCTAGATGAGGTTTTAACTTGCAGAATCATCCCACGTTTTCAGACTATGTTGCGCACTATACCTCACAAATTATGCTGATTGAGGTTACCCGCAATTGAATTTAGGCCGGACAAAACTTGGATGGTCGAAAAGAATGCACTGTCTTATAATGCTATAGCATTCATTTGTCGTTTGCATTGCAAAATAATATAAGGGTTTTGCATCGTTTGTCGTACACTGTTTGCATAATGTTGGCATTTTTCGTCAGTTGCTGGTTGATGGTAGGCCTATTATTCGCATAATAATCCTATTAAATGCTTATTGTTTTTATTTTCATGAAATTTCTGGTAGATCCACCTTTAATTTCAACTATTTCAAGTGACGGACGAAATGATAGCACACGTTCATGTGAAATTAGCACAGTCACTTGTCACGCGACCGCCAATCCTACGGCCAATTACACTTGGACTGATATTGAGGAACCAAGTAAAATTATCTACTACGGTCAGTCATTTGGATACGCTGAGTTTGGACGGAACTATAACTGCAGTGCAACTAACAGCATCAGAACCATCGCTTACACAGATACCAAGACTCACGAAGAACGCGATGAGTACAGTACTAGACCGCCATGCAGTAAGTAGCCTGAGATACTAAGAATAACTTTTTGGTAGTGAACTTTTTGCCAATGAAGTAGACTGCAAATTTTCCATAAAATTCTAATTAATTTTTAACACTTAATCATAAGAAAGTAAATTATTGATTCAATGTCATTTTAAAATAGTGGAGAAAGTAGTTGATAATAATCATCTGAGCTGTAACGTCACCTCTTGTCCCGGCAATCTGTAGCATCTCTAGATGAATGCGAATGTAAGGCAAATTGCTTCTCTATTACATTAATGGTACCGTTAATAAAATCATCAATTACCAATAAATTTGTGACTGAGCAACTTAATGAAACAGTACGATGTTTATTACTAGTTCGTTACTCGTTACAATCTCTCGTACTTTCTTTCATCTTACTTTATCTTTTCTTTCTTCTTACTTTATCCTTACACACACACACACACTCTCTCTCTCTCTCTCTCTCTCTCTCTCTCTCTCTCTCTCTCTCTCTCTCTCTCTCTCTCAGCTCCGTATGTCTGCCTTGTAATCGCATATTATAATTTTTCATGATTGAACACTCTTAAATTGTTCTTATCCGATGTTACCGCAATGCGTTTGCAGGCGGTTCAACAAAGCACATACTTACTTACTTACTTACTTACTTACTTACTTACTTACTTACTTACTTACTTACTTACTTACTTACTTACTTACTTACTTACTTACTTACTTACTTACTTTACTAATGCCATGATGTGTTTGTGTATTAACAGAGGGTTGTCACATTTCAACAATGAATATCACTGGTGAAACCTGCACCGATAGGATATGTTCGTGTTTGTTTGACTGTAATATGGCAGTGATATGCATAGCTGATGCCTATCCAGAGCCTACGTATCTCTGGATGCATAATGGTATGGTTATAAGAGACGATGACAATACATTGGATGCTGTGGATGACGGAATTTATTCATGCGTTGCCAGAAATGTTATCGATGGATATGAATTGGAAGCCAGAATAGACATCGAAGTCATCGAATGTTGTGAGTAAAGAATTATGTATGGATAAAATATTGTAACTGTTGTCATCACAGTCTACTTACTACATCTACATCTCAGACTTACTTTCTACTTAACACTGAATGAATGGGACTATGAAATGAATATATATAATTATATATATGTGTGTGTTTTTGTACGTGTCTTTTTCGATATTATGTGAACACAATTATTAAATTTAGGCCGTGACCTGTAAGGTGACATCTTGCTAAAATACGAGAACGTTTGAATTATTTAACTGCTCTGCTGTGCGTTGAATGAAAAATGTTCCCTGCAAAACACAAAATCATTAAATTATTGTGTGTAATCACAGTGACCTCATTATTTCAGCAGCGAACTGTAAGTTTACAAACTCGTTCGACGATACAAGTGAGAACATTATGCATATAGTAATAATTCTATTTTAACTTTAAACATTATTTATTTGCTGCTTTCAATGCTTTGCAGTTTACTGCTTTTGTTCGTTTGACGTTGATCGTCTGCTTATAAGAATTATATCTTATAGAATATCAAACTGCAATCAAGGAAATCAGTTCCTTTTATTGAAAAACGGATAACACGGGTCGAGGTGGAGAATGGAACTAAAATGAGTGAATGCTGAAAATGAGTAAGCGAATATTTGGTGATGTTGCAAAGGAGAGCTTCACAATAGACAGAAAGACTTGAAACCAGATATTTAGAGTAATTAAACCGAGATAAGTTCAGTCTATTATGGTTGAAGACGCTGCGTCAAGACATTCCATTGCCGCTGGGTTGGTGGAGGGTGGCACTCTTTGCAGACGGCAACATGTCATAGAGATTCACCGAAGTAGAACTGCTCGCATCAATCCAGGAATCGTTTGTATTGTATTGTATTATATTATATTATATAATATCAAAGAAAGAGTTGATGAGGGGAGTTGGTTCCATATTGTATTTATAATTTTATTTGTATTTATGTATTGTATTTATAAATTTATAAAGCGCCTCGCACACTGAACATCAATAAGAGGCGCTCCCAGTGCGAAGGACTCCGAGCGAAGAGTGGTCTAGAGACAGCGAAAGGAAGCACCCGGACCACCACATAATATCAGAGAGAGAGTTGATGAAGGGAGTTGGTGCCATAGTGAAGGGCCAACGAAGGCAAAAGCTCGAGATTTAGCCATAGCTGTCCTCGCTCGAACTTGTCTAGCTAGTACTATTAAATTCATCAGCACGAGGTTTTAATAAACCGAATGAAAAGACCGAACGAACGAAAGACATTGAGTCAAACCCGCATTTGACCGACTAATTGATAAAAAATGGTCTCGGGGAAAAGCATGTGCCACCTTGGTCACATACGCAGATTGACAGTCAATTGAATAATATTGGAAATAACGTTATTCGTCATATTTCCTACATATTGTTTTTGGTTCAAATTCAGCTTCACTTATGTTACATCAACAATCATTTATGAATCAGAAACAAACGATTTGGATATTTGAATGCTCTTCTTTTTACAAACATGCTGTCCTATTAATACATGCAGAGGCATTGATTGTCTTTCAACTAGCCAGTTGTAAAAATTTAGCTTTCTTTAGGCCTTGTACAGTTATAAATACTACGGTTATTACACAGAAGAGTTTCAAAAATATCATAAGCTGTGTGTGCCAGTTTAATTCTTATGAAAACATACTGCATCTGTTGATATATTTTCTCCCAAGTTCATCATGCGTGTGTAGGCCTGATTTGTCAGGCCACTATTTTATCTAGCCTTATTCAACGCAGTATAATAATAGTCTCTGGTCAAAAGAGAACCAGGTTATATATGTTTTGTTTTAATTCAGACTATTGCTTACGCTTCCTGTAATTAACTACAGACGTAAAAGGCTTTCTTGTATTTCTTATGAGCTTGAAGCTGTGGACATGTATGAGCTATCGCTGCTTTGCTTTCTATTTTCTTTTCTCGTTTTATTGAACAATTAGCGCCAGTTTGTGTTCACTGTGAACTTAGGTGAGGAAATAATGAACAATCGAATGAAAAAAAGATTAAGTAAACCAAGAAACTCGCCAGGAGGTAATTTTGGCGAGAATAGGGTTTCGCCCAAATTACCTCAGAGAGCTTTTCGTTCAAGTAAAGTTTGCAACACTTGTTAGTTACCTGATCTTAAAGTTCTGTCAGGTTCTACCTTGGACCCAATATGTATGTACCTCGTGTGTATCAATATAGGTGCATCATTCAATACTTTCAAATTTCTGAACTAACTTAGGCTATTTTGTGAGCCCTTTAGTAGCTTTATTATCACTATTATGACCCGCGCTTAATAAGAATTTTAGTTAGTTAAATGCATTTCCATGTATTTATTTATAGAATAAATTTAATAGTTAAAGTAGCCTTGTAGATTAATTAATCAACTGCATAAGCATACTGGCATCGTAATTAGATCGCTACTACATAAATAACATTTTTAAATAAGATGCTAATTAGAGAAACATTATTTCGCTTAATTATTTTAGCAGTTACTTCTTTCGTCGCCATGATCATCATAAACATTTTGCCCTTGTAATAGAAATGTCATTTTCTTCAATTGTCGCAAAGCGAATACTTTGTTTCAGACTACTAGAACACTGAGAAAAGTTGAGTTTTAATCGCCGCGTAAAATAATGTAATCATAATGGATCCCATTTTTTATACAAAAGTAACGAAGTTTTTGAGTTTGCTGCTTTGGGCTCATGTAGTGTAACAAAGGTCAAGACAGTTGTAGATTGTTCAACTGAAATTCACGCAAACACATTTGTTCTGCATACTGTAAAGAAGAAGTAATCACATTGATGGAATGTCATGGTAATCGAAAATATTGACCATGTTTCTAATTACGATTGTTTGTGTTTCATATAAATAGCCGTAGAAATGCGGTCAACAGAACCACCAGGTATGAATGACTTATTTTTAAAACACTCAATTCACGTTGTTGGACTACTTGCAAAACATTTCTCCCCAGTTTGACGCCATGCCAGAACTCTGATGTGTCACTGAAGCCGACCAGACAACCTGCCACTTGCGGATTTTATATTGCGCCCGGAATGAGTCTGGTCTTCCTAATGGTTCCGCGACGACTCATCTACAGACTTGTTGTCTACGACACTTCGTCTACATGGCATTGTATCTGTAGGCTATCTTTTAGGGCTAATCAATACAGGCCGCTTTCTTATAGTTTCGCTAAAATGTGCTAGAATATTCTCAGGAATCCAGCTTCTATTTACTGAAACGATTAGTTCGTCAAACCAACTTCTATTGAAAGGAATACTTAGTTTCATCCATTTATCCATCCAGCTTAGTAGGCCTATCCAGCTTCTTTTTACGGGAAAAATTATTTCGATCAATCCAGCTTCTACTTGAACACAGGAATGCTTTCATCAATCCAACTTCCATTTAGGGAAACAGTTTTTTCATCAATCCAGCTTCCATTTTAAAGTGACAATAGCAAATAACTTCGTAGACGAAATGTCTGTCGGCGAAATGTTTGTAGACAAAGTGTCGTAGACGAAAAATCTGTAGACGATTATTGTCGTGACACCGATAATACAGTCTCATATAATTATTATTTCCTAACTCGGCTTTTGTTTGACGCTGATAGATTTCGGAGATTTACATAGAATGACAATAGTCTATTGTTCCTGGTAATCGTCTTGTCTGTGTTCGACGATCATTCACTTTTGCTGTTCTCTCGATCTTTAAGTCTGTTCTTTCTCATCTTCGAGTATCTTATAGGCTACCGATACTATCTTTCGTACTGTTCTCTTATGTGTCCATGCCCTAAGAAACATTTTATGTAGCAGAATGATTGCATAGTATGAATAATTTGTCTTCAAGTTATTAACTGTAATAATTATGGTTAATCATCTTGACCTTTAATGTCTGCTTTGCAGAAAATGTCTAGTATGTTGTTCTGAATGGGCTAAAGAGCAAATGGCTTGACGGCAAATGAAAGACGACGTTGTTATCGATCTTGTAAATCGTAAATAGGCCTAGTGACTGAGTTTAAGAAATTTGGAGTAAGAAGGAGGAAAAAGAGGTTCTGAGTCTAGACATTTACCTTCGCCAACATAAGGAAAACGTTTGAGATGCAGCTGTACAACAGAGACATTGCAGCGAAATATTTAAATGTACTATATTAATTGTAGACAATGCAACCAATGTAACAGGCAGAGGCGACAAGGATGACGATTTGAATGCAATCGTTGGCGTGGTGTTAGTCTACGAGATTGCTAATCTCATTTCGATGGGTTTCTTTCTGGCTTACTACAACAAAGACGCAGATAGAAATACAAACGAAAATAACAGAAACGTTGCAACGAACAAAACGGCTTTAAACAACAGATTTCTATGGCTTGAGAGAATGCTGCCATGCATGAATCAATCGCATGGTAAGGAGAAAACGAGGAGAAATTCCAATAAAGGAACGTCTTTTTAAATTTATGCCTAACACCTATAATAAGCTTAATTACACATTACAGCTAATACGAATCTATTCAATGATTGTTGATAATATTTTATAAAATGGAACTTTTTCGTCTGACAAACCAAATTATCAGATGACACTTTCTGAATGTATTTGTTCTACAGAGATTTTCATGTCATTTGGTGTCGGCTCAAGACCAACCTATTTAATAGTTCTTAGGCTCTCATTCGACAGGCTAACCAGACTGAACACGACTTTGAGTCACTGCTTGCCACCATTATGGCGGTGCTAGAGAAGTTATAACACTGACATTTTGAGCGTTAGTGAGAATATGGCTTAGCGCTAACTAAATTTATATTGCGAGGTGAAGTCAGGTTAAATTGAACACTAAGAGTTGTTCGTCATTGATAATTGTCGTTAGACCTACTGAGTTTTTCGTTACTTTACATTTTCAGCGAGCGCCGGAAAGAACTGTCTTTGGATTTTCTTATTCAGCCTAATTACAATCAGCTGTGGCGTCTTCATATTTCCGATACTAATAATAATCGTCAATTGCTGTGGGACGGACTTAAACGGGTCACAAGGTCAGGCAACCAACGATTAGAACAAAACACAAGACTCTCATACAATGTATGTATATGGCCATTTATATAGCGCCTTACAAGAAACTCACGAAGGCGCTAAACGTGACTACCCAACAGATCTAAACAGATACGACTTAAGAAGTTTCGAAAATGTTTCCTGAGCTGCCTGCGGTGCAATGTTACGAATTGTTAATGGAAGGCTGTTCCAGTGCGAAGGTCCAATACATGAAAAGGCACGGTGCGCCCGCATCGATGTACGGGAGCGTGGGACCATCAAGTCCCCACGAGCTGCAGAGCGTAAGGATCGACGACCTGGCTGGCTGGAGACTGGAACACAGAGCTCCCTGATGTACTCTGGGGCTGCACCGATCATTGATGTTCGTCCCATGAGGATGATTTTGAAAGTTATCCTGTCCTCAACCGGGAGCCAGTGCAACGTGTCTCGCATATATTATATCGAAATATGCGAGAATTAAGGCAGCTTTGCGACGACTCTGGCGGCGCATTTGAGGACGGATTGAAGCTGTCGTATCCGGAACTTTGGCAGACCCGCAAGGACACCGTTGCAGAAGTCCAGGCGCGTCAGCACAAAGGAGTGGACAAGAGTCATAGCGGCGTCAAATGATAGAATGACTCTAATCTGGCGTAGTTGATAAAAGCAAGACCTGCAGAGGGAGTTGACAGCAAGACCTGCAGAGGGAGTTGCATATTATTATTGCACAATTATGTCAGATTTAATTTCTTCCTTCTGGTTTTAAATCTCAATGTAAGTAAGTAAGTAAGTAAGTAAGTATATTCTTTAATATAACCAGCTGCCAAACAGCACTCTGGTGAACAAGCAAGAGCAATATAAATTAACATAAACATCAAAACATCAAACATCAAAATCTATCTATGACCTGTGAGATTGCGAGACAAATCTAATTAGTATGCGAACAACATTCGGACTATAAATGTTTTCCTCATTTGGTTGTCAGCTTTATTATTATTATTATTAAAATAAATTTGTAACGCGCGCAAGGTCACACCGAAATGTGAATCTGAGGCGCGGATAGTCAGCTTTTGTCAGCACCCGGTCATGGCGTCTGGGGCGTAGGCTGTAAACCGTTGGCTTCGCTGGGGGGCGGGGAGAAACCCGTGGAGGACATGTTCTGGTGTTCCAAGAACAGCCGAAAACAGGCGGATATCGGCAAGACGGCATAGCTGTTCGATCTTTGGGCTATCACCAGGGAGATACCGCTGACGGATTAGCCTATTCATCACGGCTTGGAGTCTTCCCCTTTCTTGCTGCCCAGCCATGTGTTGGGAATATGCCACCGTCCAGCGCCGTGGTTCTATCCGCTCCTCTAAGCAGGCTGAGCTTCTTGTTCACCGGTCACGGACATCTATTATGCAGCGCCGTGCCTTTTCTGTTGCTGACCTGCAATCTGGAATGAGCTCCCTGTGGATCTACGCCTAATGCATAGAGCCCTTGCGGCCACATTCTTCTCTAACCTCAAGACTGTTCTCTTTAGCCGGGGTTGAGTCGGGAGCGCTTCTGAGTAGATAATCTTGAAGGGGCGCTATATAAATCTCTTGAATGAATGAATGAATGCCGGGGCTGCATATAGCAGACGGGTCAGTATCACAAAGTGTTATTTGTCTATATATATACAGCATCGATACGCTTTGATACTGACACATTTAAATTTAAACTAGAAAGAAGAAATTGAATCTGATATACACGATAATTTAGTACTACAAGCAATAAAAATTATATTATATTTACTTTTTTCGGTGATATTTTGAAGGTGCGCCTGGAGCTACAAAACCAACCAGCAATTCAGAAGAACCTCAATACCAGGACCTCTTCAAAGAAACGTCGACCATCGGATCTGAATACGAAGAACTCCGTAATTACACCAACGTTTCAGATATTAACATTCAGAATAATTATAAATAGCGATGCAGCGTCTGAAAAACGAGGAGGTGATCTTGCATCTCACAAGATTTGGTTCACCTATCTAGTTTAGTAATCTTCTAACTATGGTTCCGTAAGTTTCCCTGTCGAGTGTGTGATACGGATCACAGGACCATGTTATGCATCAAACGAAGTTAAGAGTGGCGTATTATAAATGAGGAATCATGATGCATCTGTATAGTTTTCACTTTTATAATTGGAGATTTAAATTGTGATTGTTATTTATGGTAACTAAAACTTAATTATCAGTGAATGATGGCACACAGTGAGAAGATTCCTGGAACTCACGTCGTTAAGCAGGGCTAAGTTAAGAATGGCAGCGAAACATCGATGATTTTCTGATTGCAGCTTTACTCAGATAATATGGCGTGCGATACGAATTATGTTTCCTGCACCCTGTCAAAGAAAAGGATATGGCCTTCGTCCTCGACCCCCACAATTTCTCTATTCCCGCATAGATAAATAGTTGTCAAGTAACTGTCGCCTGTGAAAATTACTGCTTCAGTTTACAAATTTATGGATTGTCAGGTTCATCGTTTAACTGTATCGTATATATTGGGTCGCAGTTGTTATGCAGAGCTGTATATGAAATTATATAAATCTGCATTGATTCACAGTTGTAATATTGAACAAATAGTCTTCTAAGCCACTTATCGATTCGAGGTTTGTTGAAGAGCCACACAAACAGTCCATCTGATTAAATGTACTTTAACATCAAACATGTTTATCTGTCTAGAGATACGAATGTGTATTCGGAAACTAACTTCCTCATTGATTGCCGCACTGATAATTAATTCAAGAGGTACAACTTGCAATCGCTTCTCTTTCTGGTATTAAATGGGTTATCAGCCCACTTCAGTTACTCTGCTCAATTATTCAATCGTTTGCTTTGGAGTACACTTTGTTCTGTGTTTGTTCTTTGCCCTCGGTTGCGTTGAGATCAAAGCATCCGGAGGCAAATTCTGAAATTCACATGTATAATATCAACGACGAAAATCGTTAAGCACGCATCCTATTAACGTGGCCAATGATTCGTAATGAAACGAACTATCACATTGCTATATTGACCGATTATGACGGCAGTGACTTGATCGCGAACAGAACACGAGCATTCCTTTATCTTTGTCATTGTCTTCTTGTACATGTATGTAGGCTATGATTAAAGTTCATATGCCTCCAGAGTTGCTACGAGATTAGACCCTGTGCGGGCACAATTATGGCTACTTATACTTACTTACTTACTTACTTAGTAAGTCATTGAACCGTATGAGAACATCCGAAAGCGATTAAGACAGCTGGCGACGAACTCTGGCCTAATCTGCCTAAGCGGATGACGCTAAAGAATGTACACAATCTTGAACGACAACATAACGTAATCTCGCGCCCTCTCGAGCTCAGCTCAGCTCAGACTGCGCGATTGGCGCACTATAATACCTTCGGAAATGTAGATTAGCAGATGAATTAGAGATTTCTAAGTTGGATTACAGTTGGAGCGCTTCTGAATGGTTCATCCTACAAGGGGCGCTTTATAAACGTTTAGATACAATACAATAAGCTTACAATACAAAATGGTACATAGCGCTCTGCGTCGCTTAGGTTTTCCCTTCTAAAGCGTTGGAAACGTGAGTGACAGCAATAGTACCCTTATCCATGAAGCACATCTGTCCCATTCTCCTTTATTCTGTTTTACTTACCGTTACTTCAAGTTCGACATTTAAATGGAATTCCCTTCCGTGATCCTACTTCCTTCTTTACACACTTCAACAGCGTGATGGAACTAAGCTATTGCTTCTTCAAAACTTATTCATTTTTGCCAACTTCGATTGTTTTTGTTTGTGACAAGTAGGCCTAGTGACTGAAATTCACTAAATGTCAATCAAAGATAAGAGTGGTGGGCGATAAACATTAGCAAACAATAGGGGCCTACTTGCTTGTTACCAGATTTTAGAGTAGCAGCCAAGACATCAAATGAACATAATAATATTATTACAAACTTTTGTCGCTGTGATGTCGAAGTTACCTAACCTTGAAATGAGAAACAACTTAATATTTCTGTGTGTCTCCGACCACAGGTCCCTTCCTTGAGCCGATCACGGTGTTCTTGATCGCCGGGATCGTTCCTCTACAACTCGGCACAGAAGCTTTGCTTTCGTTGGTCCTGTGGCCTGGAACAACCTTCTACATAAGACTATAGCTCAGCTAGTCAACGTGTCTCCTTCTCTGTATCACACGCGCTTGAAGTCTATTCTGTTTGAACGCCGGTTCTCCTTGTTGAGTCGGGAATGCTGCTACTGAATTTTTCCATAAAGTTGCGCTTTGCAAATTTTCATTCAAGAACATATTCTGTTGACAAAAATCTAGAACATTTCTACCACATAGCGAGAGGCATGAAAACCCCGCCATCTATCGAAAGTCTAAGAAACTTAGTTGAAATTGTGTCAGTGCGATGAGAGTATCACTGTGACGGGAGAGTAGGGATCCATTTGTGCGATGTACTAGCAACTGTGTATTCTTAATTTCGGCACATCACGTCGGAAGGTCTTTCCTTTTCCTTCCGATCTTCCTTGAGACATTTTACAGACGATAGTACTTAGCTTATAGCTGCGGTTGCAAGCCTTAGTGCGTTAATGGTAGACAAATCTTGAATTCCTTCTATCTTGCCACTGTGAATTCTTTGCTATTTGTACACGTTTTAGCTCTAAAGTATTTGTTGCATCAGGTAAATCATCTGTTTCAGAGTTTCAAGCGAGACAGAAAACGGGATGTGACCCAATGTAAACTCGCATAGTTGAAATGTTAAGTGTTAAATGAAAGAATTTCAAAACTTTCCAGATGTCCTGGTTGTATTATACGTGTATCTGTCCATAGGTACATGTATTGGCCGTCCGAATTGAATAGGTATCGAATAAGAGAGAATAGATTTGAGCAGACAGAGAGACACATAGCGTACCCCTAGAACTATATAGTTCTATGTCCACTTTTTGCGAAACGGAGAAAAACGATTTTTAAGATTTGCTGACAAAATTTTTTGCTCTCTTTTATTGATGGCAATTAAATTAAACTTTTTGGAAAACAAAGTTTTCCCTTAGTATGATTATATGTGTATTTCGATCATAATGTAAACCGATTATGAGTAATTTGGCTATAATTATGGCAGGGGTGACTATTTTTTGGACATAGAGCTGTATAGCATTATTGATGTCGACTGAATGTCTATCCTACTGATCAATGCAAAGATAAATCGAACCTTAGATCAATGACACATGTATGCACGCCTTTTGTATTAATACATCTAAAAATTCTAGCACATACACATACATACATACATACATACATACATACATACATACATACATACATACATACATACATACATACATACATACATACATACATACATACATACATACATACATACATACATACATACATAGGCCTACATGTATACATACATACAAACATACATACTGTTTTGGAGTGGCCTCCCGCCATCTCGTCTTTCCGCCATCATCATCGTCACACGTGCACTTTCTAACCTTAGTTAAGGCGCACCTCGTTTTACTGTGGATATAGGATGGTCTCGTCTTTTTATAAATAGAGAGGCTTTGCTGTGTATTGTGAGACCGGTTTAGTTAAGTAAGGGTTGTGTGTATTTTGTTGAGTACCTCATCGTAGGTCTTGATTAAAGAGTGTACCCTCCGTGGTCGCTTCTTGTGGTTGTTAATGCCGGTGCTCGTCTTCTGTTCTTCTTGTGTGAAGCTGTGCCGCTGTCTTTTCGAAGAATCTGCTTTTGACGGTGTTTGTCATGAAGGTGTGTACATGTACATAGTTAAACAATTAAACAAACTAGCCTATCCTCCCGACCTTTGTCCAACCGATCTCACTTCTCCCGCACCTTACTCTTTTCCTGTCCGCAATCTTGGAATCATCATCGATAAAAACTCACCTTTTCCGACCACATCAGCCAGCTATCTCGCACCTGCTATATGCACATCCGTGACCTACGTCGATTGCGCCCAATACTTGATTACAAGACTGCATGCACAATAGCCACCTCAATTGTTCATTCCAAACTCGACTACTGCAATTCCATTTTTTACAACATCGACTCTTCTCAAATCAAACGCCTGCAAACAATCCAGAATGCGCTCGCCCGCGCAGTCACCAAAACTCCCAAACACCACCACATAACCCCTGTTCTGAAATCACTTCATTGGCTTAAAGTCCCTCAGCGCATCCATTACAAAATAGTATCTCTTACCTACAATGCCCTTCAAACGTCTAAACCCTCTTACATTCGCCAGCTATTCACCATCCAACCGCCTGGGTCTACTCGCTCATCATCATACCTTTCTCTATCCCGGCCTCCAGTGTCATCATCTCTGAAATTCTGCAACCGCTCCTTTGTCTATGCTGCACCAGCTCTTTGGAACAGACTCCCAAAAGACCTCCGCCAGTTTGCTCATCATCCTATCTCGCCTCTTAAATCAAACTCTCCTCCGCTTGCACTCTCCTCTTCTGCTTTCCACTCACGACTGAAAACCGAACTCTTCAAGATATCCTATCCTGATTCAACTCCTGCGCCACCACACGACCACCATCATCACCGATTGCCACCGTAGCACCATGCTGTCTCCGCGGCTTGACCTCCCCGGATTTTGACCTGGCACCGAAACGAACAGAGGAGTTTTTGGCTTTTGCGGACTTGATTTGATATAGCGCCGGTGAATAAGCTGGTCTCCCTGACGTGGCTTTTGTGGGCGCTGAGAAATTTTCGAAGATTTACATTACATTACATTACATTACATAGAGTAAATATATCATTTTATTCAAATACTGCGAGAAGTCTTCGTGTTTTCTTATCATTCTTCACATTATTCTTACTTACACTTTACCTCTAGACCACTAGTTAACAATACATACATACATTATGTGTTTATGTATGTACGTATGAGCACTTGTTATAGCGCCCCTTCAAGGTTTCTACTCAGAGGCGCTCCCGACTACAGCGCGGAAACTGAATAGGAGTTTCACGCCGAAGCGCATGAGCAATTGCGAGTGAAGGACTTGCCCAGGCTTCCTACGCGGCGGCTTGAGGTGCATTCGAACCCGCAACCCTCCGGTTGCAAGGCACCGAACATACCCCTACGCCACAGCGCCCCATACTGACATACATGCATACATAATTATATGCGTACATACATCATACATACGTACATACATACTATAAAGACGTTTATAGTTGCAGACCTAATGTCCACTTAATTCGATTGATTGTCGCAAAAACACTTGAGTGACAAACGCTGCAAGTTAACGTTACACACTATAAACTTGATTTAATTATAGTATGCATCATCTTGGCCGTATTAAATCGCTATTGTATTTTAATCAACACCAGCCTCGAAGTAATGTTTACCTGAAGACACGATAGAGATTACACAAAGCACAAGAAATAATAAATAAAATATGACTATCACAGTCTATGTTTGGCTATCGGGTTCATAGGTTTAAAATAAAGTACCATGAATATTGCATAGCGACAGTCTGCTTAAGAATTGTTTTCGTCCTGTTTCCATAGATTGATTAGTTCTTTCGCGTCTATTCAACTGAGATTTCCTAACCGAAGACTTTAAAGAATAGACTTAATAAATTAAAGTAAAAAACACCAATAAAAAATAAGCAACACAATGAAATATGATGCTCATATAAATATATGTGTGATGGAGCTTTAAAACATTGTCAAGTCTTATATTGCTCATACTGACAATGTACCGTGATTTGTTATATCTTAGCTTTAATATAACCACTACTTAGTGCAGAGCCATAGATTTTGTCCAACTGAGGTTTCAGGTCATTCGTTCGCAAATAATGGAGGTTGAGGCGTCTGTTTTTCGAAGGTTGCAAGCATGATTTCACCAGGACATCTAAGGTCTTTGTGCGTAAATGGTGCTAAACCTTCATATCGGAGACACAGCATTTCACGGTCATCTCTGTTCTTCCAAATGGATCTGGCACTGTGCAATAAAAACAGAAACAAGTGGGAGGATGCTGCGTTTCCAGACGTCTTAAAAATGACACGACTAACTCTCATCCTATCTCAATTCACTAAACTTTAACGAGCCTTCTTCAGCTACAGTCATTTGCTGCCTCATGCATTGTCGTAACGACTCGCAATGGCGTAAATCATGGGGGGGCAGAGGGGGACAGACCTTCAAAGTTTTGACTTAAGCCGTTCTGTCCCCCCAAAATCCGGCCCTCGTAGAGTCTCTCTCCCCCAAGGTAATGTATAGATTTTCGCCTCTGATAACGAGCCGTGGAAATTTCCAGATTGGAATGAATCAGTTCACATCTCTTGATAAGTTTTGATAAGTTTCGGTACTTTTTATTAAAATGTTATTGTATAGGCTAATAAGCGAAAAGCTCCGTTTCTATTTTTTTCGGAATTATGGCGTGATTTGTAAGACACTCATGTAATATTTTGTCATGGCTGTCAATCTTCCTTGTGCATTATATTTTACGCGTTGTGGTATTCAGTTAAATGGACACCGATTTACGGCGTGCATGTGATGCAGACAAGCATAGAAACGCGTCTTAGACTAGCAGTGACTAGCACAACAAATAGACGTGTCTGTTCGTGGTATGTAAATTCATCTGGAATAACTCAGTCCCATTACGGGGGTCCGTTTAGGAGTACTAATTAATGTTGTAGTGGCGAAAAGTATCTTTTTGAACCTACAGTACTTGTACATGAAGAGACCTTTTAAATCTAGAGACCATGTTTGAAGCAATTTTTAAGATGACTTCTTAAAAGTGTGTTTACATTCACTTACCTGTTTGCTTGAATTCACTCACTTCTAGTGGTTGGTGCTGATACCATCGATACATACGTCGTTGATGACTGTGAGGCTAAACGTTTCTGTAACTAAAACCTTAAACATAACTTATACAGTTTACCAATTTTGCATGCATATATATTTACACATATCTTGCCAGCCACAGGTGGTCATTTTTCCGACACGAAGTAAGAGGCAAGTCGAGTGAGTTTTTCAGTCCACGACACAAATGATATTAATATAATATGGAACAATACGCAGTGGCTCATAATTTTGTGGAGTACCTGTTATTGCAGAAGCTCCAAGCAACATCATGCTTCGTCGTTAGAGCAGTCTCAGTCGCTTCATGTAACGGCCCAACTTGGTTTGCTGATGATATTGGGAGAAACTTTTATCTCAATAAGTCCGCAAAAACCTATCGTGTCCAAAGCTGACTACCTAAAAGCGAACTTCCCGGAAAATTGATTTTAATGGTCTGCAGACATTTAAAAACAACAGCTACAAAAATTGTTCATATAAATTAGGGCTGAAATAAAATCTCGTAGTCTACAAAATTTCTTTAAATGATGGTAGAGTTCCATCCCTGACTAGCTGTTACGTTTGACACTCGGAACGAATAAAATGTTACAAACCAACTGACTTCTCTTTCAACCTCATTTATTTTTACCTTGCACTGTTTTATGCTAGAATCACTATGAGAAGTTCATCATGATATTTCATTTTATTTCTTTGTTCTGATATTGGAACGCAATACCGCTATCCATGCCAACGTCAGCACTTAGAACGCTGTTCAAGTAAAGTAATTAAATAGACACGTTCAGATGGCTATCAATGTACTGTTAAGATAAAGTTTGAAGACCATAATCAGTGAAATGGTGGCTTAGTATAGATAGAGATTAGCAGATGTTCGACAAATATTCATCTTTCATTGCAAAAGTCAATTAATGTTCATGGAGCACTTTGGAGAGAGCTTCATGATTATTGACCTTGCAATTATTGCACAGTTATTGTGTGCTTCTGTCATGCAGAGGACCTCTTCTGCTTGATTGATGGTGTCATAGCGTGATCAGAACGATGAAACAGAACAGGTGGCTGTTCACTGTGTCCTATGGCTTTCATGCTTCTGATAGAGCACCAGCCTTTGAGCGAGTTGTTGCGTGTTTCAACAGGTAAGTCTGCGTGATTGTTCTCCAAAATTCCAATATACCCATGGGATCCGTAGTGCCTTCTTGAGTAGTCTTGATGGACAACTGTGTGTACACAGCACTCAATGGAGAAAATACAAACTGGCCATTGTATTTTTATTTCACAACGACTCTGTGGCTGGGCTCCAGCCAATACCATCAACACTTGACGTCAACTTGTTGTGTGTCATAACTATATCTGGCGTCATTATTTTTCCGCTGACATACAACCATTATAGTGCAATGTCATTTACAAAAAGAACTTTGCTGATTCTCTTAAATGTATGATTGCCATTTCACACAACAACAGTAACAACCCATCTTGCCTCGGACTTATAGTCAGTTTACCATGTTGCTCTCTAGACAACTTTGAATTCTGTTGGACAGGACTGTTACGGCTATCAAAATGCAACCCTGCTTAAGTTGTGTGTGCAAGTACTCGATGCAGAAAACACAAACTGTTTTTATTAATCATACACCAGCTCCGTAGTTGTTAGGCACCAGCCAATGCGATCGTGTTGAACTTGTTGCATGTCTGGCGCCTCAAGAGACGTCATTATTTTCCATTTGAAGGACCTCCGTCGGTGACGTTAAGTTTCTGCATGATACAAAGAAATATTTCCATGCGAACAAATACGTAATGCCCAGCTATATTATAAGAACTTGTTTTAACTTGAATCTTTAATAACACTGTGTCCAGAATTAAACAATGAAGCAAGTGACACAGTTGCAAAACATTTAGGCTAAAGTTTTTTAAATAAAAGGCACAAAAATGTTTTGGAATATGGACGACATTAAAGTACCAATAAGAAGAAGATCTAGAAAGATATGTATTTGAATCAGTTTGAAATAAATTTACCTTTTCGTTGTTAACTGTCGGAATTTCTCTCATTCGAAAATGAACATAAAACCTCAAAAGACCATCATAATTTTATATTGTAGGGCCTACTTTCGATGTGGTTTAAATAATCTTATGCCACTGCACATATTAACATCGTTTGCCACAACAACCACCTGCTAAGTAAAGATACCGCATACTTGATTATGTTTATATGATGGCAAAAGTCTATTCAAAGAATGTAAAAATCGTGCTTACCAACTCAATTTAAGCAATGTTTTCATAATAAGTCTTAAAATAAAGTTGGATCGATGCGCAGGAAGAACAAATTATATATTCTGGTTTTAAAGAGAACCATTTAACAATGTTCATTAATTTAAGACATACTTGAACTTTTGAATGATTAGTACAGAGGAAAATGAAAATAAGAAATTGAAATGAGTTTTATATCCTTGCTTTTGCATATGTAACTACGTATTCTTTTGCAATTCAAAAGGCGAGGGCAGAAGTGAAATAGCAAAATTAAAGAAATCTATAGGCTAACTACTGTTCTTACTGCAGTCGGAAACATTGACGGAAACTGTATTTCCGCCGGATACGTTGATTGCTGTGCAACGATAGATTCCATCATACATCGCCTCAATGGTCTGGTTGCTTCCAAGATATGCGTTGCCGTACGACCATTCATAAGTTGGTTCAGGGAAGCCATAAGCCACACACGTTATTGCAGCTGATTGATTCCCAACGCAGTAGCAAATGTCATTTGTGCAGCTGGGTCCACTGATCGTCATATTTGTAACTGAATCTACCATTGATCAATTGAAATAAATAAGGGTTTGATAAAAAAAAAACTGGGATCAAGAAAGCTGTTGATTAAAATTGGTCAGCATTAACTTCATGTCATCGTTGTCATCATATTAATCTTTAGCATATTGTCGCCATTGTCATCATCACCGTCATCACCTTTTCTGCTGATCAAAAATTAAACGGTAACAAAGATGTATGACATACTATGTATGCTATGTATCTATTATTGAGCCATAAAATCAAATCAAATCTGAAATCTAGCATATGCAGACGAAAAGCCACAGCGCCGTAAAAATAAACGCAATCTGTTTTTGACGACACTGTGAAGAATGACGTCGCATTGAAAGGACGAAAAGAATTCATTGTTGGCCCCTTAAGTTTAATTTTTGTGTGTGAGAAGTTAATTGTGGAACTCAGAATCCGTCTGAAAGCTTATGAAGGCATCAGCAGCCGGCTTGGACTATTAGTGAGGGCTGTTAGACCGAAAATTTAAGCGGATGGGGACCGACTGGACAAAAGCACCAAACTTTTTGTGTACTTAGGTTTGGTCATATGGTAATGATTCAGGGTAGGAGACACGCGATCCGACCACGGGGTCACCCCTCAAAAATGCATTTTAACCAAGATGGCGGCCAATAATGGCGCCAACACAGAAAACAGTATATATCAGGTCATAGGTAAGCTACAAAAACAAACGAAGTATCAAATTTAACATTATCAAGGTCAGGGAATCGATTTATCGTAGTGGCAATAGTGTCCGAATGTTACTATCCAAGATGGCGTCCAATATGGCCGCCAACACACAAAAATATGTATATATCAGGTCAGAGGTAAGCTACAATAACAAATGAAGTGTCAAATATAATATTTTCAAGGTCAGGGAATCGATTTATCGTAGTGAAAATAGTGTCCGAATGTTACTATCCAAGATGGCGTCCAATATGGCCGCTAACACTCAAAATCTACAATAACAAATGAAGTGTCGAATATAATATTTTCAATGTTAGACCGAAAATTTAGATGGATGGGGACCGGTCGGACATAAGCACCACATTTGACAGTTTGGTGGAAAGGTAGCATCGAAGTGAAATCCATCATAACCAAAGATGTCTTCTCGAATGATATTAGCAGCTTTTGCCAATATGGCTGCATCTCCTTCATAATCTTTAAAAGCACTTTTTAGCATTTGCTTCATGCCTTGGTAAAAAATAAGCATACCATTCTTTCCGTCATTCAGCACTTGGGCCTGTGGAAAGTAGCCAAGAACCTTTGCCTTGAAGCGACATTTGTTAACCTCCATCTGGACTCCAAGTCCCTTCAGACGATCTGCATACATGTGACGCAACTCAGACAGCTTGAAGCAGAAAACATCTTCTTCGACTGAGTTTTCCACAAAGTTCACAAGTTCAATGAAAGCTGAAGTGTCGAATATAACACACAGCTATTCTCGCTAGAATAGCGGTGTCCTGTAAGTCAGTTGCCATTTCTCTGATATTCTTACCAGCCTCAAGTGTCATGCACTCATGAAGGTCTCCGTCGCTTCCTGTGCAGAACAAGCAGATGTTCGTGCGTGATAGGCGATCCCTTCGTCGCTTTCCTTTGGGACCTTCGTTGGATGGTCCCGCATCTTGCAAGTCTCGTTTTTTCTGTGCTCTTTCCAGACTGCATTTGTTGAATTTTAAGTGACAGGATTTATGCCAACTAGCTTCATGTTTTATTAAATCGTCAATCGTTGTGTCTTCTTCAAAGTAGAGCCTCACAGAGAATTTTCAAAATTCAATAACTGTGTTCAAAACGTTCTTATATGGCAGAAATTTATCTCCAGGTCCTGCGGCTTTCAAGGGACACTTTAGCCCTTCAACAGTTCTTTCCTGGCAAATAAAGCAGGCTTGCCAGTCCATGTCTTCATCTGTCGAAGGTCAGACCTTTGAAAATCAGGTAACGTTGGCTTTCTAGAAAACAACAGAAATTATCGAAGCAGATGCAACAGAGGAACACTTATGAAACACACACACACAATATTGTGTGTGTTTGTTTCATAAGTGCAGAGGCGTAGCTAGGGGGGTGCAGGGGGGTACATGTGTCCCCGGGCGCCAGAGGAAGGGGCGCCAAAATGAGGGTTAGAATTAATAATTTTAGTCTTGATTTTGATGCTATTTAAACTAATTTATCCCAAATAAATTTATAAAACTTAATTTTGGCGCCCCAAAACCTCATTGGTTACAAACTATGACTTAGTTGTCAGACATTATTTTGGCGCCCCATTGAGCACTCAGGGTCATCATATACTCATTATAAATGATATACCTACATTGTAAGATTGTTCGGCTAGTCAGAATCAGAAAAGTCGTTTTCTCATAAAATCATGGATAAAATCAGTTCAAGTATATCTTTAATGTATTAAAAGTGGAATCTGGTTTTAATATATAGGCCTAAACAAATTAGGTATAGTAATTTTCAACTTTCCTGTATGGGAAACTTTTAGCCGTCTGGAATGAATAGCTGCATTCATAGCCAATGAGAGGGAGGGTGCGTTGCGCAGTATGCCAACTCTTGTAGAGAGCATCTGTCTGATGGTTAAGCTAGCTGGGTCCGCCTTGACTCTTGACGCCCATGGCTGCATCCATGATCCCCCAGTAAAAACTATTATACTATAGGCATCATGGACACAGGGCGACCGCTGGATCGGGCTGCTGCATCCCATTGATTTGTAAATTTATTGAGCCAAGAGGTCAAAATTACAAGCTAACTTTCAATAAGAGGCAGACTGACAGTAGGCTATCAGTCAGAACTCAGCAGTTCAGCTATCTTGGATTTCAATTCTGCTGCTGTATAGTTTTGTTTGAATGCAAATACTTAATCACTTTAAATCTTTCATTAAAAAAACAAGTTTGTTAGTTTAGCGATACGTAGACTAACATAGTACAAATCAACAATTGCTTAAATATTTTTTATTTTATCGACAACAGATATGTGTTATATTTGTTTGATAAATAAATTCATATATAATTTGAATTTGTTGACTTTCAAAAACACAATGAACTGTCGTTATTTTTAATATTTTATATCACTAAAATTTAAATTGCCATTCCGTGTATTTGGAAAATGTGAAATAAATTAAATAGGGAGGGACGAGGAGGGGCGGGGAGGCCGGAGGGGCGCCAATTTCATAGCTTGTCCCCGGGCGCCAAATATCCTAGCTACGCCTCTGCATAAGTGTGCCATATGTTGGAGTCGGGAGCGCCTCTGAGTAGTTTCCTTGAAGGGGCGCTATATAAATTACCGAATTTAACCCCTATCATGCATTTTATTTAAATTAAATGTTAAACTAATCTGTGGTGGTTCAAGTACTTTAATTTGTAATACGGCACTAGCCGACGTCTGCTCGCCCTGTTGCCCAAAACGTTTACGTAGAATATGACTCATAACTCTTGATTGTCTTGATCACATGGATCCTACCAGAAATGTAAAGTGTTAGCAATGCAGATAACGTGGAAAAAATGTGGTGCTTATGTCCGACCGGTCCCCATCCATTTAAATTTTCGGTCTAACATCGAAAATATTATATTTAACACTTAATTTGTTATTGTAGATTTTGAGTGTTGGCGGCCATATTGGACGCCATCTTGGACAGTAACATTCGGACACTATTGCCACTACGATAAATCGATTCCCTGACCTTGAAAATATTATATTCGACACTTCATTTGTTATTGTAGCTTACCTCTGACCTGATATATACATATTTTTTGTGTGTTGGCGGCCATATTGGACGCCATCTTGGATAGTAACATTCGGACACTATTTTCACTACGATAAATCGATTCCCTGACCTTGAAAATATTATATTCGACACTTCATTTGTTATTGTAGCTTACCTCTGACCTGATATATACATATTTTGTGTGTTGGCGGCCATATTGGACGCCATCTTGGATAGTAACATTCGGACACTATTGCCACTACGATAAATCGATTCCTGACCTTGATAATGTTAAATTTGATACTTCGTTTGTTTTTGTAGCTTACCTATGACCTGATATATACTGTTTTCTGTGTTGGCGCCATTATTGGCCGCCATCTTGGTTAAAATGCATTTTTGAGGGGTGACCCCGTGGTCGGATCGCGTGTCTCCTACCCTGAATCATTACCATATGACCAAACCTAAGTACACAGAAAGTTTGGTGCTTTTGTCCAACCGGTCCCCTTCATCTTGCTAACAGCCCTCACTATATTTTTGGCATTGGCAATGACAAAAATAACTGGACTACTAGAAACAAGGTGAAAACGTTGATGGATACATACAAGGATGATAATTATTGACTGTGACATGTTTGAGGATGAGCTTGATCAGTTTATGATCCTCGCCAAACATAAAAACACCACAAACCCCATTCATAGGTAGGCTTATCAACTCGTGGTACGTGGTCTACTATCCACATTTCCAAATGTGGAAACAATTTTGCGCATTTACCATACGATACCAATATAAGTAATGCTTCTGGAGAACGACGATCATTTTCTGTATTTAAAAGAGTGCAAAATTGTATCAGAAGTTCCACTGATCAAGATCGGCTACGTAGTTTAGCTTTGCTCAGTATTAAATCTGCTGAGCAAAGAAGGCAAACTTTGACTAAGGAATTGATAATTATGCTAGGCTCAAATGCCGAAAGAAAACTCTCTAGTGGGTTGGGTAAGCGGTGAATAGAACTTTTAAATCTGTTTTCGTATGTTTTGCAAATTAAACTTCCTCTTCTATTTCTATTACGCTGTTTGTGACTAGTTGCTAAAGAGTAGCACCGATTCAATTTCACAGATTTAACATATTTCACAGTTTTAACTTTTCTTACATTTATTTTGCATAGCATTGCTGCTTGCATTAGGCTGCAACAAACGAGTATTGACAGTACAATACATATTCTTGCGTGTGTTTTAATATTAAAGTTAAATAACTTCACACTCCTTGAAAATAGCTTCTATAACTAATCATAATGGCAGCGTCAACAATATGCACAAAAAGGCTTCAAGTTAAACTTTGTGAAGTTTTGAACATGATGGGCTAAACACCACCAGAGTCCCAGACTCTCAGTCTACAAGTTTAGAAGGTCCCCAAAATGTTTACGCCTAGGGTCCCACTTTCTGTAAACGGGCCTCTGTTCCCCGCAGGTGAATTTTGACTCGAGCGCGAACTTCATTTCAACAAAGCAAACTACTCCTCAGAAGAAAGAACAGGCTGATGAGAGCAGGACGCATCGAAGAGGCCTCGGCATGTGCCCGGCGTGTGGGCAAATGCATCGAGCGAGCCTCCAAAGCTCACTTGCGTGGAGCTCACCCCCGAGATGGACCTAAAGAACTATGGAGGCGAGTCAATGATCTTACAAAAGGGCGAGACAGAGGAGAGCTAAAAAGTGCACCTTCTCCTGAAGATTTTAACACACATTATGCCAGGATATCAACCGACGATGGTTACATAGAACCACCCAAGAAGTCAACAGTGGCACTTGATCGGCCATTTACAAACGAACAAAGAGTCTTTAACATGCTCGACCGGCTGCACCATACAGCTGATGGTGCTGATCGCCTCCCAGCATGGTATCTGAGACTGACTGCCCCTGCATACTCTGGAGTTCTTTCACACCTCATCAATCTCTCAGTGGCTACCTCCATTGTGCCGACCCAGTGGAAAATGGCAATCATTCACCCAGTACCAAAGGTCGATCAACCGCAAAACCCTGCTGATTACAGACCAATCTCCATCGTCCCGATCTTATCCCGACTTGTTGAAAGGGAGATTGTGCAGACATACATGTATCCTGCCTTCTGCAGCCCTCCAATGTCTCACCTCCTCAGCGATCAGTATGCCTTCCGGCCGTCGGGTTCAACAACTGCAGCGCTCATATCTATGGTTCATCATATCACCTCCTTCCTGCAGACCGAGGAACACGTGACTGTCATCTCTCTAGATTTTTCAAAGGCGTTCGACACTGTCCGCCACTCCGTCCTTGCTCAGAAACTATCCCAACTCGATATGCCTGATAACATCTACAACTGGCTGATCGATTTTCTGCAGGGTCGGAGCCACTCAACGCGCTACGGTGGGCGCCAGTCAGAGCCAACTCCCATCAATTCCAGTGTGGTCCAGGGATCCGGCGTTGGCCCATCTGATTATGTCGTCGACGCATCAGATCTGCAACCTGTCCATCAGCAGAATAAAATCGTCAAGTATGCGGACGATACATACCTTATCGTCCCTGCTTCGATGCGAACAACCCTGACGACAGAGCTTGATGCAATTGAGACCTGGGCCACACATAACCATCTAAAGCTCAACGCAAATAAGTCTCGGGAGATGGTGTTCAGCCGACGGTCAAGGGGGGTTACCCTCCCTCCACCACTCCCAGGTCTGGAGAGGGTGGACTCCATGGTGGTGCTCGGAGTTACAATGAGCAGTGACCTGCGTGCTTCTGCGCATGTCGATCAAATCCTGGGTTCCTGCTCTTCCTCCATCTACGCCCTGAGCGTCCTGAGAGCTCATGGACTGCAATCAGCGGCCCTCCATACCGTCGCTAGAGCTACAACCACTGCGCGCCTCCTCTACGCCGCCCCGGCTTGGTGGGGTCTAACAACAGCTGAGGACCGGTCAAGGCTCGAGCGATTCCATAACAAGATGCAGCGTTTGGGATTTCTACCGCCCGACATCATGAGCGTTGATGCGCTCGTACGCGACATCGAGGACCGGCTGTTGCGAGCTGTGATGCGACAGAACACGCACGTCCTGCTCAACCTGTTTCCACCAAGGGTTCACAGGCCATATAGTCTGCGCCCTCGCCCTCACAACTTTGAGCTTCCAAGAAAGGACGACAGAAATTACATTTCCCGAGTACTGTATAGACACTCGACTATGGCCCCCACTTTCTGACTATGACCGATTTATTCTTTAAACTGTTTGTTTATTTGATTTCATTTATTTTTATTAACTTTCTAAGACATTTCTTCTCTCGTGTAAATGGCTGCGGTATGTCAGCAATTGAATCCAATTAAACGAATATATATATATAATCCAAGTCTAGTCATACTACACGTACGAATTCACTCAAGTGACTAGTCGCGTAATTATTTACAAAGAACTCGAAATGATTAGAGCAAAGTGTTTGAAAAACAGAAATTTTGACATATAAATGTATACGTACAGCAACTGGTTTCAGTAACATTTGTTTTGTCGTGATATGAAAGGCTCCTTATGGTATTGAAAGCGATGCATTCATATAGTCCTCCAGATGTAATGGTTTTGACCGCACCAAAAGTCAGAACGCCATTAATGCTCCAGTTGTATTTCGCTGGAGGGTTGGCATCCGCTGTGCATGTAAGGTTTTCAGGTTTATAGACACAGTTATCCGTTGTCGATACTGTCGACTCTATGCTCACGTTTCCAGGCGAATCTAAAATATTACACTTGTTAAGTTGGTGGCTGCTTTGGTAACGAACATAATATCAGTGTAAAACATTTATCGTACATTATTTATTATTTAATAATAATAATAATAATAATAATAATAATAATAATAATAATAATAATAATAATAATAATAATAATAATAATAATAATAATAATAATAATAATAATAATAATAATAATATTATTATTATTATTATTTATTTATTTTTTGCCCGAGGTATCAATGATCCCTCAGGCGATCCAAACAATATCCGGAGATGTTACTGATGGTGGTCTGGAACGGCAACTCACTCGGCAGTGTCTGGTTGGGCAAATGTACCTCGGAAGGCAACAGCATTAAAGCGTTGGATGGTGGTAGACATGCGTTGGAAAAGATAAGATGTTTCTCTAATATCTCCAGAACCTAGGTGTTATGATATTCCTATGACGTCATGTACTAAGGTAGACTCTTGCAATGTAAATATATTTAGGCTAAGATCACAAGGTTGTTTTATAGCACTTCAGTTCTTTCTGGTTCGAGGTTCAGAGAATAAAGGTCATGAAACTATGAAACTTTATCTTAATAAAACACTAGGTAGTGGACTTGATTACTTAAAGATGTTTTACCACAAACTCCACACAGTTTTGGGGACTTGTTTGTCGCCGATAATTCGCTCTACAATCAAAGCTGAAATGGCTCAGGGTTTGCACCGTTCACGTCAAATGGACGTCCTCAAGAGATTAGTCTGCTGGCTATAGACATATAGGCCTAGTTCAAACTTTTTTAATCAATGACTGAGCACGGATTAACTTACAGTCCTAACTCGACCGCTAAATGTTTGACCAACAAAAGGAGAGGAAACGTTCTCGTTTTTAAACCACTCATTTATATTATTTCTTAAACAAACTGAAAAATGTTTGCTTACAGAATACTTCAATGATAGGATAAGTTCTCGTTTTAAAACCAATACTTCATACTATTTACTAAAAATAACTAAATATTTACTTACACAGTACTTCAATGATAGGAGAACTTGTACTGATATTGACAGTTGGAGTGTTGTTAGCATAACCATCGGTGAATGTTGGCTCCAGTTGTAGATAGACATGGGCTGTATATGGCATGATGTCTTGTCGACCAGCTGTAACTGCTAATCTAGATAAAACGTCGAAGCCCGATGTACGATTATAGGAACTGGACACATTTTGTCCATAGAAATCCGTCCAATAGATGTACGGTCGTAGCGAAGGAGCCGGAGCATCAGAATCCGAAAAAAAGTACATACATTCAATGCGGACGTTTTCGTTTTCCAATACACCATTCGTAGTGTTTGCAGATATATGTGGAGATGAAGCTGAAGATAAAGAATAAATGACTTTTTCACTGATTAACGTAAAATGCACTCTGCAAATGTCTATGCATTTTTACGTCCAATTAACAGTAGAATAGAGTCAGCAGAAATTATGCTCCAAAGCTATTATGCGGAATTTTCTCCTGACGAGGCGCTAGTTAGTTTTCACCAATTGGGAAACCAATTCGCTCATGTACGAATTGCCTTTCAAAGTTAAAATTACAATAGCATTTTGTTAAAACCAAACTGTGTGGCGGTTATCCCGTAGTTTAGGTTGGTAAATTATTTGAATGTCTTCAATGCCGTACGTCATATTGGTAAGTAAGCAGTCTACCTATGTCCATGATAACTATCATCAATCCCGCTTCCATTTCATCAAAAAATATTTTTAATCAATCCAGCTTCCATTTCATCAAAAAAATACCCAACTTCTATTTAACAAAAAATATTTCTCATCAATGGAACTTTTATTTAAGCAAAGAATTATTCTCATGGGTCCAGCTTCTACTTACGGAAACAATAATTTTGACCAATTGAGCTTCTATTGTTTGCATCAATTATTGATGAATCTGAAGAAAAAAAATCGCTACTTTTCACTTATAACTGTAAAATACACTTTGCTATGCATTATCCCCGTTCATTTAGCCATTGAATAGTTTCTGCTGAAACTATTATGATTCAAAGCTACATTAAGCTGATTTGCATTGTGCTAATTTAACCATTTGGCTTCGTCCATGCACAAATTTCGCTTAAAAAGTCAAAATTAACGATATAATTTTCTTGAAACTAAGCTCTCTGGTTCTGTGCACCCCATCACATCGCTATCTCGACATTTGCATCCTAATGTTTGATCCTCAACAGCAAGGGCAACTTCCGAATTCAAATTGTACCCTAATGGTCAGTCAAAGCGCCTGCGAGTACTACGATTAATGAAATAAGTTTCGATAAATAGGCCTACTTCAAAATCGCATCCTATCATCCAAGTCTTCGAAATTTCTGATAACCTACAAGGTGAATATGACCTAAGTTTGTATTTTAGCTATTATGATAAGCCATTCTTATAACCGTGACAGGGCTTCTCATTTGAGGCGATCGATCGATCTCCCTGGTCGATCGCCTAGCAAAGGTCTGGTGGATCGATAAATCGATCGCGCAAATCGAGCGCGATCGATTTACTCCAAGAGGAAACTGGAGCAATTATTTTATTTACCTAATTTACATTACATTACTTTTGCTTACTTGCGGCGGCGGTGAATGCGTTCGCAACGCAGCGTTTCGTGACCAAATGACTGCTGAGTGATCGCTCCAATGATGATTGGTCATAACAACACGGTGGACACCTCCCGCGTAACGTCATTTGTAAGTTGGTAACGTCACTAATTTCGGAAATGAGTGAAAGCAACAATGGCGGCGCCGGTGCCGAAGTGGAATAATAATGTAGGCCTACAGTTTAGCACGTTTCTGCATGCCATGGAAATTAGGTGAATCGTTCGATGTGGGTGTAGGCTAGTCGAGATAGAAAACCGTCGGATTGTGAATTTTTTTACTGCAAGTCCTGCAGAAAGCACGCCGACAAAATTCGACTGGACTGCCGGTGTCACGATATAAAGTCTCTCCCCCCCGAAACAGAGTCTCCCCTGGCTGAAACAGTCTCCCCCGGAGACTCTGTATCGGTACAAAGTCTCCCCCGTTGAAATAGAATCTCCCCTATCTACGATACAATGTCTCCCCTTACTAAAATCGCCCCTCTATTTCGGTGGCTTTTCTATATAATTTTGAATAGAATTTAATACTTACATTTTCTTAAGTAAATGACTTTCAAGTTTATTAGTTGAATTTCACATCAAATAAATACGAAATTAAACAATAAATTATGAAATAAATGTTTTATAGTAGCAAATGCGGCATGTAAAATCACCACTAGGATGTCGGGCGCGTTTATAAGTCATTAAAACGCAGTGGAGAGCTTGTACACATTTATATAGGCAAATTAAGAAAATGGCTCTCACTACAAGTAGACTTTTACGGGTCCTAGTTATCACTGACTTCTGAAGATTCTGTGATCAGTAATTCTTATTCATTCACTAATCAGGCCTAATGCTGTATTCTTCAAGCCAACTAACGCTAATTAGCTTCACGCTGATTCTTCTATGGTTAGACCTACCATTGATATTGTGTTGGATATCGGTCGTACAATATTATTAGCGTCAGATTATGAGGCCATTATTATTAGCAATACAACTCTACTGGCGTCCTGATACGAGCTAGCACTGGCTTCTATACGATTCTTTGTGCGGATTAGGCCTATCAATCAACTGATATGACCTTGCGCTTGATTTTCTGTGATTCTTTTGATGCGTATAATGCCTACCATTCATTCATAAATCTGGTTAGCCTATTAGTTATTTATTATTGTTAGCTGGTGTCAGGTAGGCTATTTACCTAGAACAGGAAAGTCTTTACCAGTGATTTTAAGTGAAGTAGGCCTACTGGCTTCCTGATAATTATGCTTGTCCTTGCTTTTCCGGCATTCATTGATGAAGATTAGGCATTCACAGAATTATAGGTAGTACCCACTAAATAATTATCGCAGCAAAACCAAGCCTATTTAATATTGATAGGCCACTGTCAATTAAAAAGCATTGTTGTCCATGAAGCCAGCAGAGGCTTTAGATAAAGACTGCTGAGCATTTGTTGACCCATGGAATTATTCGACTTAGAATGGAATTTGCTCACGCAGGTGACAAAAGCTGAAAAGATTGATTGGTCGACTCTAAGGTGCAGACCACCATAAATTATTCGTAGCACAAGATTATTTGTGCATAGTCTTAGATGATCTCAACGGATTCAGTATTAGGCTAGTTAGTATATATTTTGCTGTAAGTTGCATTAATAAGTATTACCGGTACTTTGTGAAACATTTCAAAATTATTTTCATGGATAAGGCTGATCTGAAGCTTTGCTTAATTACATTACGAAAAAAGAATATCCAGCAGAATATTCGAAAGGTGAGAAACGTCGTCTACTTACACAGTTTAGTTTTTAATTGTGTTAGTTTATGTCAGTATGGGCTTATGTGGACTTACGTTTATAATTTCAATTTGAAGAGTTCAATATTTGTAATTTCTCAATTTCTTATTAAACCAAACTAATAGGCCTACAAATAAAATAATTTTTATAGATCAAAGTTACTTAGTGTTTACTAATAAAGTTGTGCTATTTGCCGATTAAAATTAATTTGTGTACACAAGGTTATTAATTTTAAAATGCAGTACGAGATGTAAGAAAGTCAAATTATTTTATTTTTCGCTTTTCAGTTTTTTTCTGGTTTTTATTTCTTAGAAAAAACGAAGTTTTCTCTGTTTTTATTCAGTTTTCACCGTTTTTATTCAGATTTCATCGTTTTAACAACTATAGTGTATCCGATCTTGCGTTGAAATAAAGTCTCCCGGGGGAGACTTTGTTTCAACGGGGGATAAAATATTCTCTCCCCCGGAGACTTTGTTTTAGAATACAGTCTCCGGGGGAGAATCTGTTTCGAAATAGAGTCTCCGGGGGGAGAATCTGTTTCGAAATAGAGTCTCCGGGGGGAGACTTTTAGGGGGGAGACTCTGTCACGCGACACCGGCTGCATTTTCGCCGATCCAATGTGAGTACAGCAAAAATCATCGGACTACTCGAGTAATTTATCGTTTTTGCTTTCTAAATAATTTTATATACATGACATTTCAATACCAATGTCCAGGAAAACCTTTCATCAATCCAACTTCTACTTACCCAAGAAGTATTTTTTCATCAATCCAGCTTCTATTTAAGCAAGAATTATTTCTTCTTCAATCCATTTTCTATTTATGCAAGAATTGTTTTCATCAATCCAACTTGTACTGAAGCAAGATTTATTGTCATCAATCCAACTTCTATTTAAAATTACCCCACATAAAGTAATTTAGAGCGCAAAAACGATAAATTACCCTGATTAGTCCGATAATTTTTGCTGTACTCACCTTGGATCGTCGAAAATGCCTGCCAGCTGAATGGTCAAGCCAAAACTGATTGTTCAACGTATACCGAAGGCTCAACCAACGTTCTGAAATTAGCCGCCACACGTCATTTTGCGTCAATGGTATACGTACTATAGGCTAAATTAGGCTATAATATACAGCTATACGAATACGATACACAAAATACGACGTACACGAAAGCTCTCGAGGTCGATCGCGCACCGATCGCCTACGCAATCCAGCGCGATCGATTTTCCAATCGCCTTCTATTTTCAAATGAGAACCTCTTCGTGAGAAAGAAAGCTAATGCTCATGGAAACTATCAATATACGTTGCATGTAAACGCGTCTTACCTAAAAACGTGAGAATGGAGGAAAAAGAATTTGCTGCTTCTGAGCATCTGTAAACCCCGCTTCGGTCATTGAATGTGTCGAGAACGATTAGGTTGCATGTAGTTCCCCCTGCAAACGACTCCACTATATAAGTATCATCATATGGAGCGTTGACTGTTGAACACCCTGGCCCAACTATAGCTACGTCATAAGCCAAAAGTCCATTCGTTGAAAAATACCAAAAATCAATCGCTTCAGTAGCAGTGCAGTTAAGTTTTACTTGCTGTCCAGTCTCTACCACTGTGTTTGACGGTCCTTGAGTAATCGTTGCAGTTATCCCTGCAAATATGCCAAATTATTTATATTCGTGTTATTATTGTTACTATTATTCAGTGTTATTTAAGTTAACTAAAACTGAAAGTAACTTCATCGTCAACTGAAAAGTTCTATTTCAGTTAACTGAAACTAAAACTGAAACTGAAAAGTTCTAAAACTGTAACTAAACCTACACTGAAAAGTACAAAACTAAAACTAAACATGACCGTTGAAAAGTGATTTTTGTCTGTGTAGCACACAAACCGAATGGCGGACATGTCTGCAACAGTTAGCGGCGAATGCTTCAAACTACAGCTCAGTAGCATGAGAGCATGAATTTTGTAAGGTATGTAGTTCTTGCTATTCAAAACGAATGTCATTAATTAAAAATGACATTTAAATGCTTCTGTTGAATATTAAATTACAGAACTAAATTAAAACTGAAACATTCTGAAATCAAAAACTAAAACTGAAAAGATTTGAAAACTATAACTAAAACTAAACTGGAAAGTTAAAACAAAACTCAAACTCAAACTCAAACTGAAAATTAAACTGAAACTTAAATAGCACTGCTATTATTATTATTATTATTATTATTATTATTATTATTATTATTATTATTATTATTATTATTATTATTATTATTATTATTATTATGCATTATTATTATTATTATTATTATTATTATTATTATTATTATTATTATTATTATTATTATTATTATTATTATTATTATTATTATTATTATTATTATTATTGTTATTATGATGATGATGATCATCATCATCATCATAATCATCGTCATTATCATCAAAAAGGCCGAAGTACTGCCAATTCATAAAATGGAAATAATAATGAGATACAAACATAAAATTATATACATACATACATACATGCATGCAAACATTACCATAACCAAAACCAAAATTTTTATTGAACCCTTCTTTGACAGACAAACAAGTAAGCAAGCATTGAAACAAAGTCTTAGGGAACAACAGGGAAGAAAGAAACCCGAAGGGACCTATGTCCCGCTAAATGGGGTCACCCTTTATTACAGCGCTAGTAGAGCGGTTGGCAGGACACAAAGGCATTCTTTAAGACTTAACTAGTTAACTAGACACAGTGCTCACAAGTTATTAACCCTCGGGCTACCAAGGGGAGGGTGGTATCCACCCTACCCCTAGGTTTTTTTCATTTCAAACTTTTTCCGTATGGAATCAAAATTTGACCTTTTAAGTAGCTGTAGGGGTTCATTTACACACGTTTTGAGGTAAAATGTGAGATGATATCTCACACCGTTCAAAAGTTATACCCAATATACCCGAGGTACCAGGGGGTAGATACAACACCCCCTAGATTTTCGACTATATCTTATCCGTCATTTAATATTAAGAGACACAAATTATACCATTCTATAGAGGGATGTGGAGCTACATTTCTATGGTCACTGAGTTGACCTGAGACAACCGGAAGTGCTCAAAATAAATTAAAATATATGAAAATAGGTTACACTTTCACACATTTTTTTATGTTTTTTCGATTATAACGTTTTCATAATTTATTTTCGAAGAGAAATAAATTATGCCGTTGCATAGAGGACATGTAGTGCTATTTTTCATACTGATTAATTTGTTTTTGATGAACGGAAGTGTTCAAAATAAATAATAATACGCGTAAAATGCGTGAAAAATGGCTGAATGGAAAGACTCCCCCCTTAGTTTTTTGTCTGTAGCGTATTAATTTGTCTTCCTGGAAGAGAAACAAATATACTATTCTTTAGAGGAGATGTAGGGCTTCATTTGCATACTTACATTTTTGTCTTTTGAATACCGGAAGTGATCAAAAGAAATAAAAATACGCGTAATCTGTGTGAAAATGGCTGAATTCAGCATCACAACGTAAACCGATATATATGTATGGATATATATGTATGTATGTATATTTATACGTATATAAACATGTGTAGGGATGTTTGTGACATAGATCAGTTTGAAAACACACATAATCTTATATTTTTTTATCCAAAAAGTACAAAATGTACGCAATAATATAAAACATCGCTAATTAAGGGGGGTTCCGTTGTTAAAAGTGATGTAATTTCGAGGTGCATTCACATAATGTTCAACTAAATATACCGTTCTGTGCAGGAATGAATGCTGAATCAATGATATATTACAAGATATGATATCTAAAACGAGACCCAAAATCCAGGGGGGTGTTAACCACCCCCCCTTGGTAGTCCATGTCACAAAAAAAGCTTGGTAGCCCGAGGGTTAAGACGACTGATGTATCAAACAATTTCGCAATTTGTGTTTGAAGAGGTAGATATTAGGTGAACTACGTATCTCAATAGGTACGGTGTTCCAGGACTTAGAACCCATACATTTGAGCGAAAACCTACGAGTGTTAGTGCGGGAATAAGTAGTACGGTAGTTGCTTGCAGAGCATAGGCCTATGTAGTACGGATTACTGTCGGATATTGTTGTGAAGTAGTTGTAAAAGGTAGACGGTAATTGTCTAGTGGTGTATCTGAACATGAAGCTGTCGAAGTGTTTGCTTACATACATACATACATACATCCATACATACATACATACATACATACATGCATACATACATACATACATACATACATACATACATACATACATACATACATACATACATACATACATACATGCATACATACATACATGCATACATACATACATACATACATACATACATACATATACAGGCCTACATACATCCACGCCTACAAACATTAATACATATTACCTCAAGCTGGAGTCGAAAATACGAGAGTTAATTAGTTTGATAAATAATGAAAAGCATTACCTGCAATTGTTAAAAGAATTATCAAAATATTTCCAACCAATGCAGCATCGTACGAGAGCATTTTTCTCTTCAGCAGAGCCTTTGGCTACTCTAACCCAACAGCCTATCGCTCGTCTTTATTATAGCTGGATACCTAATGTAGGGCTCCTTAAGTACCCAAGCGAGAGGCACCATGTCAACGCAACTGCGCAAGGCAATGACCTACGTGTTCGGACAAGCAGTTTTTATCCAAACGACAGTTCACAATCTAAATGGGCCTGATATAGGCCTACAAGTGTTTACTTTATTTCGTAGCTAAAAGTATGCCTACCCTAAGCTAGGGATAATTATCCTTTTATATACATGTAGAAATTTGACGACAGCGAACTGCGTAAAACAATGAATTTCGATAACAAGATGAAATACAAAATGTTAATTAGTATTTTTTAATCGGTCACCCTTTCCAAACGTTTCTCTGTCTAGCGAACGCAATCATCAATATTCCTCCCGAGAGACCGCTGATTATTTTTTATCACTTTTTTCTAATATCTATTTGTCGCCTGAGAATCGCGTTTTTTTCATTTTCGTGAATAACGGATTTTCTGATAATATATCCGATAAACAGTTGATTAATTAAAGTGTGGACTACCCAATGCGCCAAGGATAGTTGAAACGGAGCCATCGAGTGAGCACAGTTTATAATTAATCTTCCAAGCGGTATTCCGTAAGCGACAAAACTACATGATTATTGTTTCTTGATGGTCTATGTTCAAAGTTTTGTGTAAGATTCGATAGCCACCGAGATAATTCATGCAAAGAAATGTGGTTGAAAGTTTTCAGAAGGAATGTAAAGAAAACGATTTTCTATATTGTACTGTCATAATTATCTCTGCTAGAAAAACTTATTACTGTCCTTCTGTTCACAGTTAGAGTTGCACCTGCTATACGACTGCATGTATGCAATTTAATTTCATAACTCGGGAACCATGTCAAGTTATCAGTTTCAACGAATTCGAAAATAAATCCTAATTGAAAGATCGACCATATTTTTGTCAAATGTGTTGCTGATGAAATTCGTTATTTTATAAATAATTTTCGCGTTTGATATTTGGAAAGCATGAGTTGAGTATGTTGAACGTTCTTTCACTGCGCGAGATTCGCACATACGAGAGCCAGCTTACACTCCAGCCAAAAACGACATTCGGGCATGCATTCATAAGCTAGTGGGTTGATAATGGCAACGCCACGTATGCAAAGCTACCTCTTTCACACATTAATCAACTGCAATCTGTCTTGCACGTTACGGCGCGTCTGATTTGAGGCTCAAAAGGTTTGGGCATGCATTCAGGCTTACACGGGAAGGATTGCGTTGGATGCTGATGCACAAACTCATCGAGTTTAAGATCTTTATGCTTATACAATATACATATTATACATATACTTACATACATATATGCTGGCAAATACACATACATAGTACATACACACATACATACATAGTCTATGGACTTACTTGTTCAGTAGAATTAAATTTAGCATTCGCTTAGATACAGTGTAGCAAAGATCGCAGACGTTACATTATGAAAGGCATACACCGGATAACTACTTCGTACGTCGTAACCCTGGATTCAAGTATAGTGTCCAATCATCAAGCAAGGTGTTACTTTAGTCGACATCAGGCTCGTAATAATGCCTCGCGGAAAGAGTGAACGGGATCACACCAAACTCAAGAGGTTTGGTCAGACTAAGGATCGCTTCTTACATGGCAAGCAGCTGGCTTGAACATAGTATACCACCTGTATCCAAAGACCGGTATGCCGCAGCTCATCACTTCTTTCACCTTTTTATTTCACTGTAGAAGACACACCTATCCAACTGCAAGTTACACGGAAAACTATCTTCCTATTACTACTGGACACCAGCTCACAAAAAGGAGTAGAGTTCTTATTACAATAACTCCTAATTCAATTTACGACAGTCAAGTTTCAATCTTAGGACAAACCAATTAAAGATCATGCATTGAAAATGATATAAGTTCATGGATGTACGTGGAAGAAAATATAATTATTGAGATTAACGGATCGAAAATGAAGGCATTATGAAAAAATATTAAATTTACTACAATTACAATTTGTTTCTCTGGTTCACAGTTTGATAAGCTAGACCAAGTGCTTCATAATAAAGGTTTCATTGCAGTTATACAACTCAATCTGAAACGAGAAATGCAATAATCACTTTATGATGCTCCTGTAGGGTGTTGCGTCGTTTTCGCATGGACATAATTGTTCAAGATAAGATGACTTCTATTATTTATTTTAACACTAACACAAACACTATTTGATGTAACGATATCTATAATGTTCTCTAATTAAGGTACCAGGATAATTGTTTCGTGCAAACTGAAGGTGTAGGTGTAGATCGTCGGTTGAAAAGAGATTTCAGCAGGGCCTCTAAGGCTTTCGTATCCGGATAATTCTGAGGCTTTACCGGAGAGATACTGTTCCTTTAAATGATCTGAGATTCTGGAGTCTAAAACAACAGTCAAAAGAGTTTATGTGAGAGTAAGCTAAGGCTGTGCATTTCCCAGAAGTTTTTAAAATAGAGACGAGTAAGGAAATCCTGCTTCATTGAAAGTTGTTGCTAACTTTTCTTCAATCATCAAGACTTTTGGGACATATTCTATGTAGTGCAAATTTCTGGTGAAAGTTTTGCCTTCCATGATAAAAAAATATAATCTAGTGACAACAACATGGCTGTTACAATCAAATGGTGATCGATTCAAGTTAATCATTCAATTCAATTCACTTTATTGATCCCAGTAACATATACAAGTGTTGAACAACATAGTCATATAATCGAACAATCAAAGATTAAAACAACACATTGAGCTAGTAAGCAACGAGAGTTGATCAGGAACAATAGGCTCACCAGAAGGGACGGGTCCCGCTAGATAGGGGCCTACTTAAATTGACAAGTGACTGGTTAATAAAATATGTAATGTTGGAGATATATTATTAGATTGACTACAAAGACTGAATCCGGGATGTGAATATATTTTCATTGATTCATTGTGTGTGCACGAATGAGACTTTTAAAGTGGGGAGACCTGACGCGGTTCGAATGAGATGCGTTAAATTATTACATAAAAGGGGTCCTTGATACCTGATTGAGAATTTTCGGGTATTAGTTCTAGCAAAGTTGCATACATAAGAGCGATTATGTACTAAAGTCATGATTTGTTAGAGACTACCAGTTGGAAATTCGGTCAGTTAGAAAACCACATAGAACCTGCAAACCTTTTAACAGAACATTAAAGTTGTGAATAAATTTCTAGACTTCAGTCTACTGATAGTTATTCTTTTCCATGACCTTAAAGGTGTTTATCTGCACCTAGATTTGGAGAGGCAATAGTTTCTTATCGGTAGGGCCAGAAGTGAGGCAAACGTAACTCTGTCCCATTTCGTGCAAGATGATAACCTAAGAGCATTGACGCCCTTGACGGTTCATTGTTTACAAAGCTCGTAAGAATGATAGTCATGTTTGCCAAGTAATTCGAAAGATAAGATCTATATATAAGCAGCCAATTTACATTTTCTCTACTTGCAAAATCTGTGTGACGCAAATTCAATCTTGTTCATTCATTCATTCATAATTATCAAACATTTGAATAGCGTCCCTTCAAGGAAGCTACTCAGAGGCGCTCCCGAGTCCACCACGGCCAAAAAGAACGGTTTTAAGGTGAGAAAAGAACGTGGGAGAGAAGGTTCTAGGAACTAGGCGAAGCTCCAGAGGGAGGCCATTCCAGGTCGAGGGGCCCCTCACCGAGAAAGCGCGATTCTGCATGGTGGAGGTTCGAGCAAAATGGACAAGTAATATACTTGGGGTATATTAATTAAGTAATAAACTTGTGGTATATTAATGTATGTTACAATTAATTCTCTTCTGATAAATTTACATGCATTCATTCTTTTTAGAGTCCTCACAGGTTCCAATGATTCTGCATTGACTGTGGGAGACATACCTTGCTTGGCTAGAAGATTGCGAATAAATATTATCAGCTGTTTCCAAATGGAGTTTGACACTGCCCAGTATGTTTCCTGAAACCACTTAGAATTTGACAAGTCAACAGCTACTTGCGAGACATAAGATAATCTCGCAAACAGACATCCAAAGACCATCGAAACACTCATAAAATGTTGAATGAGACAAAATCAATCAATCAATTTCATTTATTCAAGGTATGAAGCTGACAGGTCGTAACTTGAAACAAATATCAAACATAAATCACATAGAAAAAATTGTCTCAGCTCTGACAGTTAGTTACTAAATGGGCTAAGAGAATTAGATTAGTGGTAATGTAAGTTGAGGTAGCGATTGAGGTATAGGTTGAAGATGATGTATTTAGAAGATGTGTTATATAATTATACACTGGATATAAAACATTGCGATCATCTTTGGCTGGGAGGACGAAACCGCGTGGCCTCGGTCTTAGATCATAACAGAGGCGGGGGAAAGAGTCCACGCAAAACATGACTTTCATTTGTGCTTATAGCCGCGAATAGTCGGGCATCAGCCCCATCCGCCAGCTCCGCGGCGTTGGGAGAGTCATGGTCAATATCACCACGGTGCATACTAGGTCACATTAGTAGTCCAAAAGAACGAAAATTATTGAAAATAATTCTGCATGTGACCACCTAACTGATAATGAATCACACGCGACAGAAACAGCTGTCCATCAGTCCACCATGCAGGACTCTGTAGCAGATCAAGTCGAAGCCAAATCTTCGCCAATGGAGCAGGAATTCCTGTATCCATCCCTGCTAAAAACTATAAAATCTAGCAAATTCTTCAAAGCTGACCACACAGCCTGCACATCAATTTTTGTTTTGCAGGAATTGTGGTATATGAAGTTTATTCAATTTGTTACGAAAATTCGTCGGCTAAATGCAAAACACCGTGCATTTTATTACTACACGATACTGTGCAGTTAAAATTCACAATCACTGTGTATTCTAAGGTACGCACCAGGTGTACAAGAAAGATAGACATTGCTCTTCGCCATTATTATAACTGCACAATTCTGTGGTTATGGTACACATTAGTTATGTGGAGAAGTGAGAGCTACAGACAGGTGGGGATAAAGCTGTGAAGAAAAACTCTAAACTGGATTATATAAATAATCGGTCTTTAGAATTTATGTCATCGGTTTTAATTGTCTACGACAAACAGATAAACTGTGGTATGGAATTAAAGGACAGAACTACGGATAGGCATTTGTGAGTGATCACTAAACTTTTAAGTCATTTTGAGCTTCTGAATTTCACTTTGAAATCAATCCACTCTCAATCGATTTCGTCTTCATGTTACGCAGTAGACGACATCGCCAACAGAATCTATCAATCAGGAAGTGTAGATGCATTTTCGCTTCGCTTTATATGAACTTAGGACGTTTTACTGTTACAGTACTCTACATGCCATCCCTCTTGAGTGTCTGCTACATAGGTTATTGTAGCGAAAGTGCAGATTCAATTCTGGCGCCGCTGAATACGACAAAGATGCAGTACATTTGGCTGGGCACACGTCAGGCTCGATTAAAAGTTTGATTAGGGCTCAATTTCATCACGATTCTCTCACTGGAATCAATAATACAGTGATGTAATAATACACTAATACACTAGTTCATTCATTCATTCATTCATTCTGGAAATTTATATAGCGCCCCTTCAAGAAATCTACTCAGAGGCGCTCTAGTGCGTAGTTCACAGCCTGTGTGTGCCTTTGGACAGAGACAAATCAATGACGCACCATGTAAACAAACTTCTCAGATCCTGGGCTAATAGTTGCAACAGATAGAGAGGTCATACCACACAAACTGTCTTTCAGCGAAGTAGTGACCTTTAGAGAGCTGCAATCCTATCCTTGCTAGTCTGCCACAGTTTCGGTTGCACCAGATCCAGTCCGTCCTTAACTGTGATAGCCAATGAGATAATAATATTATTAGCGCTACAGAGCGTATGACGTATAATTATTTCCTTCGGGTCGCAGTGAAGTCACAATCGCTAAGCGACCTTGACCACCAAGCTAGGCATTCTAAATATAGATATCGATGTTTACTTTTGTGTAGCCTATCACGGCTAAAGTTGTAGGCCCTGCTGTGAAATGAAGCTTGCATGACGTCAGCCAGCGCTCATTAACATAAATGGTGATCTGTCCACGCAATACACGTCGATGATGACGTCGATTTCTCGATTATGACCTCAGTCAACGCTAATTTTGGCTAGCTTAAGGTCCAAGGCCGTTTTGAATCGGCAGCCTCAACATAGATAGCAGATGCTCGCTCTGGTGATATATTTATAGACTATATAATATATCTCTATGGTCATAGCCAACATGCCCAAGTATTCGCATATGTATAACTGAATATATGCGTCATACGCTACACTAACTTTCTGCTGCTGAGCGAATGGCTTTAGCGACCATCCTTCTGATACGTACCTCACCTCAATTGTTGCCAATGCTCCTGTATATATCAGTGTTTCAGTCTCGAGTCCGCTCGGTCGGCGATCGTTGCGCTTTTCGAGCTATGGATATATGAAGGTGCCATGCTGTCGCATTGCAACTCGAGCCCATCATGCCCTCTTAGGTGACCGTCAACCCTGCACCGCTTTAGTGTTGTCTTTGGCTCAGTGCAGCATACATTGCTAACTGTCACGCACTTGTTCATATTTTAGATAGTTAAAGGTATATAGTCTTTGTGAGTTACCTAATATGCTCTACCTTAAGTTTCTCATACATACAAACATACATACGTACATATGAATTTAAAGGTCTAAAAGTTTTAAATCAGTTCAACTGCCTTGTCTTTATCTCCACAAAACAGGTGACTTTTCATCTACGCTAGACAAAAACGTGTTTCAGAGCCTGTGAGGGATTCCTAAAAGGCGCACGTGTGTTTTATACAGATAAAACAGGTAAACCCGGTATTTGTCATAGCGCCACTGCTGTAGTAGTCAGAGTAGTCAGGGAGCTAATTTTTTTAGTTATGCTGGCTCTTCCATTTGACTACAATGTCATATTCTCTGCACTTGTGGTCACATGGCCGCATGTCTCTCTAGCCTGTCAGTTTGAAATACTTATCAAGGGCGCATTTTCTCCTATTTAACATCTTCGTTATTAGATCTTCTAACTTGGCCGGCTATGCGTTCTTGGTGCTACTATTCTCCTTCGCCGTTGTTTCTCGTCAATTCGGACGGTGTTCAGACGTTTGCTATCAAAGTTTGGCGCCTAAAATTGGTCTCGACCAATCAAGTGAAATGGTCCCAGGTTATCACATCGTCAAGTACAATCTTGTAAGGTCAAGAAAGTGAATTGGTTCTGGTCGTCCTACTGCTGTGATACAGTAGGAACAATTGCTGGATGCGCTGATTAACGTACTTCATAGAAACGTTTAAAAAGGAAGGCTAGGATGCAGCATCTTCTATCAGTCATGGCATTATTATAATGAATAAATATTGTAAAAGAACATATCGTTTTACTTCTCACGATTCTGTTTAAATTTCAACATTACGCCTATACGTCTCTATTTTGACTTAGGCTCTACTACTTCAGTCATTTATTCATTCGTATGTTAACCGGAATAAATTTCAATTTAAATCGATTTCTATTCATCTATGTAAGAGTCCTCACACTTTTAAATGAATAAAACATTTAATAACTGCAACACTAACACTAGAATTATAATAGATATGATTAAACCGTTTCGTAGCTGCACTGTTCTGAATATGACTGCATTAGTTTAACTTTAATCGTAGCCTATTTGTCAAGATTTTAGAATGCATCCGGAAGGTTTCAATTTAAGTAGATTCAATTGTTCCATATAAAAATCAACTACACATTTAATAACTTGTAAAATGTAAATCCAACTAATCTCTCACAAAGTTGAAAAGACCAGTTTCAAATTCTGGAATATTTTTAATCGTATTCGTAAACTCAAAATTTATGAAGCGCTACTCTAAAGCTAAGAGGAGTCGGTGAATCCAGAGTCGATGTCCAGTGGAAGTCTGAGTCCGTTTTCCAGAGAGACCAGAGAGACGAGGAGAAGAGTCTGCTAAAGTGCGGAGGATCGGATGGATTGGCTTTAGGATTCTTCACTACTCTTCTCGCCTGAGTCGAGTTTATCGCCGATGAGAACGGGATATCTTACATCGTAACCGATTCCGCACATCAGTTTGTTTCTGACGACGAGTGCATAGCCATCCATGCCCCAAGTGGTTCCAAAACTGCAACATATTTCACAAAGATACATTGCAGCTGATTTATTTACTTTCTGTTTATTGCGTCAGTCTCTTCTTTAAAAAAAGCAAATTGAAGTAAAACATGGTATTGGGCTTTTGGGAGTTCTCTATTCTAACTAGTGGAGTACGGGAGCTGCAAAAAGTTTCACATCAGATTCTGGCAACCAATGCGCCCCTTTGGTAAGAGATAGTACATGGGTAGACGAGTCCAAAAAGCACGGGACACAAATTTTCACGGCCCTCTAGCGGTTTTAACAGCCATTTACAAAATAGTTGACCGAAATACATATTGCTCAATATCTCAGCTTCTAGCTTACTTAGAATAGTGATATTGGCATCTAAACATACATATATTTATTTAGGGGCAAGGATTCCAATAGACCTAATTTCAAACACTTATTTACAAGAAATAGGCAGCCATTTTCCAAAGTGGCCGACATAAATAAAACTTTATCAATATCTCAGCTTCTAGGTTACTTAGAATCGTGATCCTGTTATCTAAACATACAATGTCATATTTGTGGAAAGAATGCCAGTGGAACAATTTGCGAACACTTATCTACACGAATTGCCGACCGAAATAAAACTGTAACAGTTGTCAATATCTCAGCTTCTAGTTCTCTTAAAATAGCTCCAACCTGATAGAATACTTAGCCGTCGAAGAGATCGGTGAGATCATCCACTGCTTCCGAGCTATTTGGTAATGCCCATATGCTCTTGTTGTAATTCCATCAGCCGCTATCCACTTTTTTTGTCCAACGTGGAGATGGATATCATATTTTGCTCGTACACATCCATTTGGTTCCCGTGGCTTCTAAGTGCAATCTGGTTGTTCCGCATCTGCTTATGCTCAAACATGCATTCCTTGTACAACTTGTGGTGTAGATCCTTCTTCACAACCGCTCTCTGAAAGCCCTTTGCTTTCCTGATTTGTGACCTACCCGACTTCAGGATTGAGTACATCTTCGGTCGCTGACCTACGAACTCGGCGATTGGAACACCGCTACACTCATATATACTTGAACTTCCCACAACCTTCTTGCTTTCTTCGTTGTGACATGGACTATCTCGCGTATATTCACCGTAGTCGTAAGGTTCTCCTTGGCCAACAACATATCGTCGTAGACACTGGGTGTTCCTACTTGTAATAAAAGACTATCGGTGTCGGTGTACCGACGTTGAGATTTACTGCCGTACTGCGCATCGATATCATAATACCAGAAGTCGTGCATCAGAAGTTCGGATAGATCTAGCACCGCTTGACCGACATAGACCAGTCTAATCAACTTCAGTTTGCTTTTTTTTCAACTCCATTGAAGATGCGGTGTGATAAATGGTCTGGGTCTCCTGCTAGTTTACGAAACTTGTCCTCTTGTGTTCCCGCCTCTAGATCCACCCGAATTCTCTTTTACTAATGCATATAATAATACATGTGCTTGCTCCGGTCATTTTGCGTGTGTCTTGAATATACTGTAACTTAACCCATGCAGTTTTTCAATTGGTCAATTTAATGTTGTTTCACTACTGGATATCAACTTCTTTGAGGCTCGTGGGAGGCTGCCCGGTTGGGGATCAAACCGGGAAGAAGTCGTCTTGGGACCTGTTGTTAGTACTCATAATGGACTTCCCGAGTGGAATTAACAACTGTAGCGCCAGGACGAAGTAAATCAGGCATAACGACACTTAGTCTACTGCACTTTAGAGCAAGAGATGTAGAAGATTTGTTGTAAAACCTATTGGATTCTGATCATTTCTAAACTTGATTCTGGATGAATTGTTCATTCAGTTAAATGGTTATAGCTGATCATTTTGTGCAAGTAGACATGTTCTTGAAACTGAATAAGATTTTAAATTAATTGAAAGGGATGCAGTGCGCTTACCTGTTTTTTACTATCCAATAGTCTTTTCCGGTTGTGGGATCCGTTGCGTATCCTACCACTAACATTGCGTGACCTGCATTTCCGGTGCAAGTATCATCGTCGAAAATACCTATGAAACGTAAACAATTTTTTTTAAATTAGCGGATCTGGCCTGTAATAAAGCCGTCCTTCATGATATAGAACAATTAATTAATTTTCAGTGTCTTTCTATTGGCCATTCAGTATTATACTTCCTCTATGAAGCCTGATATAATTCGTTCCAATCAAACACTGAAATCAATAAAATCCTGTCTACTGACGGTTTAGAAGTTCATGTTTGAATTTGGAAAGCCATGGTAATTAAACTTTTATAACTATGGAGTTCCCAGTTGCAAATATTCCAAATAATATTATTCTCGACATGGTCATAGCGGCTTATAAATCGATATTATTGTTATTATAATTATTTCATCATTATTATTAATATTATTATTATTATCATTATCATCATCATCATTGTTACTGTTAATATTATTACTAGTATTAGTTTGATGATTATCATTATTATTATTATTATTATTATTATTATTATTATTATTATTATTATTATTATTATTATTATTATTATTATTATTATTATTATTATTATTATTATTATTACTATTATTATTATTATTATTATAATAATTGTTATTATTATTATTATTATTATTATTGTTATTATTATTATAGTTATTACTATTATTATTATTATTATTATTATTATTATTATTATTATTATTATTATTATTATTATTATTATTATTATTATTATTATTATTATTATCATTTTAATCATCATTATTATTATTAGGCCTATTATCATCATTAAAGGCTCTCATCATTTTAGTGCTTACAATGAACAAACGCTTGAGATTGAGCTTAGGCATCTATCATGAATCAGTTCAATCGTTTCTTAGTGATTTTAATAACTCATTTCAGGGTTTGCACGGTAGCTATTGTCGAATAGCCCTAAAATTCCGAAAAACAACGAATTCTTCAGCCTGTGTGAGGAAGTTGCTGGCGTTTGGAATATCCCTCGGGCTACCAAGGGGGTGGTGGTGGTGGTTACCACCACCCCCACCCCCAAACGTTTTTATGTATACATTTTTTTCATATGGAATATAACTTTTTTACATTTTAGGAAGCTGTAGCAGGTTCATTTGCGCACATTTTTAGGTAGGCTAAACATCGTGGTGGTATCCCACGCCATTCAAAAGTTATCCTCGATATACCCGAGGTACCAGAGGGTGGATACCACCCCCTTAGTTTTACGACAATAGCGTGTTCATTATTCCTCCTGGAAGAGAAACAAATATACCATTCTTTAGAGGGAATGCAGCGCTTCATTTTCGTGCCTACATATTTGTCTTTTGAAAACCGGAAGTGATCAAAATAAATAATAATACGCGTTATATGTGTGAAAATGGCTGAATGCAGCATCACCGCGTAAACCGATATTTCTACGTAAACGTTTATCAACAGCTACAGATGTAGAACTTATATAAGCTGAAACAGATACTGAAGATGAAGTGAGAAGCCGGTTTGCAGGAAGCATTCGCACAAAACGTCGGGAGTAACTTGCAAAAACTGAAATGACCACCGACATATAATTTTGACTGCCGTGAAAAATAACGTAAAGTCTTGTTTCATGTTGCCTTTAGATTTCGCTGCACCTAACACAGACTGTGGACTAGTTTGTAGGCTATTGTTAAAAATGACGCCTCATTATATTTGTAATGTTCTTGGATACATAGATCAGTTTCAAAACACACATAATCTTATATTTGTATATCCAACAAATACAGGATGTACGCAATAGGCCTAATATAAAATATCGCTAATTATGGGGGTTCCGTTGTTAAAAATTATGTAATTTCGAGGTGCATTCACATAATGTACAACTAAAATTTATAATACCATTCTGTATAGACATGAATGCTGAATCCACTGCTGTATTACAAGATATGATAAGTCAAACGAAACACGAAATCCATGGAGGGTGGTAACCACCCCCCCCCCTTGGTAGCTGATGTCACACAAAAAACTTGGTAGTCTGGGGGATATACGACATATAATGAAAATGTAATCTCGAGCATCACTAAAGAAACGACGAAGAGAAAACAACCTAATAAGTGAAATAATCTTCAGTGGACTGTGGTTCCGGGGCAACCCAGGTCAATATCTAATTACACGACAAGCCGGATGCAGAGAAAAAGACAGATAGAGAGAGAGAGAGAGAGAGAGAGAGAGAGACAGAGACAGAGACAGAGACAGAGACAGAGACAGAGACAGAGACAGAGACAGAGACAGAGACAGAGACAGAGATACAGACAGACAGACAGACAGACAGACAGACATGGAGACAGAGAGACAGAGAGACAGAGAGACAGAGACAAAGACAGAGACAGACAGACAGACAGACAGAGACATACAGAGACAGACAGAGACAGACAGACAGACAGAGAGAGAGAGACAGGGAGAGAGAGACTGTTAGCAAGAGAAAGAGTGACACAGAAAGAGAGACACTTAGCCTAGGCCTATAATAAAGGGAGACAACGCTATCACGGTCCCAATTCGCAGCCACTGTAATTTTTTTCTATGATTTAAAATTATACATAATATGAAGTTATTTTTTGCTTTAAAAGAAATAGAGCTGAATGTAATGGCTAAAGCTGTTCCCAAGCAGAGGCTGAAACAATTGGTTGTTACTTGCCCCCGTTGTAAAACCTGAACGATTCGCTGATGAAGATGGCCACTGCGACGGGTCCAACACGAGCAACAACCTCTTGTAGCTTTATTTCGCCACGGGCGGTGGCAAATCCATCACAGGAGGTTGCAACGGCGTTTGGTTGGTATCGACAAGCCCCGTCCTTAGAAATTACAATAAAGCATTACAGATATCACACTTATGACTTACGAGTTACTGCTTTTGACAAGAAATGGCTGTTAAGACCTTCAAAGGTCTCGAAACTCAGTCGATCGACCTATCAATGGATCGATAGTTTAGTCAACCGCCAACCACCTTTGTCTGTATGTCAGTCTTTCTGTGAGTCGGTCATTCAGTTATTCAGTCAGTCAAATAATTACCTATTATTATAAGGCGAAGTCTGTTTACGTTGTCTTTCCGTTTGTTTGTATGTATGTAATACTATGTATGTTTGTTTTTCTGTTGTCTAAAGGCTCCGAAACGGAACGCTTTAGCGCATTTACAAAAGTTTACGCCGATTTATGGCCCTTTTAAATTTCCAACTGTTTGAACGAGGCTATCTCATAATAGTATGGCCATTTGTCCACGTCACGCAATCTTACGTCACGCGGAGCATCTAGGTAAACGCTCTGATTCGCAACCAATCACGATGACCGTTGATTTTAAATCAGAAGTGGTCACGCCCACGGCAGAATTTCTAGGTCATCGGACCTTAAAAATTCGCCAATGCAACACTTTAGGGATACGAAATTTTTAACGAACGCTTTCATTTGAATTTCTATAGATCTCAACCCAACTTTATTTCAACTCAAAATTTACTTTAAATTTCGATATTTGGACATTTGAAGTGTCGATGCCATTGAAATCTACTATGCAGGAGTATATATTGCATAGAGTTGTTATTAAACAATTTCAAGCCAGCGCGTAAATTCGCCAGAGGGACACACGAAAAATTTGCACATCGTTAAATTCAAATACACGGGCGCTGACGAAGATGTCGTGAAATTCAAATACACGGGCGCTGAGGAAGATGTCGTTTAATTGAAATACACCGGTCCTGTGGAAGATGTCGCTAAAGTCAAATACACGGGCGGCTACGAAACGAGGAACAAAGCGTCATTCCTCGCAAAGCCGTCTAAAGTAAGGCCTGGTAAAAATACCCCGGGCGAAACCGGTTTCAAAAGTCTAGTAAGCTTAATATATAATTACGGTATACTAACCGTTCCTTCGTAAGGATATGATGCTTCAGAATTGATTCCTCCATTGTCAGTGGCATAGAATAACGATATCAGTAGAGTTCCACCATTGCAACCTTCGTTTCCATATTCCCGTGAACAATCGACCAAGTTCTGTTCACTCAATGACACAAGTCGCCCAGTTTGACGAGCATTCAGGGCCTCAAACGCCCCAATCTAAGAAAACAAGACATGCTGTTGTTCAAGCAGAACATCGTGAATGGCGGATTGGTTTGTTGATATTACGACACTGGACAATGGAGTGGCTTGAAGAAGGATCGGACCAGGATAGAACTTGAATGGGCTACATTTCGTATAATAGAATCAATTTATTGCGAATCCATTATTGGTCAATGCATTATTGTCAAATCTACTAGGAAAATTCTGTTTCTGCGTGAGTAGGCCTTGCACCCGGTATCTCTATACAGGAATGTCAAATAATTGCGTCTCTGAATTTTTATATAGTAGTTAAGTACAGTAGGTATATTCTTTATTTGACCAGTTGGCAGATACGCACTCTGATGCACATACATTATTAGAAAACAGATAAATACTAAAAACAAGATTATAACCAAACAATTTTCCTCTATGGGCGTAGACAATTTCCGTTTTGGTGGCAGTAGGCTAACCCTTACAGAACATGCCCCGGATTTCCTAGGACAGCAAAAACGAGTCGGGTATAACCTTGGTGGCACAATCGCTCATAGGTCGGATTGTCGTTGGGAGGTGTTGCAATAGGATTAGTTATTTATATTCGATTCGAGCGAATCCTGTCCTGCTGCCCAATAAAACTAACCATCCCTCATCGCAGCAGTGTTTAGCAGTCTGGCCACCGTGGTGGCTCGCACCACGTCGTAAAATGTTAAGCCATCTAGGCCGTGGGCTGTTGTGATGCGCAAAGCATATAAAGATTGCTTGGCCGGTGACGCCAGGGGTCAAAACCTGTCGCTTGTCGCTTCCTAGATACTGAGCTAGAAGCTGAAAAGGCGAGAGGGGTCAACAATGTGGAATATTCTTCACTTCAGCAGTTGCCTGTGAATTTGCCATAACTTGTAAAGTAGTAATCCGATTTTGATGCCGTTTGTTTTATTCGACACAGAATAGAGCCCTTTATTGCACAGCATAATTGCAGAATAATCAAGTAATGGTTGCTGAGGACTTTAATGACATGAATATTCCGAAACTTTTTATTCCATTTTTTCAATATATACCAATGAAAGAATCAAACTCACATAACTTCAGTTAGAGAAAAGATATTTTTATTCTGTAAAAAGTATTTTGAAGCAGATTAATTGTAGAATATGATTAAAGAAAAAGGTCAGAAACCGACATGTGACGGGTTTTGACCCCTGGCGTCACAATTATTTATTATTTTATTATTGAGGCATAATTTGGCTACTATGCTGTTGAGAAGTAAGGGTCTCAGTTAGCAAAACTCTTAGAACATTCAAGGTTTTCACTCTCATTTATTATTTATTATGATGATTTATATAGCGCTCTTTCAAGATTATCTACTCAGGAGCGCTTCAGACCCAACTATGGCTAAATAGGACAGTCTCAAGGCTAGGTGGGCCAGCAACCGAGAACGTTCGGCGCTGCCTTGTGGAATGTGGATGAAAGCGAGCGAGGGACATCCAATGTAGAACAGCACAGTTCCCGGACTTACGGCGAATCTGGTCCCTGACGACATGGATTATCAAAAACATGTGGGTCTTGTGGGTGTCCTGATTGTCGCTTCTGCCGCCGTCAGATTGACTAAGCCGGAGTCACGAAATAGAGTATCCCCCATACATGAGTATCCCCTTAGCGAAATGGGTATTCGGTCTATTTTGCAGTTTTGGCGGTTTCTAAGTGTATTCAGTCGTACTGTTTGAATTTATTGTACATATAAAATATTTTAAATTGCGTATCTTTAGTTTGTACGTCGACATGAAATTAATTTACTTCGTTTTTGATGATTTTGACTGGATTTTCGTCGAGGCTATCGTGATGCGTATGACGATGGGGGATAGAATGGTTTATCTCCCCCGGATACTCTAAACCGGTTTATTCCATCCGGGGGATACATTCATACATTCCCCCCGGATATCTTAAGACGGATAAGTCACTCTATTTCGTGATACCGGCCGTTCCTTGTGTACCCACAACTTCGATCATCTTTGCGTTAGAGCAGCGGTCCCCGTTGAATCAGGTGTCGGTGTGGTGGTGTATTAAGCGGGATTGGAGAAGGCAAGTGCTTCTTTTTTGACGAGTCCAGGGCGCTACTGGACCTGCGCAATGGTTAAGTCTTCAATGACGATCTTAATCTCAGATTCGATCATGTTGAGGACCTGATATCTGTAATGCATGTGAGTGCTCAGCATGTGGTGTTTAGGGTCGTGCAGTGTGTGGCCGATGCCCTGCATGGCGGTGGTCGTATACGTGACGTCGACGTCGTTGCTACAAGGAAGGATGAGAATCCACCGGTGTTTGATGTGATCAGTAGTCCTGGGGGGGGGTGTCCGCCCAACGAATGCTATCATGTTTTTTTCATGTGACCCCTGCGGCTGCGCTGTTATATGGGACGCGGATTTGTAATCCTGGAAGTTTGTCGATATCGAGGGATTCATTACCGCCTTGTTCTATGTCGAAGTGTTACTCAAACGCCAAACGTAAGGAAGAACTTGTTTAGTAGCCCTATTTAAACTATTTATTCCACCTCCATGGTAAGCAATCTAGTGTCGCAGTACCATATATATCTTGACATAATGTTGAAGAAGAAATCTGTATATTTAGATTAGCCAACAGAATTTTGATTCAATCAGTTAAGCATAACTTGCATACTAAGTACTTACACTGGCGAAGGCCCAGCACGCTCTACATTGGCCCTGCAAAAATACGAGAACAATTTATGACACACAAAATGCAATTAAAATTTAATATGTTGAGACTGTTAGTAAAATGTTCTGGAGCACTGAAGTTGGCTCAAGCTCAACAATGACGCACTCTGTTCAGAGACTGTTGGAAAAAAGATTAACGGTCTATTGCTCTTCTCTTACCGCAAGTCTATTTCATATGTATGTATATAGGGTAGAGTGGGGCAAACGCCCCCTCCTGGCCCTGTTCCCCTGTATCATGTAATGAAATTTTTGAATGTTCTGGGGTTTCTTAGTTGTGCCCTAATGAGATAATCGTCAGTTATTTATCTTTAGATGGTTTGCTTATTTTTATTTTAGAAAAATTGATTTTTTCGTGTTTCCTTATAAGAGTCAGCCGCCAATTCTGTATCATTAATGGTGCCAAAATGCTAGACATAGCCAATAATACAAATATAGGTCCAAAGTATACCCTATATCGAATTAATGTGCACAATAAATGGGCTTTAACATATCAATTTTTTATTATATGGGCAATCTCACAAGGTAGCACCAAGCGGGGAAAAAGGCCCCTTATGGAAAATGCTGACATGGGGCAAAACGACCCCTCACCTCAGAGTCACCTGAGGCAAAGCGTATTTTTTATTTAATTATTTCTTTATGACATCTTTTTAAAAAAAATTCTAGCGATCTTTACTTCTTATAGTTATTGTTGCATCAATGCAGTGATTGCAGTTGATTGTGTGCATCGACTTTTCAGGTAGCGGGGGGTCAGATCACGGGAGGCTTTTTGCCCCAGGTGGAGGGGCAAAACGCCCCCTTTGAAGCGTGCTGTATTTCATTATTTTTTAATGTAATCTTTTGGGGAATTTGATCGGACATAATTTTACTTTACTTGGGACATTCAGTACAAGATCTTGCAATAATTTCATGTTTAAGATGCTGTTACTCACGTTGTAATTTAGCAAAAACCGTTAAAGGGGGCGTTTTGCCCCACTCTACCCTACTGTTAATTTTGAATACCATAAAATACATCCATTTCTATATCGCCCAACTTCAAAAGCACACACGGCTGCAGCACAGAGCATCGGTTACGGTTAATAAGGCTTCGCTCAAGGTCCCTACACAGTAACCGCCTCGGATGAGACTCATACCCGTACTCTCCGCGTTACAGGTCAAGCGCCTCAGCCTATGTGCCGCACCCTCAATGTAGGCCTAAACATTTGACTCACCTTTTGAACTTGCACAAAGTCACTTCTGCCAATCGAACAATCGAACGGAGTTCAGCGTACGCTATAGTATGTATAGTGTTGGTTTTAGATAATATAACTCTGTTCCGCCAGAGATAGCTCAAGTAACATTTCGAACCTGTCTTAAGTCCCATCGTTTTAAAAGTGTAATAATTATAGCCTTGTCTTGCACTTTCTGAGGTTCTAAGTGGATCTAGTAGGACATTTTCATGCGCACCATGCCACCAACATAGATAGCTAGACGAATAGATTGTAGGAACCCCTCCATTCTCTGTAGCATTCTTCCTGAAGGCGTAGACATGACTGAGAAATGGTCTCGAAAAACACGTCTTTATTCTCAACAAATGCAACTTCCGCGAATACAGTAATTGAATCATGTTTAAACGATAGACTTCTCAGTTCAAAAATAGCTCATGTACAGATATTATTGAAAACGGTGTCTAAGCCAAACCACATCGACTCAGCGCCACTTCTTTATACCAAGAACCCTGTCACGCCTATCTAATTCGCTTAAATACCAATCAGGTCACACAACGCTACGTAGCAAAAAGGAGTGTTTCACCCTGTGGACAACCCACAACCAAGTATCCCCTTAAAAGTCTCCCCCGTAGACTCTATTTCGAAAGAGAGTATCCCCGGCGGATCTGTTTCAGAATAAATTCGCCCCTCAAAGACTAGTATTCTGAATCAAAGTCTCAGGAGGAGAGTAAATTTCATTCTCCGTTGATATAACTCTCCACCGGGATACATTGTTTCAACATTTTTACTGTATTTATTTAATAGGTCTCTCTCCGAAGGCTATCTTCCCGTCTCACAAAAATGAGCTCTTGTTTATCCTGCGCTCAAGAAACCTAACATGGATCATAACCTCTGTCAGAATTACCGCCTGACCTCCAACCTTTCTTTCCTTTTCAAGACTCTTGAACACCTGGTCTCTCTTCAACTTCTTCCCTATCATGGACAGTCAGGACTTTTTCCTCATAGTCAATCAGGCTTCAGGGATAATCATTCCACTGAAACTGTCTTCTCTCCCTACTCTCCGACATCTACTCCGCTGTTGATACATGTAGATTTCAACTTACACTGCTGGCTCTCTTTGATGTCTCTTCTGCCTTTTACATGGTCGACCATGACATTCTGCTGCAACGCCTCGAGACCTCCTTTGGCATCAGAGGCATTCCTCTTCTCTGGCTCCGTTCTTACCTTACTGTTCGTACTCAAATGGTTATTTGTGGTGACTCTGGAACTCGCTGGGTCAAATATGGTGTACCTCAAGGCTCTGTCCTGGGTCCTCTCCTCTACCTCTTATTATAATACACGGCCGGCATTTCAGCTATATTGTCTAAACGCTCCTCAACTGGTCACCTCTATCATGCTGACGATGTACAGGCGCTTGTCCATGGGCCACCCTCTGTTCAGCTTTCTCTTACTGGCCCCATTGATGCTCTTTCGAGTAACTTGCACCAATCGGCTCTTACTGAATCCAAATAAGATGCAGCTCATCTGGTTCGGCAATCGCCAACAGCTTCTTGAGCTAGATTTCCCTCTTCTTTTAGAGAAATTCCCGTCCATCACTTTCCGCTCCAGTGTACGAGACCTTGGCGTAGTCCTGGACAGCACCCTTACCTTTTCTGAATATATTGCCAATCTTACACGTTCCTCGTACTTCCACCTATGGATACTCTAAAATTATAACGGTAATGTTGCAGACCGATTTCCTCTTGAGTCGCAGCCAACGAAGGAGATTGTATGCAACGAAATTATTATCACTCGTTTTCATAGGCGAAATATCATAACTCGAAGACTCTCCAGCAAAGACGAAAAAGTTTGCATACACGTAAATAAATATGAACCGAGAGAAATAGAAAGATAATGGGTGGGTGGATGCATGGATGGACTGATGGGCGAACAGCAAACAGAGAAAGAGAGAGACGATAGATTGATTTTTTGGACAGATAGTTAGAGATAGAAAAAAGAATGATAGAGAGGGGAAGACAGAGACATAGAAAAGAGAGAGAATTGCGAAGAAGAAAGAAGAAAGAAGGCGAGAGAGACACAGCGAGAGAGACAGACAGAGACAGACAGAGACAGACAGACAGATAGAGACTGAGAGAGAGACAGAGACAGAGACAGAGAATGAGAGAGAATGAGAGAGAGAGAGAGAGAGAGAGAGAGAGAGAAGAGAGAGAGAGAAGAGAGAGAGAGAAGAAGAAGAAGAAGAGGAAGAAGAAGAAGAAGAAGAAGAAGAAGAAGAAGAAGAAGAAGAGGAAGAAGAAGAAGAGGGGAAGAAGAGAAGAAGAAAAGAAATAAGAAGAAGAAGAAGAAGAAGAAGAAGAAGAAGATGAAGAAAAGAAGAGGAAGAAGATAAGAAGAAGAAGAAGAATTAATTCAGAGAAGAGTTTGAAGAAGAATCTTAATCCTAGAAGAAGAAGACTGAAGACGGTGAATAGATGAGCTTGTCATTTGAAAAATTGCAAAGTGTACCTGATCTTTCACAGCAGTAACGTAACCTGTCGTTCTCCAGTCGATACTTTTTGGCAAATTCGTTGAATTGTCGTTATGAATTGTTGTATTTGGATAGGATAAGATTGGATCAAAGAAGCTGCAGGTCGCATTTGCCACAAACTCCAATTGCGTCTACAATTGATTACATAAAACGAAACAAATTCACTGCTGGAACTTTTGCAGAATTTTGTTTTAGTTTCACTAAATGTAGTCCTGATGCTGTCGACCAATGTGTCCCATTCAAATCTATAAATATTATATGGTATGGTTTAGTAGATATCTTGACCATAGTCAACGATAAGTTACATAGATTGGAACTCAAGTGGTTACAGTTGTATTTACCTTCGTAGGCCGAAGTGGGGTAGCCATTTCTACCCCAGCGGTGTTTGGATGTTGATTGCGTAGACAGTTATAATTTGACGTTCCATGTCTTTACAAGTTAAGACGTCTGACATATTCTCACACCAAAACCATCACAATAGCATGTTGTCTGTGAAAGTTATTTCAGTCCAAAATCTACCCCACTTCGTCGTCGACGTCACTACTTTTACGTTCGTAAAGAAAATGTATTTATAGAAGATATTAGCTGAAAATTATGCTGCAATTAGAAATGAAGTGTTGATTCTACATTGGAATTGAGTGTTAATACTTGCCTAATTGTGGAGAGGTCACTATCCAAGATGGCGGCCAATATGGCTGCCAATACATAAAAATATGTATATTATCAGCTTATTGGTAGGCTAATATAAAAATGTGTCGTATGTAATATATTTAGAATCAAGGAATCGAAATACCTCAGTGGCTGTAGTGTGGGAATTGTACTATCTAAGATGGCGGCCAAAGTTGCCGCCAAAACACAAAAATATCTATGCTTCAGCCCAGATATACGCTACAATGACAAATGAAGTATTGAATTTAGTACTCTCAGGGTCTCGGAATCGAACGATTGCAGTGGTAGTAGTGTGGGAATGTTAGTTTCTAAGATGGCGGCCAATATGGCCGTCAACCCTAACCCATGAGCTTAGATATAGCCATTTTTATGTTTTTGCGCCCATTTGGCCGCCGTCTTGGAAAGCAATATTCCCACACTATTGGGACTGCGATAGTTCGATTCTTTGACTCTGAAAATATGAAATTCGACGCTTCATTTGTCATTGTATCTTATCTATGAGCTGAGATATTTATATATTTCTGTTTTGACGGCCATATTGCCCGCCATCTTGGATTGCAACATTTCCACACTATTGCCACTGCGATAGTTCAATTCCTTGATCCTGATTGTCTGTCATTGCAGCCTACTATTAGCTCAGATATACATATCTCTCTTTTAACTGCCATATTGGCCGCCATCTTGTATTGCACTATTTCCACACTATTGCCAGTGCGATAGTTCGATTCCTTGACCTTGTAAATATTAGAATCGACACTTCATTCCTTATTGTAGCTTACCTCGAGACATAGCTTCGGCCTACGAAAGTTTATATCGCAAGATACCACTGTAACAGTTACGCTGGTACTCCATGCATAATGGTATTGCTTCACCACTTAAACTTAATTTCAGGAAATCACATCAATCAATAATTATACATATATATAGGCCTATGGTTTGGCGGCGCGTTGGCCCTATCATATAATAAAATTTTAAGGTTTTTTCGATATAGTCTATTATATACCTCGTCAATCTTTGAGTTATTACGTTCGTCTGTTTCAACGCGACTACAATAGACTGAAAATTTATCGACTTTCAAACACCATTCACCGGAATTTGAACACGGAACGCGCTATAAAATTGTGCCAATAAATAAGCACATATTCAGTCATTTACATGCTTCATGCTGAACGTGTAAGCATGCATCTAATCCGTTTTAGAAGTCTATTTTTAAACCAATAGGATAAAGAACAGACTATGGTGGATAAGTAGGTTGAAACGAATAAACATGATAAACATTCTCAGAATTCAGTGTTAGATTACCCTGTACCAAGTCACTAAATTGATTTGTCCCAGCGCTGAAGCTCGACAGTCCATTAGCGTAGAGTTCATTCTGAGCCTTGTTCTTGTTCATGTTATCGAAGAAGATTTCCATCCGCATCTCTTCTTCAGATTCACTTCCATAGTACTTGCCTGAAATTAAGATAGAAATTTGGAAACTTAAGCGATATACGACATCTAACCGTCAAGTAGAGCGACATGTGGAACCAGATTAATTTCTTTACTAGAAACAAGTGAGGACCTCCAAAAATGAAAAACATTGAAAATTGTGGCTACTTAAGTTTGGTATTATTATAATGACTCAAGTATCTGTTGTCTGTTTCCATTCTGCGACTATTGAACTCAGCCGTTCCAGTTATAGATCGCTTCTTATAGTGATGCGAAGTTACCGGTAACATATTTCCGTTATAGAAATCCGGATTTGAACACGATGGCAAAGGATGCACATGTTAAAAATTGGTACAAAGCGATATATGTGATGCCTGTATAATCTGATATGTATGCATTTATCCATAATTATATGTAGACTACATAATTATGGACACACGGACATTAAGATCTACCAATGCAACCACGCGTGAATGACACACATAAATGGATATATTTCACAACAGGAAGAAAATTAGAGAAATTTCCGTCTTCTCCTTTGTACGGCTTACACAAAGAGTAAAAATTAAAATTTTTAATTTTTAAATACATTGCAGGGAATGAGTTAATTATTAAAAATTATTTCTAATATGATATTTAGATGAGTAGTATAAGAAAAAAGTCAAATTTTAACCCGAAATTTTTTATAATTTTTTAGATCAATAACTTACATAATTATATCCATTGCTCAATGTCGTTTTTTATTAACTTATTAACGAACTGCATAATTAAAAATAAATAAAACCTTCTGTCTTTAATTATTGCTTACAACACCGTTACGAATGGGTTTCTGCCATCTGTGGAATAAATTGAATACTCTGGTTTTTTTAATTGACATCTTCGATATCAGGGAACATGTCTGCACTGATTTTACCAACAAGAATTCAGAGATGGGCAGCAATTTAATTGATGTAAATGAAATTACGTAATTTGAATTACAATTGTAATTGGTAATTTGTAATTTGTTGCTCTGGATCAATGTAATTTGTAATTTTTAATTGAATTACATTTTTTCATGTAATTTGTAATTTCAAATTACATCTGTAAAATCAATTAGGCCTACTTTGAAAAGAAAACTAGAACTAGAGACTCTACAACCATAGCAGTTTTGAAAGCATCTTTTCCTTATCTTGATCGCCATCACTTTGGTATCTCTGGAATGAACGATATCGACACTGAACTCTTTTTGTGCTTTCACAAAATTGGAGCCATTGTCAGAAATGGCAGCAGCAATTTTGTCAAGTGTTAGACCGAACTCATCATGCATGTATGCTCCAACAAAACATCTGCTTGCTACTCAAGGCAACTGAGATAGCATATGTTTTGCAGACCATACATAGATAACTGTAAAGATATTAGCTTATTATTTATAACATTTTAATGCTGCACTTCCTTCATCTGCACTGTGCCGCATGAGAATTAGACTCTTCTATGCGCACTTTTGGCGAAACGGAGAAAATCGAAAAAGAAAGTTTGGGAACTTAGAATTTAGCACTGAAAACTCTTTGGTGGGACAAAATGGAGACAAAATGTTTAGAAAACATCTATTTGGACATCTGCAACTTTAAACAATTATGACGACTGATGCTTATTGCATAATAAAACACAATTTGAAGACCACTTTCCGAATTTGTTCAAATAGAACAAAATATAACAGAAATAGCTATATACTATTAATTGTTATTATGATTCACCATTACATAGAACATTATAATTGTTAGTAAAATGAATGATGAAAGTTGTTATAATTAGGTATAAAAAGACCTTTATCTAATAATTACAGGAAAAAGTTATTTTTTGGAGTATATTTTTAAACTGTAATAATCACTATCACCGTTAATTTACAGTGGTACAATGTAGGCTTCTTGTATAGAAGTTATTTTAAGGCGCTTTTCAAAGTCTGTTCAAATAGAAGAAAATATTGTTGAAATAGGAGATCACGGTTAACTGTCATAATGATTTATCATTATAACAGGAACATTATAATTCTCAGTAACATCTACGCAATTATAGAAACACAGTTAGGTAATACTTAACACAATATTGATTCTGTACTTTCACCACGTTCTTTCTCGTTACTTTGTTCCAATAAATGTTTACCAACTGATCTAATACGTTTTTTTGTCGAAATTTGTGACATTCTTGAGGCACTGCTCTGTGCACTTCTTGTTTTATCAGAGGACTTGATATCACGTTATCCAACTGGGTGGTCAAACTTTCCGAGTCAATATCCTTCATGCCTTCGTGCCTTCCGATGATCCACATGAGTTAGACAGCGAATGCGTATAGCTTGCAATTGCTTTCTGTTTAATTCATCACTGGACAGAAAATCATCACTGGTATTCTCATGCAAGGCAAACCTAATATTCCCTTAATCATTAACTAGACCGACTTTATCTTTATTGATAGTGTCACCTTCAGTACCCTTGTCCATCTCATCATTGACTGGACTGACATCATCCATATTGATGGTGTCACCTTCAATACCCTTGTTCACCTCATAATTTACTGGACTGACTTGATCCATATTGATAGTGTCACCTTCGACATCCTTCACCTCATCATTGACTGGACTGACATCATCCATATTGGCAGTGTCACCTTCAATGCCCTTGATCACCTCATCATTGACTGGACTGACTTCATCCACATTGATAGTGCTACCTTCAATACCCTTGATCGCCTCATCATTGACACAAATCATCCATATTGATGATGTCACCTTCAATGCCCTTGATCACCTCATCATTGACTGACTTCGTCCATATTGAGAGTCATCATTGACTGACTTCATCCATATCTTCAATATCCTTCATGCCTTCGTGCCTTCCGATGATCCACATGAGTTAGACAGCGAATGCTTATAGCTTGCAATTGCTTTCTGTTTAATTCATCACTGGACAGAAAATCATCACTGGTATTCTCATGCAAGGCAAACCTAATATTCCCTTAATCATTAACTAGACCGACTTTATCTTTATTGATAGTGTCACCTTCAGTACCCTTGTTCATCAGGGGTGATCCCCTCATCATTGACTGGACTGACATCATCGATATTGATAGTGTCACCTTCAATGCCCTTGTTCACCTCATCATTGACTAGACCGACTTGATCTTTATGCATCACTTCTACTTCCAATTACCGGCAGAACAGTGCTCTAATTTACCTTCTGTTGTCAACTTATATAAAATAATTATTCTTATATCTTTAGTTCATCTTTTTTCGATTTGGTATCTCCATGCTGTCTCTATTAGGCCTACTATTCTGTTATCCTTCTCGAAAGGAACGCGGCTACTATTATAATGTTCTATATGCATGTGCGAATCACAATGTGCCGTTCAGACAACGTGACCGTAAATGGAACATAATAATCCTGGGCTATAGTCATGAAACAACTTGTTCTATATTATCCACGTGATTAAATCTTTGAAATATAATTGGATGGTACACATAGAATATTATAATGCCTATCAGTTAGTAAGAATATGCACAAAGAATAAAATACTTCTGTTCTTTTCCCAGTAAAGGAACCATTTTAACAGACGTGATTTTGTACGAAGATAGAACAAATTAATCTGCATCGGACTGTGGACTTAACTCAAAAGTAAACAAAAACGTAGATAGAACACTATAATTCTCATGCGGCGACTGGTAGATCGTATCGTATCGTATCGTATCTGAGAATTTATAAAGCGCCTCTTACAGTACTAGCTATTCAGAGGCGCTCTCAGATAGACTCGTTATAGTTTTGCAAGGTCAAAAAGACGCTGGTTATTGATAACTTGTTCAAACAGTTGTTACTTCTTAGAGAAAATTAAATAAACAGTTTCAAGCAGTGTAATATGAACAGTGGAAACAAAGCATTGTGTTTCCGGACTGAATTTCTTGATCACAATTATGTATCTAATTTGTAATTTGATGTAATTGAAATTACGTAATGTGTAATTTGTAATTTCCAGCAAATTTCTAATGTAATTTGTAATTCAATTACATTTTCCCAAGTAATTTGTAATTTGTAATCCAATTAGCCTACATTTTACCATGTAATTTGCCCATCTCTGCAAGAAATCAATATGGATGTTTGCTTCTATTGACAATTTTCAGAAATTTATCAGGTAATGTAATAGTATAAAAATATTTTCCACTCCGTGACTGTAATAACTGCATTTTGTGTATATATTTTTTTCTTTAAAAAATAATATTGAAACTGACAGCCTGGCCACTATAAACTAACTATTTTTTATAGCTTAACTCGTTCGGTCAGTGTGGAGACCTACTTAGGAATATTTTACAACTCCGTTATTACAACTCCGTTACTTTATATTTCTATTAGAATGAATTTATTTGATGTTACATGTATATAATTTTTCGTCATAATGATTTAGGTTGCTGTGTAATATTTTAATGCATACTTAAAACTAATTAATTACCAATTATTAGCAGTGGCGGCATTTTGAACTGTGTATTTTCAAAGTAACGGAGTTGTAAATATTTAGGAATCTAAGTTGTATGTTTTTCATATAGTAAAAAACTTAAATGGAAAATTAGGCTAAATCTGTCAAATATAAGCTCCATTCAATATTAAGTATGCTTCAGCACTGCCATGAAAATATCTGTGTAAGAAAGTTTTTAAATTTTGCATGATTTTTTCTCTAATTATATTTCTGAATTTGCTCTTGTGAAATATACCCAAATATCCGTAAAACAGTAAAGGCACATGCAGTTTCAGAAAACTGAGAGCACGAGAAATAAACGACGAAAGTTTGAAAGCTTGAACGATTATCGAAATAAAACACTGGCGTAGAGAGCGAGAGGTACCGAGTTCGAGAGCCTGGATAACAGCGCTGGCAGCCTACAGCAGCATTCCGCCCTACGGGACTCGAGTTCGAGTCCCGTAGGGCGGACATGCTTTTGTAGGCTGCCATTAGCGCCGTGTATTGCAGGCTGCTTGATACTGTTAATTAAAGAAAAGATATTATTATTATTATTATTATTATTATTATTATTATTATTATTATTATTATTATTATTATTATTATTATTATTATTATTATTATTATTATTATTACAATTTACGACGTTGCAAAGTATTATTATTATTATTAAAGTGTGTTATTTCGATAATCGTTCAAGCTTTCAAACTTAATTAATATTAATACATTATTATACCCCTGAAATTTTCGAGTGATTTCTATACACTTAGTCTACCCTGAAAAGCTTTACAATAACACATTAAGCCAGATTTCTATACACATACCCTGAAAATTTCAGGGTATGTGTAACATCTACTGTTACATTTCACAAGAACTTTGAAGCATGTAACATCAAATAAATTCATTCTAATAGAAATATAAAGTAACGGAGTTATAGTAACGGAGTTGTAAAAATATTCCTAAGTAGGTCTCCACACTGACCGAACGAGTTAAGCTATAAAAAATAGTTAGTTTATAGTGGCCAGGCTGTCAGTTTCAATATTATTTTTTAAAGAAAAAAATATATACGCAAAATGCAGTTATTACAGTCACGGAGTGGAAAATATTTTTATACTATAACATTACCGGATAAATTTCTGAAATTGTCAATAGAAGCAAACATCCATATTGTTTCTTATACATATAACCTAAAGATTTCAGGGTATATACACAATCCCTGATTATATACATTCCCTGGAACATATACAATACATAAATCCACACGCGCGAATGCGCACTTACTTACACGCATACCCACATCCCTTCATTAAGACTTCAGAGAGGACTACATGCATGTAATGTGATGTAATGATATGTACAAGTAATGGGACATTTTATGAAGCACCGTTCACGGTGCAATTCAAATCAGAGACTCTCTGCGTTAACCTATTTGATGTTAAGTTTAATTCAACGCCAGACTATAGCACCTGCATGGAAGACAGTGCACAGTAAACCAGAAAGTCACCAGTGCTGGACCAATCAATATTCATTTAATTTCAAAATAATCCAGTTGACAAAACGCAACAGGTTACAAGTAAAACAATTAGCTAAAAGAGTCAGGCTAAAGTTAATGATTCAAGACAAATACAAGTAATTATAATTCTAAAACAATTAATATGTATCTTTAAACAATATTCGTGGTATGTAATTACATTTATCATTTGACGAGGAGATTAAAATTGTGAATTCTAGGACGTAAGTTATATTTGATTTGCTGTGCAGGTGGGACGATTCCTCGGAAAACATGACATGGTTCCCACAAATAGCCCGAAATGAGCCAGAATCAGCAGCTTGGGACATAATAGTATATACAACGCTAGAAGTATTAGCTAAGAGGAAGCCTCTACGTTTCATCCTATTTAGCATACTTTGTAATTTATTCCCATCGGTCTCACTGGCATACCCCCACCAGGCAGGGGAGGCATACCGTACATTAAGTGTGCCACAGTAGTTGCCATAGTAACATCATGCAGCGCGTAAGTAGACATGCCATGATCTCTCAAATCGCGGAGGGCGCATAGAGAAGTGGAACTTGAGATAAGGACTTTTCAGTATGTTTTGTCATGCGCAAGTCAGAGCTTAGGGTAATCCCTTCCACTCTAATAGTGTGAACCCGTTCAGCACTTTGGATGACAATAGGTAGGTCTATAGTTGACCTTTAAAACCCGTTTTTGAGAAAATTATTTCACGAGTCTTAGATGGATTTAGCTTCAATTATTAGTTTTTGCCTATGTTGCCACATGATCAAATTCTTCAGCAGCCGTTCTGATATTAGATGATCCTACTAATAAATAGGTATCATCAGCATATTTAACAAGAATATTAAAGCTGTTTTTAGGATGAAGGTCATACGACCCAACTACATGGGATTCAGGTACAACCCCAGATCCTTGAACAACACTAGCATCTAAGGATGCAATTGACGAAAACTTCTAATTGAAATTTGGTGCTTGCGGTCATGAAAATAGTCTCAAAGCCAATTGAAAATTTGATCCGGAATATCAATAGACCCAAGCTTTTCCAACAAAGAGTGATGACGAATTATAGTGTCAAATGCTTTGGAAAAGTCCATTGAGACCGTGATGGCAAATTCATGTTCCTGTAAGAGGGTAGTAATATGATGTAAGAGGGCGATGATGGCAGCAGTGGTTGATCCTGTAGGCCGGAATCCATTATTAATGTTCAGCTAGATTCTCTGCTGTAGGTACCATTTTGAACGCAGGGTAGATATAGGTGCGGACGATTACTCGTTCAACAAGACGTGAAAGGACAGGCACCACGGATATTGGACGATAATCAGATGGAGAAGCAGGATCTGGTACTTTAGGAATTGGATGAATGACAGCGATCTTCCGCTGGTTTGGCAGGTACAGCCAACCAGCAGATTTCTGTCGTCTTTAGGGTGGAAATACGACAGGTGACAGCGTTCGCAGGACACGATGACGCAGCCGCAAAGCAGTTCGTCAAAATTATTGTAGAAAATGACGCACGTCCATAAAATTCGTCGAGTTGCCAGCTGTACAAAGAACAGACATTCGTCGCGTGTCAGTCGGTAGATTGAAGCTCCACAGTTGACTAACGGCCGTGGTCACTCCAATGACCAGACGGGACGGAAAAACCCGGCTAAATACGACATTTACAGTCCGTATGTTCCGACTCGAACACACTTCAGAAGGTTAGATCTGATGCAGTCACGTAATCCAAGACAACATGAAAAATACCTTTTTAACGTTCAATATTCGTAGCATAAACGACGAACAATATCGAAACCTAAACCTCGCACCAGTGAACGTCTACTAACTGCATTTAGATAAAAAATTAATAGTCTTTCATTGTCGTTTGTCTGCACTCTTCTGGAAAAGTAGTGTACTGTAACAGTCATTCTCTACTGTACCACAGTCATGAAGATGTCAAATTGACTCAGCGGCCGATCATCGATCTACATGATTGTCTAAAGTTAATTCCTTTATACACCACATTCGTAATTTGAGAGCTTTCTTGGCTGAATGAAAAGACATTGGACGTTTTAAATACAAATGCTCTACGCTCACATTTTGATATATACAATTATATATGTATGTACTTAATGTGCGTATGTATGCGCGTTTGTATAGGCCTATATGCATGCATTTAAATAATATGGTATGCATTCAAATACTATCTGATATTCAGCCTTAAAAGGGTAAATATATTTTTCTACCATTATTGGTAATCGGTAGAGGGATAAAAAAAATAATGAACGTCGTTACCATATTTCAGTTTGAATTCATTCCACAGTTGATCTATTTCTGCCGATGAACCAGTTGTATCGCCGTCTTCGTGTGCAAAACATGATATCGTTAACAGAATCGATGTGATCAGTAATTGTAGACATAACATGTTGCTTCCCTTTAATGAAAGAATCCATAATAAATTATGTGAATCTAAATCCAGACGGTGAAGTTAAAATGCCCAAAAGTCTACATTACCTCAAATTTTTAATGCAGCCCATGTCGCAAAAAACAGTTCCAATTTTAGGCGCGAGATAAACATGTTCAACTTGTAAAAAGATGCACATCTACATATCCAATCTACCATCCTTACAAGAAGTAAACATGATTATAAACTAATACTCTTAAGAACTAACACCCGCAAACTATCTATTAAGTATCAAGGACCTCTACTATGGAATTACCTACCTCCAAGTATCCGTTCCTGCTGCACCCTCCCATGGTTTAAGCGTTTGTTACGAGCACACACACTGGAGCATGTATTATAGTCTTTAGTTTTTAGTTAAGTCCATATGCATTATTGTAAACTTTTTTCACTTTTTCCTTACTGCCCCTATCACATAAGCTAGTGTTCCCCTTATTTCTGTTTTTCAATAACTTCCGTCATCTTTCAATTATTCTACTGTATTATCTTAGGCCCCCTCTCAGCGGGATGCCTATTTGCTCCCACTCCACTCTACTTGTGCTTCCTAACTTATTTTGACTTACTGTTTAATTGGTATTACTTTTCGTCTATCATTCACATTCTTCATTTCTCATACATGTTGTACCTTTTAACTATGTTAGAGCTGTGTTTATTTGTTATGTTTTGTTATGTTGCTTCTTATTGTTGGGAACAATAAATTGAATTGAATTGAATTGAATTGAATTGAAAAATACATACATTCTTACATACAAATTAAAGCCTAAAATGCTCAAATGCTGACTTGCATTAACCCGTTATCGTATCGTATCGTCTCTAAATATTTGTAGAGCTCCTCTCGCAGCATAGACTATTCAGAGGCGATTTCAGCGCGGAAGCCCCGAGGGAAAAGAAGTGGATTCGTGAGAAATCCCAGACATGAACTTAGCCCGTAGAAGAGGGGGAGGCCATTCCAAGTGGAGGGTCCTGTCACAGCAAATGCCCGGCATTGAGCCAAGGCAGATCCAAGACGAGGGACAAAGAGGTCCAGACGGTCAGTAGAGCGCAGAGGGCGAGCAGATGTTGCATAGTGGCTTATGCATAAGGTCTGAGAGATATTATGGTGCAAGGCCAAGTTGAGATTTGGAGACCAAGAAACTTATAATGGATACGTGAAGTGATTGGGAGCCAGTGTAGCACTTCAGTCATATAAGTGGAAATATGGGAAAACCGAGGTAGGCGTGCTATAAGCCTAGCAGTGGCGATTTAGACTAACTAGAAGGGGGAGAGTCGCAACTTGGGGAGACCCATGAGGAGCGAGTTGAAATAATCTACACAAGAGCAGATGAATGCATGCACAATGGTGGTAAAGACGGCGGGAGCGACTGATAGTCTGATGGCTCTCAGTCGCCTCAAGTGAAAAAAGCATGAGAGAGTCAAATTCGTGATGTTCTCAGTGAGGTAAGGGAGGAGTCGAGGGTGACACCCAAATCTCGAACACTGGAAGAGTAAGTAAATGAGGGAAACTTATCAATGAGCAGTGAGAGGTCAAGTTTAAGCAATTGTTGCCTGGTCGCAAACCAAATCAGTTGAGTTTAGCTGATTTAAGACAAATTCGGTTTGAACAACAGAGGAGACCAATGAGAGTTGATCAGCTTGTGAGCCATGCACGAATGCTTGAGCATTATCCGCATAGAGGTGACCAATCGCAGTGTGTTTAGCGAATAAGAGAGGGATGTCAGCCGTGTAAAGGATATAGAGGATAGGTCCGAGCAATGCTCCCTGTGGTGAGCAAAATCTAACCCTGACCCACTGGGATCTGGAGTCACCAATGACAACCATCTGAGAGCGGTCTGAGAGGTATAATTTAAACCAAAGAAGAGGGATATCGGATATGCCAAAGGATATCTGCAAACGTTGGAGCAGGATCTCGTGGTCGACAATGTCAAAGGCTGAGGAAACGTCAAATAGGGCCAGAAGTTAGAGATGACCTAGGTCAATTGCCATATATATGTCGGACAAGGGAGATAACAAAGCTGTATTTATGTCAAACTAATTTCTGTCGACGGCAACGGCCTTTTTTGTCATAAGCTGTCGTTAAACTGAGGATCCATAAAAGAGCAGTTTGAATGGAATGGTTATCCCTAAAGCCAGATTGCGTTGGAGGCAGAAAGCCCGCTTGCTCGAAGTAGGGAAGGAACTAGAGGGAGACAAGTCTCTCAGGGGTTTTAGAAAGAAAAGAGACATGGGAGATAGGCGGTAATTCTGATAAGACGTGTTTGGATCCAGGTTAGGTTTTTTAGAGTTGGGAACACAATGGATTGTTTTTGCGAAGCCGGAAGGTGGCCCTCAGTAAGGGATCTATTAAATAGATAAACAAGAAACGGAGTTAAATCATCCAGAACGTTAACCAAAATAAATGGGTTGTGGGTGTAGTTCGCTAGATTTATGATTAGATGACTTAATCACACGACAAAGTTCAGTTTCTAGGGCAAAAACCATCAAAATTGGATTCCGTGCAAGAGTAGGCTACTGTGGAGGAGACGCATCAGCATCCGAAGAAAGTCTTCTGCAGAAAAGGTCGGACAGCTAGGCGAGCGAGAGGTATGTCCCAGCAGACCGGAAATCGATGATCAGAGTCTTTTTGGGTTGTCTTAATGTTGAAAGACAAGATTCTCCAAGTGGTCCGACTCCTTCTGGTGGTAGAGGCGGTGTAGGGAACGTAGTTTTTCAGCACAGCGAGCGCGACGGCGAGATTTTCGACAGTCGGCAACGAACCACACAGCAAATGATCTGTGTCGGGTGGGGATTTTTTCAATGGGAGCTGGCTTAATGATAAGAATTGCTTTCTTAAATCGAAGCTGGATTGATGAAAATAATTTCTTCCTTACATCACTGGAAGCTGGATCGATGACTGTTATCATGGACATTCTTACCAGCGAATAAAAGAGCATTAAAAAGATGGTATTAATTTACCAAATTAAATTTTCATCAATCCAACTCAAGCTACAAAAACTTGGTTGTCCTACTGATATTTCTCAGCATTAAAAAATAGCATTATTTGTTACGTTTATTAGCGTCAAAATGTCCGGCGCTAAAACGACGGCGCCAAAATGTCCGGCGCCATTACGGGGCCAAATCGGCGGCGCCAAAAACGTCCGGCGCCAAAACGTCCTGCTTCGGGATTTTACTTTCCCTTTTGCGCCAAATGATCCCATTTGGGAACACGCGGATGAGTTTAAGTGTAAAATAAGTGTATTGTGTTATTTAGTTACTGTGGGTAGATTTTGACTGTTGAATAGTCCCCATAAGATATTTCAGCCTAATGTTGAGTTCGCATGAATTTCTAGTATGTGGCCGCCATCTATGACGTTTCGAGTTTTTGCAAAATTTAGCTGCTTCCGGTTTCTCGTCTGCATAATATAAGGTAAGATAATTAAATTTTTAAAGTGTTTAAGTGATTTAACTGTAACATTAAGTAGCTACTGATATGCAAAATTTACATTAAAAATCAAATGTATTGCGGTAGAAATGTTTAGTAAATCTTTGATGTTCCCAAATGGGAACATTGGTCACAAAATAAAATTTAATGTAGTCTGTTCCCATTTGGAAACATGGAGGAGAGATTCATTGAGTTATTGAAAACTCCGCATCAAGTGCATTACTACTGTCCATATTTATGAAAGAATATTAGATAGGCTAAATTAAATTTTTAGTTTATACAGCAATCACACTTTATATATATATATAATTCTTTTTTCAGGTGCAAAGAAAAGTCTCCTTGTCTGAGGCGATCACCATTATAGAGTCTGATGCAGATGGAGACAATGATAACACTGAGCAGCTTGTTCACCTAGCACAGGCTTCAGATGTAGTTCTGTTATTGAGAGAAATGTTGAAATAGTTATGCCACCAGAGATAGTGGATGGTGTGTCCAATGAAGAGTGTGTGGATGAAGATGCCCTGATGCTTTCGACTCTTCCATCTGCTGTTGCTGGGCCAGTTACTGCTTCTGTGCATAAACGTTCAGACGATCAAAGTCACAGCACCCTATAACGGCCATCACTCAACTAAAATATACATTCGAGTCAAACGGATGCAATTGTGGGTTCTGGTATCTGACAATGGGTATCCGTTCAACGTCAAAGTGTAGTCGTACTGTAGGAAATTGCCGGTGACTTTCAACACCAAACGCTTGGGCTGAGTCACCACGTTGTTACTTCTCTACTCAGCTGCATTAGCAACCGGACGTGGCATGCGGTCTACTACAGCAACTTCTTCCTATGATAGCTGTGAGATGGCACGACAACCAGCGTGTGACTGTCACTGCCAATTTAATTGCAGCAGAGCCATTTGAAAAGCTGGACTCGCCAAAAAGTATGTGGTTGACTTAGATCATCCAGCTGTCGTTCGAAAATATACGCTTCACTTGGGTGTTGTGGGCATACTGGACCTCTTCATGTCTAACTAACATCGATGCAAAATTATATATCCTATATCTGCAATATCTTCCCCAATTTTTGTATCCACTGAACCGTTATTTTTTTTTAAATTAAATAAAACCAACATGCATACGAAAAATTATAATATAACTTTAATATGCAACAAAATAAAAAACTTTGCGTTCAAAAGTACCTTAACTTGTCCTAAAGTGTCCGTATTTCACATTCACCAAGGTAGACAAAAATTTTCCACTTTTTCCGAAAAATACCCCACCTCACCTCCAAAGGGTTAAAACTTCTGAAAACTAGTTACTTCAACATTGATGTGTAGTTTTATTGCTCTGTGCATAAAGTTACAGTACTGTAGTAACTGAAATCTGCAAATTTAGCAGATTGTCATAAATTTGCGTGTTGTTCCCAAATGGGAAAACAATTGCATGGTGTTCCCAAATGGTAACAGACACCATATGTGCTCAATGTTTCCAAATTGGAACAACACGCCATCTAGCGGCTGACCGCGGAATCACATTAATAGAAGTTCCGGAACCCTACCCTAGAATAATTTCTTATATTCCCAAGTATCATGATTATTGCCAATTGGGGGAAAGCTTGGGTACTAAAGGGTTAAATCAATAGCTACATGCATAAATTATATCAACATTATGCATGGGACGCCGTGGTGTAGGGGTATGTTCGGTGCCTTGCAGCCGGAGGGTTGCGGGTCCGAATCAACCTCAAGTCGCCGCGTAGGGATCCTGGGCAAGTCCTTCACCCGCAATTGCTCATGCGCTTCGGCGTGAAACTCCGAATCAGTGACCGCGTTGTAGTCCAAGTGCTCATACATACAAAAACACATTTGATTTATTAAAAATATATAAACGCATACAAACATACATACATACCTACATAGATACACACATATATACATATTACATACATACATACATACATACACATGCATGCATATAATATATGCATGCATGTGTATGTATGTATATATGTATGTATATATGTATGTATGTATGTATGTATGTAAACTATAGATGTATGTATGTATGTATAATATACATACATACTTTTGGTCAATATAGTTTATGTATGTTAGGCTGTATGTATGTATGTATGTATATATATACATACATACATACATGTATACATATACATACATGCATGCATGCATACATACATACATACATACATACATACATACATACATACATACAAACATACATCATTTCATAGCCTTCTAGTTTTAGACATGCATTGCTTCCCTTTTGATGAAAGAATCAACAATAAATTATGTGAATCTAAATCCAGAGTGTGAAGTTAAAATGCCCCAAAATTTACACTAGCCTACCTATATTGTTTCTATCTGTGTCGCAAAAACAGTTCAAGTTTTTATACTCTTTAAACTGCGATTAATATTATTTAATTTATTATCCTTCAGACTAGTCGAATTCTTGCCCACAAGCTACAGTGCACATTTTTAGATGTTAACATCTGATCTAACTTTCACTAAACGTAAACTCTTATACATTTTGTCATCATATACAAAATACTGCCACACTTTGCCTTCTGGCTTACACGTCCAGCCTAAATTCCCGATAAGCTAATTATAACAGACAACATAAATTTGACTGACTGGAAGTCACCGATCAATAACAATAATAAATGGTAAACCTAAATACTGAGATCTACATAGGCTGAGACTTAACCCCAACAGAAATTTCAAAATTTCAAAATTTTAAGTTAGGATATTAATTATCGTTTCTATTTCTATTCCGTTTTCACGTTTTTAATTTCCGTTTCTATTTCGTTTCCGTTTTGCAAATAATTTCCGTTTTAGTTTCAGTTTCCGTTAAACGGAAATTCATAATTTTCGTTTCAGTTTCTATTTCAGTTAACTAAAATATCACTGATATAAGATGCGGCATACTACCATTTAAAACAGTTTTGTCGTTAAAGGATTAGCGTAACGATGTCCCAGTGCGCAACAATTAAACAATGGCTTGATCCGATTTCAAATTGATAGGCATGAGAAAGGGAAAACCAAATAATAATCTTTAACAAGTTTCCTGCACTTCGGTTTTTGTTGCATCAACAGAATGATCCTTGGTATATTGAGAACTTTTTGACAATTGACCACTCTTAGAAAATGAGACCGAAAAAAGCGCAGATTATGGACGGATTTACTCGTCTACGTAAATGAGCAACTTTGTAAGAATTTCGTACTGATATCAAGTTTCGCCATTGGACCTTGTTTATGTACGCCCTGAAGCGTGCACGTCGTCGTACGATCATTGTCCACGACATTGTTTACTTCAATTGGAGGGCCAATAAATTAGCCTCCTGCGTCTTGAGTTCTACCTGCCTTGAAGATGTGTTCTACCTACTCAATTCATGAGCTCCGTCACATGTGGTCGATTGACCAACGACATATACGCCTGCTACAAAAGACATTGTTTAATTAACGAACGGATATTTTTTCCAGCCAACAGCCGTTCACAGCGTCGTCTGCCTGCGGCCATTTCTCGCGGGACATCTTCTTCTTCTACAAAGACAGCTGATCGCTCAGATAGTCTGCCGCCTTTTGCCTCATCACCTTTGGATCCTAACCCTCCAGCGTCTTCACCTCAGCGATCTTCTTCTACTTCTTCGGGGATACGGGCTGCTATCTGGAATGCTCGTTCGCTTTCAGATAAATCAGCTTACGTTGCCCACACGCGTCAGAATGCCAGCTTGGCGTCTTCAAAGTCACCGAGAGCTGGCATCAGGAGACTGACGATGTATCAGTCCAACGTGCTGCACCATAAGGCTTCTCGATCCGTGATTTGCCACAGCATCGCCACGTCGCATGGCTCAGTCACTCTACTATCCATCTACCGACCTGGCTCCGATGCTCCCACAAGACAATTATTATTCGATCAGTTCTCCTCTGTCCTATGGGTTTACCCAAGTTTAAACGCTTACGTATCTCGCCCGTTTGCTCCTCGCTCTTATAAACACGCTCTTTATTTACACTAGACCTTTAAAAAATGCGCCCTTTTGCTATTCGTCCTTTTAAACATGCGCCCTTTTCCTTGTCGCCCTATAAACATGCGCCCTTTTGATTTCGCCCTTTGAAACATACACCTTTTGATTTCGCCCTTTGAAACATACACCTTTTGATTTCGCCCTTTGAAACATATACCTTTTGATCTCGCCCTTTTAAACATGCACCTTTTGATATCGCCCTTTGAAACATACACCTTTTGATCTCGCCCTTTGAAACATATACCTTTTGATTTCGCCCTTTGAAACATACACCTTTTGATCTCGCCCTTTGAAACATACACCTTTTGATTTCGCCCTTTGAAACATATACCTTTTGATCTCGCCCTTTTAGACATACACCTTTTGATATCGCCCTTTGAAACATACACCTTTTGATCTCGCCCTTTGAAACATATACCTTTTGATTTCGCCCTTTGAAACATACACCTTTTGATTTCGCCCTTTGAAACATACACCTTTTGATTTCGCCCTTTGAAACATACACCTTTTGATTTCGCCCTTTGAAACATACACCTTTTGATTTAGCCCTTTGAAACATACACCTTTTGATTTCGCCCTTTGTAACATACACCTTTTGATCTCGCCCTTTGAAACATACACCTTTTGATCTCGCCCTTTGAAACATATACCTTTTGATTTCGCCCTTTGAAACATACACCTTTTGATTTCGCCCTTTGAAACATACACCTTTTGATTTCGTCCTTTGAAACATACACCTTTTGATTTCGCCCTTTGAAACATACACCTTTTGATCTCGCCCTTTAAAACATACACCTTTTGATTTCGCCCTTTGAAACATACACCTTTTGATTTCGTCCTTTGAAACATGCACCTTTTGATTTCGCCCTTTGAAACATACACCTTTTGATTTCGTCCTTTGAAACATACACCTTTTGATCTCGCCCTTTTAAACATACACCTTTTGATTTCGCCCTTTGTAACATACACCTTTTGATCTCGCCCTTTGAAACATACACCTTTTGATTTCGCCCTTTGAAACATACACCTTTTGATTTCGCCCTTTGAAACATACACCTTTTGATTTCGTCCTTTGAAACATGCACCTTTTGATTTCGCCCTTTGAAACATACACCTTTTGATTTCGTCCTTTGAAACATACACCTTTTGATCTCGCCCTTTGAAACATACAGCTTTTGATCTCGCCCTTAGAAACATACACCTTTTGATTTCGCCCTTTGAAACATGCGCCTTTTTGATTTGCGCCCCTGTGATAGTGAACCCTCATAGGTACCGCAATAAGACACGGGATATTATTGTGGACTGAATGGATACTCTTGTGAGAGACGTTCATCTCCTCCTCGTTGTCCTATTGAGCCAGTAAAACACGGGTTAGTCAGTGGATCGCAGGACTTGTTATTTACTGCTTTCGTCGGTACCAAATTCTGCTGCATGATGACTGGAGCAACTTGCCCAGGTGTTGTTGAGGAGAAGTCAGAAACCAACAGCCTCATACCAGATACACAGTTGCCATATAAGAAAACAAGATGCAGCTTTACCATTTTTAAAGACCATTCAGAAGCTGTGCATAATTCATACTTTACCATTTTCAATTGACGCAAATAAGTATGCCTGAAGTAGTGAACTTGTATAAATGAAGAAAGAAAACAAGATTCCCAATTTCTAGATTGGGGAGCTACAAATCGAATGTTACATGGTCTGGATTTGAATCAAATAAGCAGCATTTCTTGCCCTCTGTTGTGCCATTGGATAAACATAATATTCTGATTGATAAAATGATGGAATTTGTTAAATCTTTCAGTCAGGTACGCCGCAATTTAACAAAGACATTTTAAAATAAACATTATGAGAATTTTATAGAAACTCACCATTTCGATGACTAAATGATAATGCCTTGACGAATTCAACACTTGTAGAAAACTTTTCTTTGTATCGACGCTTTACACTGATAGGCCAAAACTAATTCTTGTTTGCGCTCAACGAGTGATCTTGTTGAAGTATGATCAAACTACGGTTGTCATTAATAATTGGTTTGAAGAAGATGTTGGACGTCAATAGGCCTAGCTGTTTAAGGACATTCGCAATCCACTCGGCTCGTTCTCAACAACGACACAAGCAATTAAATGTAGGCCTTAAAGCTCTTCTTAACTTGATTTAATTAATTTAAATAAATTCAATAAAAATCTAGAATATTATTGACATTTAGGCTTATTATTTTCTGAACCTAACTGAATTAATTTTAAGGCTATCCCATAAACTTTCAGGTTGTTATCGAAATTTAGACCTTAATAGGCCTACTTTTCTGAACATAATGTAAATTTATTTCCAACGACCATTACATAAACGTTGAATGTTAGGCCAAAATATATTTCTAAACTAAACCTAATTAATTTTAAGTTCAACAACCGTCCCATTAACATCTAATATATTCCTTTCCATCACGTTAACACATGCCTTTGTTAATGCTTTCCTGACGAAACCATCTTCCACCATGTCAAACATTGCGAACATTAAATTTGTCAATTATTATCACACGATCTTAAAGTAACATTTTATTCCTTCTTGGCCATCTTGTATTGTTTCGCTTAGATGTCCACCTGTCCAAAGTAGTCACTTCACCCTTTGTAATAACGTTTGTTTTTCTACCGAAGAAGTGGCTCAAGTATTGCCACTGTTCAGGGACATGCGTTCCACTTTAGACATGTAGAGGTCGTTGACAATACAGATTAGTTGTTTTTCAAAGCCTGTTATTTCGAAGTGTTTGCGACAAGCATTCAGTCATACTATGGCTTGATTTTTGGTGCTAATATTTAATGTCAGCAACAAGTGAGAAGAGCACGTCGCTGCTACGTGCTCGTGTCACTTGAACATAATTTGATGCTTGTTTTTCTACTGAAGAAGTGGTTCAAGTATTGCCAGTGTTCAGAGAAATGCGTTCGACCTTAGGCAAATAGAGGTCGATAACCAGACAAATTAGTTGTTTTTAAAAGAATATTATGTTAAAGTGTTTGAAACATCGTAATCTCCAAACTTCTAAAGCGCCACTCGAAAGCCAAGCGCAGGGCACCAGCTTATTCACGAGCGCTGCATTCAGGCCTAAACAGTCATGTCCGTCCAAAGCCAAATGCATTGAACATTTTATTGCTTAAGCTTAATTGTCAGCCACTTCGTGGGACCAGACAAGTCTTACTTGTTTAAAATGAAACTTTCTTCTAATCGACTGAAATCATCATCCGTTGATAGTCATCTTCGCACGATCTCTACATTTCATCGTATATTAACTTTGGCATACCATCCATTACTATTTATAGTTGCTCTAATTTCAGGTAAGTCTGATGAAAATGAATCCGAAGAGATGTTCTGAAAAAAAGCTCGATGAGAGTCTGTTTCACAGTTTCATAACGCGGGTTGAAATCGTGAATGGTTTGAAAGGTGTGTTTCACTTCACGCTGTTATTACTCAATTGGGTCAATTTCGCTATTATTTGCTTATTCTGACAGTTGACCTGGCGAGCAAGTGACCTTGCAAGGCAAATGTCTCAGCGAGGAATTGACCTGGCGAACAACTGTTCGCGAGCAATTGGAAGTATACCTTAAGATTGGAACACGTAACTGTCTAACTGTTGAGGATGTTTCTTATTCATTGCAGCCCAAAACATCCGATATAGGCCTAATGGTTTATTTGTTTGACTTCTGTTATGGGCTAACCTAGCAAACAGAGTATTCTCAGAATTTTAAGTTAATTAACAGAAGGCTTTCCATTGTATTACCGGGCGTAGAGAGAGCAGCACGAAATATATTATGGTTTGGCAGACTATGCGAAATGTTGATTATAAAGGGCGAAGTAACTAATTTTTAGACTGATGGACATCTAGCCGAAACTTATCATATCGTATCTGTTGGTTTCTATAGCAGCCTCTCGCTGAATGACTAGTTATGGGCTAAAATATAACGTTGAAATTGGGCGATAATTGACTCGGTGTTCATAAGTTTAGACATGGTGAAAGATAGTTAAATAATATTCTAGATGCCTATGGGACGGTCATTGAACTTAAACTAATTCAGTTAGGTTCAGAAAATAATTTATGCCAAGGTCTAAATGTCAATGATATTCTAGACTTTATTAGACGGATGTTGAACTTCCAATTATAAGTTAAGATAATTATCCAGGCCTACATTTAATTGCTAATGTTGTTGTTGAGAACGAACCGAGTGGATTGCGAATGTCCTTAAACAGCTATTGACGTCCAACGTCTTCTTCAAATCTATTATTTATGACAACCGTAGTTTGATTATGTATAAACAATATCAATCGATGAGCGTTAGCAAGAATTAGTTTCGGCCTACCAGTATTAAGCGTTGATATAGGCTAAAGGAATGTTTTCTACATGGTCTTCAGCAAGACTTAGTGTTGAATACGTCAAAGCATAATCATTTGGTCATCAAGATGGTGAGTTTCTATGAAATTCTCATAATGTTTATTTTAAAATGTCTATGTCAAATTGCGGCGTACCTGACTGAAAGATTTTACATATACCATCATTTTATAAATCAGAAAATTATGGTTATCCAATTGCACAACAGAAGGCATGAAGTGCTGCTGACTGTATTTGATAATGAGATTCTTGGTCTCAAAATCTCAACTTGGCCTTGCACCAAAATATCTCTCAGACTTTATGCATAAGCCTCTCTCTGCAACATCTGCTCGCCCTTTGCGCTCTACTGACCGTCTGGACCTCTTTGTCCCTCGTGTTAAATCTGCCTTGGCTCAATGCCGGGCATTTGCTGCGAAAGGTCCTCCACTTGGAATGGCCTCCCCCTCTTCTACGGGCTAAACTCATGTCTGGGTATTCTCTGGCATCCTCTCGCTCTCTTAAGGCGTTTCTTTTCCCCGGGGCGTCCGATTTGAAAGCGTCTCTGAATAGTCTATGCTGCGAGAGGATCTATACACATTTTTAGATACGATACGATACGATAACGGGTTAATGTAAGTCAGCATGTGCGCATTTATGCTTTAATTTGTATGTAAGAATGTATGTATTTTCATGTAGATGTGCATCTTTTTATAAGTTGAACATGTTTATCTCTCACCTAAAGAGTTGAACTGTTGTTTGCGACATGGGCTGCATTAAAAATTTTAGGTAATGTAAACTTTTGGGCATTTTAACTACACGGTCTGGATTTAGATTCACATAATTTATTATGGATTCTTTCATTAAAGGGAAGCAACACATGTCTACAACTACTGATAACATCGATTCTGTTAACGATATCATGTTTTGCACACGAAGACGGCGATACAACTGGTTCATCGGCAGAAATAGATCAACTGTGGAATGAATTCAAACTGAAATATAGTAACGACGTTCATTATTTTTTTTATCCCTCTACCGATTACCAATTACAAAATTAATATTTAAAGAGCACAATATTCTAAAATTGAATGATATTACAAAGTATCAAATTGGACTATTCATGTGCTGTTATCATTATGGGTTTCTTCCATCACTGTTTGGTAAATATTTCCTTAAGGGTGTAGCTATCCATGGACATGATACTAGAGCATCCTGTAAATATCGAACCCCAGGGGCACGAACCGGACTAAGCAGTTCTCAATTAAATGCTCAGGTACACCACTTTGGGATTATCTTTCTCCAAATTTAATAATATATTACACATGGCTCAATTTACACCTCAACTGAAACATTATCTCTTGAACACATAAAAAGAATATGACTCGATAGATTGTACCTTAGTTAAGATTGTTTATAATGTACAACTGTGAACATTTAATCTGCTTTGTTTTTGATTTTATTTGTTTGCTCGTTTTAAATCTTGTAGGCTACTGCAATGTTTTGTTATTTAGTTGTTTGGCTATGATTTAGCCCTAACATTGTTATTTAAGTTGAATTTTCTATAACTATATGATCATAAAAATCGTCTTGCCATTAGTAAATGTAATATGGAAAAGGTGCAGCCCTGCAATAGCGGATTATTTTATCCTTTAGAGCTGTCCTGTTGACGGCATCAGCAGATTAACATTTTTTAAAATGACTGGTTGTTAATTAATTGTGCTGTTGTTGATTCAATAAACGGCTGATTGATTGAATAATGGTAGAAAAATCCTTTTACCCTTTGAAGGCTGAATATCAGATAGCATTTGAATGCACAGCCTACAATAGGGGGAAGCTGGGGCTAAAAGTCACAGGGGTTAAAAGTCACAACCGGATTAAACACGTCTGGAATAGCCCTAGAGTATTGAAGTGACACCTAGCGGATAGCTGGGCAAAGCGCCCAAGTAAAAATAGAAACAGTTGTTGACGTTATTGCAGTAATTGAATTCTGTATCAAATTCCTTGTTTTAACGTGATTAAAAGTTGAAATTCGTCTCACGTGGAAACATTTGTTTCGGCAAGTATTTGTCATATTAATAACGGTTTTTTTTTAGCTCGAGTGCTGCATATTTTAGCGAGCTATGTTCGTACAGTGGTTAAAACGTGATTGCATGACCGCCATTTCTTGTTCTTACTATCAATGTCGTGTATGTGGTGTTGGGGTTAAAAGTCACACGGTGTGACTTTTAACCCGAACTGTGACTTTTAACCCCAACTCAGTCACAGCAGTGAGAAGCTTCGAGACTGTAGCATTTTATGGCAGCAATAAACGGTCGTGTAGGCCTAATTTTCAGTCTATGGTGAAACATAGAATTACGCCTGAGCTTCATGGGCCTAATGAAGTTCCACAACTTGATGGTGGTCGAAAGAGACACACTCGTAAACCTCCTCGATATTCTGACTTATGAATATTAGGGCCTAACTGTGGGCTATTGGATGACAGGCATACAGCCATAGGCCTACACACTTAGACCTACCAATTCGGTAGCTGAGTAGAACAGTTCACAACGATCGTTTTATAATGACTGCGATTTGCCTAGGTCTAAGTATGGTCTAATCTTGGTACTGACAAATGATAATTGCTGATTCAGTGTTAAGAGTCACATGTTTGAAATGCTCGTGTATGTTTGTTGTCTCATAACATAATTAGCCTAGGCCTAGGCCTACTTTATGCTCATGACACTTCCCAAACCGTTACAGCGATCACTTAGCCTAATGCGACTATGTTTGTGACTTCTTACCCCAAGCTTGTGACTTTTTACCCCCGACCAGGGCTGAAAGTCACAAGTCAAACCGTGCTGTTCAAAGTGAAAAAGCAGAGCAAAAACACAACGGAATTTACCTTTCCAAGTATTGGGAACTTAGACGACATAGTTGTCTAATTTTATAGCGGTTGGCTATTACGCTAGCTAATATATTATTTGGTAAAATTACAAAATATCAATATCTGTGACTTTTAGCCCCAGCTTCCCCCTACATAGGCCTACATGCATGCATATAATTATACAAACGCGCATACATACGCACATATAGGTACATACATTATATCAAAATGTGAGCGTAGAGCATCTGTATTTAAAACGTTCAATGTCTTTTATTCAGTCAAGAAAGCTCTCAAAATACGATTGTGGTGTATACAAGAATTAACTTTAGACTTTATTGGTCGATGATCGGCAGCTGTCATTTTGACCTCTTCATGTGTAGAGAATGACTGTACACTACTTTGCCAGAAGAGTGCAGACAAACGACAGAACAATGAAAGACTATTTTAACTAAATGCAACTTTAGTAGACGTTTGCTGGTGCGAAGTTTAGGTTTTAGATATTGTTCGTCGTTTTTGCAACGAATATTGAACGTTTCATGTTGTCTTAGACTAAGTGACTGCATCAGGTCTAACTTTCTGAAGTGTGGTCGAGTCGGACTGTAAATGCCGCACTTAGCCGGGTGTTTTCGTCCCGTCTGGTCATTGGAGTGAACTCGGCCGCTAGTCAATAATAATTATTGATTTGCGGCCGAGGTCACAATTATTGTCTAGTCAGAGGAGTGCAGAAAAACAACAGGACAATAAAAGATTATTTTATCTAAGTACCCCAAAGTTCTGTCCTGGGCCCGCTGCTATATCATCTTTATAATACTGCTCATGTCTGTCCCTTGCAGGCGTCTCAGGGACTTCTGCACCAACTATTTGCCGATGATGTGCAAGCCTTTAATCCACCTAATCGCTCTCTGTCTCTCTGTCTATCTGTCTGTCTCTCTCTCTCTCGGTCTCTCTCCCTGTGTGTCTGTCTCTCTCTGTGTTTGTCTCTCTCTCTTTCTCTCTCGATTCGGTTATATTCCATGTTTACTCATTCGTTACTAAGAAATTGTGGAGGAATTACTCAAAACAAGGTTGAAAGACTGACGCTATTTTATTTGGAATTGTTTCATTTTGTGAGCTTACATATTAATCTTTGGAAAATTGAATGCCATCAACTAGTTAACTACTGACTATTCAGCCATCATCGATTTTAGTAAATCGGGTGTCCCTAATTAAGCGGAGCTTCTGTTCCTTTTGGGTCTCCCTTATTCTCTAGCCAGCGCACTGAAATGTACTATGTGTTATTGGAACTGTTATATGCATAGCTGCTCTGGGAAATAAAAGTTTTGTCAGTTTTGTCAGTTTTGTCAGTTACTACTCGACTTGACCACTGTTGCTTTCTACTTGCTGGCTTTCCCCTTGGGCTTCTGGGGCGACAAGATCGAGGTCTACGTTCGGCTGCTCGGCTATTCGGATGTCTTCCTAAAGTCGCTCCTGTCTCTGCATAATTGCGTTATGTGTTGCATTGTCTGCCTCTGTCTCAGCGGATCTCATACCACATTGCTGCTCTGGTTTCTCGTTGCGTTCATGCCTGCGCTCCATCTTACTGCTCGATCTTTGCCACCCAGTGTCCGACGTTGCAGCGCGTCGGGCGCTTCGCTCTACGACGAGGGGTGAGCTCCCAGTTCCTCCGGCTCGCTTGGCTATTAGGCAGCGCCCTGTTTTTCGGTTGCGGGCCCTTCCATCTGGAATGACCTCCCGCTTAAATTTCTACCGTTACTTGTGAGCCATCCGACAGGTTCTACAAGTCCCTCAAGTTTTTTCTTTAGTCGAGGCTAGGCCCGGAGTAGTTTCCAGAAGGGGCGCTATATAAATTGTCTGAATGAATGATTGATTGACAGGTGATAGATTGTTCGCTGCACGTGTTGAAAATTTGGTGAGTTAAAGTTGATTTGTGGAATATGGCAGATATAGCCGATAGAGTTGCATAGTGAGAGCTGTAAAGTAGAGATAGTTGATTTGGGTTGACGATTCCCCCAATATTCAGTCGCTACTTCTCTAAGATCTCTGATACTCATTCTCACTATTCAAGATCTCTCGATAACTTTGATGGAACCTATGCCGGCAATAACACTCGTTATTTTAAAATAAGATCCGCCGGTCCTCCTGCCTGGAATAGCCTACCCAAGTCACAGCGCACTCTCCCGAATCTTGCCATATTTTAAAAAAGTGGTCAGAGCCTACATCCTTGACAATAGTCAATTCGTTATCTAAATACGGTTATTCATAGTTAAACCACAATAATTAATTAAGTGACCTAGTTAGGTTTTGTTAGTTAAGCTAGTTATTCTTATTTCTTTTTTCCGACAATGCTATTAGTGTATACTCAACCGTCATCCCTCTGCTTACATGGTTCACGGGTATCCCTAACTTAGCGGGACTTAGACCCTTCTGGGTACCCAATTGTTTCCCTCAAAAGTTAATAAGATAATCACGTGATCTGTCTGTTTTAAAATTTCTAAACTTATGATCGGTGATTAATGATTATTCTGGATCACTACTTATAAACTATTGTCTGAAAACAACAATAGGATTGATTGATTGATATCAAATAATATACAGGCATCACATATATCGCTTTGTACGAATTTTTAAAATGTTTGTCCTTTGCGACCCTGGTAAATTCCGGATTTTTATAACGGAAATGAGTCATTTTCCGGTTACATAGCAAATTCACTAATTCAACAAGGAAAATTATTTTCAAATGTCATTTATTTTCTTTGGAACAAATCTTGAATAGGCCTATGTCTTTTTCACAAATATATATTTCGTTTAGCATTAACATGTGAACGTAGGAAGTTTTTGGTAGAAAAAAAAGCCCTACTCAAATATTTATCCACTCCTTTATTGCATACATAATGAGATAACCATAAACCATAACCAAAAATTTTATTCCTTCAAGTAGGCAACAAACACAAATTCACAAATAAATTACAGAATCGCCAACAAAAAGCAAAGGGTGAGAAACCCTTAAGGGACCAGGGTCCCGCTAACAGGGTTACCCATGTACATGGGAAAAGTGGCGTCAGGTTATGCATGGGGGTAACAAAAACTGTAGAGCTTAACTAGTTAACTAAATATAAAAAAATCACACACAATGAGTGTCTGCACCGAGCACAGTATGTACGAATTTGAGCCTGTGAGGCAGGTAATATCAGAGGAAGCATGGTGGGAGTCAGGGATCCACAGTCAGTAGGTGATGACGGAGTTTCTTTTTAAATATTGGAAAGCTAGGGGAAACACGAATGGCAACAGGGAGATTATTCCATGTCCTAGGGCCAGCCCTTTTGATGGAGAATTTCCGTGTATTTGTTCTAGTGGCAATCCCCCTATAATTGGAAGAAGTCCGAACATTGTAAAGATTAAATTGGGATGTCAAGCTGAAGAAGCCAGTAAATTCTCCAGGCAAAAGATTATGCATATATTTAAACATAAACTCTGAGGTCTGTTTGATTCTTATCTGTTCTATATTACAAATGTTCAATTTCTGTAACATAGCCCGAGAAGACAGAGAGTACAAGTTACCCAAGATAATTCTGGCCGCTCTTTTTTGTAATGAAGTTAACCTAACCAATCGAGACGGGTTTTAATTAGAGGCCCACACTACATTGCAATAAGAGAGAGATAAGGAATTGGACTGAAAAAAAAATTAATATAAGCTAAGTCCTAATTCTAGATCGGTAGAAGGTGGGCAGTACGGGCCAAGATACCTACACTTTTCGCCACTTTCTTAGAAATATTTTCTATATGGACCTTCCAAGTTAAAAACTGATCTACATATACACCCAGAAATTTGACTGAAGATACCTGGGGCAAAGGTTTGTTATCCATAAAAACTGTTCCTTTGACTTCAGGAATAGGCTTTCGATGTGAACAAAATAATACGTAATTAGTTTTATTGAGGTTAAAAGATAACTTGTTCACTCGAAACCAATCGACCACATGTTTAAGTTCCTGATTCATTGTTTGAAAAAGTATGTCGTATGATTTATTGAGAAGCAAAGATATTTGTATCATCGGCAAAGAGTACGAAGCGCAATATTGGGGAAGCATTGGGAAGGTCGTTTATAAACAGTAAGAAAAGAAGTGGTCCAAGAATAGACCCTTGTGACACCCCAAATTTGATTAATTTCAATTTCGATAAAGAGCCATTACATAAAACCTGTTGCATTCTATTGTCTAGGTAATTTCTGAACCAATCCAAAGCAATTCCACGCACACCAATATTTTGTAATTTGCTGGAGAGGATGTCGTGATTCACCGTATCAAAAGCTTTTGCAATATCAATAAATATACCTAATGCAAATTCACCCCGGTCAATAACAGATGATATAATTATCCTGAATATTTAAGAGCGACATTGAGGTTGAATGACCCGGCTGGAAACCATGTTGTGAAGTATGTAGAATGTTCATTTAGATCTGTTTATACAGTGTACAGCTTCTGTTATGTATCTTGGACATGCCAATATGTTTTAGTAGTAATATTTATAAAATAGAAATAAAAGAAATTAGAATACATATGATTAGTTGATTCCATCACAGTTTTATTTATTTAAGAAAGATCCACTGCGTTACGGAAAGAAAAGTAATTATTGTCAAGTTGAATAAAAACAATTGTCCAAATAACTGAAAAGAAAGCACTTGAGCCAATCGTTCCCAGTGATCGAATAAACAGACAAAACTAAATGTTTATGGTATTGTCTTAAAAATCTGCTCACATCTTCAAAATACCACACCAATTAGCCTATGATAATTCCACTCCGTTGCTATATTTCGAGTGTCGAGCACAGTTTTTCCACTCCGTTACATAGCTATCCCATGCGTTACCCAAATAAATGTTAACGGAGTGGACAGGTAACGGAGTAGACAATTTGTGTTGCACCACGGTAAATACCATATTATCGCTCACGCGTCCACATCGATCGTTGGTAAAATCATTATTTTTCTTATAAGCGTCATAAGTAGGGTAAATAAACGGCGTCTCGGACAGTTGCATATTTGCACGGTGCACCGAGACTGTTCCAACCGTAAATAACCTTTAATTAGCCTACCACATCACTTGACGCCTCACCTGCACACGCGTCGTCGTCGTCATCACCACCGACGTCGTCGTTATCATCATAGTCGTCGTCGTCGCTAATATGCCATATTCATAATACATCCATCTCAGCTGCAACTAATTAGAGAACAATTGACAATTGAGCTATGTAACAAGACGCTTAGATCGCCACCGGCAAATCAGTCTTTCGCATAATAATAGTTCCATTCATAGTCAACAGTGTCTCTCTCGTTTGTCTATAAAAGCTCTGTTGAAAAAAATATGTTCTGGTCATGACTTAAAGAAATAAATTCCGTGTATAAAATGAACTACTCATCGAAGACTGTCAAAGAATTGCGAAATATCGCTAAAGATAAAGGCATGGTTGGTTATTCGAGACCGCGAAAAGCGGAACTCGTGGCATTCGTATCGTTGAGGTCTACACACAGTGTTATAACCGGACAGGGAAATAATTTGGTAGACTCTCCGGCTCTCACCACCCCGGTTCCAGTATCTGCGCCCTCATCTTTAAAACCATCCTCAACACTATGGGGAAGAATCTTTAAACATACCAAAGCTGCCGTTAATAAATTCGTTGATAATACCTAAGGCTACTGTTAGTACATTTACCGATAAGACTAAAGCTGCTGTTAGTACATTTACTGATAAGACTAAAGCTGCCGTTAATACATTCGCTGATAAGACCAAAGCTGCTGTTAATACATTCGCTGATAAGACCAAAGCTGCTGTTAATACATTCGCTGATAAGACCAAAGCTGCTGTTAATACATTCGCTGATAATATTAAAACAAAAATTAACTCCATATTCAGCAAACCGAGTTAAAAAAGGACTTTCGAAATTAGAGAGACTGCGTCGGCCATTAAGGGATTTACCAAACAATACACGATCGATGGAACCGACGGAATTGATGCCGTGTCTTGTCTTAATGCCGTAGAGTCGCGGGTAGTTAGCCTACTCTCTCAAAATCGACAAACAAAGACTAATTTAGTTCTCACTTGTACTATGGAGCGTGTGAATATTAAAACCGGAGAAGTAGATTCCGATGATATCCCATTTCGTTCGTTGACGGAAGTCGCTTTAGGCTCTACCGACGTGAACGAAATATACAACAAAGCGAAAGATAAATTCATGGAGACGATGGCTAGTTTTCAAATGCGTGGGAGTAATTGGAGATTCAGAGCTGTAGTAAAACTAGATATCAATACGGTAACGTACACACCGCTGAAAGCTAGTTCATACATTCCATTGCCTACAAAACTTGCTAGTAAAAAGGCAATTATCAACCTGAAAAACGACGACGATGAGTGTTTCAAATGGTGCGTCACTAGAGCGTTAAATCCAATAGATATACACCCCGAAAGAATTACGAAAGAATTAATTGAACAATCGAAGGTTCTCGATTGGGGTGGTATCGAATTCCCAGCAGCGGCGGATGCTAATATAATAAGTAAGTTTGAGAGAAATAATAATGTCAGCGTTAATGTATTCGGTTACGAAGAAATAATATTCCCACTTTACGTGTCGAAGCAGCAAGATGTTAAAGCGTCAGTTGTCGATCTATTGCTTATTT
>JACEVL010000511.1:0-7500 GCA_020284085.1 Aporrectodea caliginosa | reverse complement strand
GAGCAATGCTCATTTCCTCCTCGTTGTCCTATTGAGCCAGTAAAAGTCTGGTTTGTCAGTGGATCGCAGGACTTGTTATTTAGTGCTTACGTCGGTAGGCCTACCAAATTCTGCTGCTTGATGACTGGAGCAACTTGGCCAGGTGTTGCTGAGGAGAAGTCAAAAACCAACAGCCTCATACCAGATACACAGTTGCCATGAAATTATAAGAAAACAAGACCATTCAGAAGCTGTGCATAATAATTATTATTCATACTTTACCTTTTTTCAATTGACGCAAATAAGTATGCCTGAAATATTGAACTTGTGTAAATAAAGAAAGAAAACAAGATTCCCGATTTCTAGATTGGGGAGCTATAAATCGAATGTTCCTTGGTCGGGATTTCAATGAAATAAGCAGCACTTCTTGCCTTCTGTTGTACAATTGGATAGCCACAATATTCTGATTTATAAAATGATGGAATTTATCAAATCTTTCAGTCAGGTACGCCGCAATTTAATTAACAAAGACATTTTAAAATAAACATTGTGAGAATTTTTAGAAACTCACCATTTTGATGACTAAATGATAATGCTTTGATGATTTCAACACTTGCTGAAGACCTTGTAGAAAACTTTTCTTTGTATCGACGCTTTACACTGATAGGTCAAAACTAATTTTTGCTTGCGCTCAACGAGTGATCTTGTTGAAGTATAATCAAACTACGATTGTCATTAATAATTATTGGTTTGAAGAAGATGTTGGACGTCAATAGCTGTTTAAGGACATTCGCAATCCACTCGGCTCGTTCTCAACAACAACACAAGCAATTAAATGTAGGCCTTAAAGCTCTTCTTAACTTAATTTAAATAATTTAAATTTAACGACCATTCAATAAAAATCTAGAATATTATTGACATTTAGGCTTATTATTTTCTGAACCTAACTGAATTATTTTTAAGACCCTCCCATAAACTCTCAGGTTGTTATCGAAATTTAGACCATAATACTGTTCTGAACTTAATGTAAATTTATTTCCAACGACCATCCCATAAACGTCTAGGATATCATTGAATGCTAGGCCAAAATATATTTTAAAAACTAAACTTAACCCATTACCTACCAACTTTTTCTTTCTGAACAATACTAACATTTTCCAACACGTCCTGACATGCAAACATGAACACAAGGTTTAAAATATTTATTATAGATACCTCCGAGCAAAATTGTTGTGTCAAAGTGATGCACCCTGGGAGGGTGCGCTAGTAGTTAAGCAGTTCGCGACATACTTCATGGCTACTAAGGCAATTCAAGTATTATTTATCATGTAATTATTTTTTTTGGCTGGACAATCAAACAATGTCATGACATTTACTTAAACTGTCTCACAATTTGTCACGAAATTAATTGAATCAGTGCATATGAAGTCCAATATCACAATTTGTACACCACTTTCTTGTGTTTTGCAACAATGCACACAACATCGCTGAATTTGGACATCAGCAAGAAGTGGACTTGTCTGTCAAACTGAATCTCCAATATAACACGTGGATTCAGTGGTAGTGCTTTGCCTGGGCACCTGATCCTAGCCGGTTGAGCATGTTGCATTAGATACATGCGGACGACGCCTCTCCAGACAGCAAGAAGATCCAGTGGTTGCTACTGATACGATAGTGTCTTGCAATACAAGAGCCATGCATTCTGCATCATTAGATCAAACATGTATGCAAACAGTGGCAACCACCATTTCCTTGTCCTCATTGTAGTTCTGTTGGTAGTCACATTTGGTCAACTCGATCAACATCACACATAGTGTTGTACAATCTAACGATACTGGACTGGCCTGTTCCATCTCGAAGCTGTACCTGTGAGTTCAGCTCCTATGATTTTTGATGCTAGAGTCACAACTTTATTGTCACGCCAAGTACTATAACAAGTGCCAAGTGCTATAACATTGGATGGTTTGCCAAATGCATAGACCTGCAGTTCCACAAAGTGCTTTCTCAAGCGATTTGCAAATTTATTTTAGCGGGATATTTTCAAGACGGTTCTGCCGTTGTACCAGTTGCCTCAGTGACAAGGCATCCAACATGTTCAAGTAGTTTCACTGATCTGAAAAAGTTGCCAAAATAATGATCTGAGCATTGATGGTATATCAGACAGCGGGTCAAGTACATATGAGCTGCATAATACAAAATTTCAGACTGCTGATATGGGTTATCTATCCTTGGCTCCATCTGCATACATGTATGTACGCCTGCATGGACGAGGTCATCATCTTCCAGTATTATCTGCACAGTATTTATGCAAATGAAGTTATCTACAACCCACAACAGTTACAGCTGAATATTAGGAATAACAAGAACACATAATAACATTTCCATCCCAATAAACCGTCCACCTGATGGATCGAAGCAATCGTTTTACACTCTTCACCATTGTTCAAAAACCCTGCACCCATTCGCTACTAGCGCACCCTCACAGGGTGCAGTAGTACTATCATCTGAACTTTGCAATAAATAGCAATTTTTTCATAATATCACTAATTACCATACAAACAGATGTAGTTCTATCATATTTTATGCTTCCAATTAAATAATTATAAAAACTTACCTTTTTACCTCGCTACAATTGCTTGAGAATAATTGGACCACGTCTTTGGAACTCCTTGCCTGTAGATATTTCAAGTGAAAGTAGTGTAACAAAGTTTAGAGCTAAAATAAAAGAATCCCTGATTCTGAGATATAATTCTGTATGTTAATAAAAAAAAATTACCACATTACCACATAATGACATCCTATGTTTTGTGTTGGAAGTATTATGGAATACCCAGTATAATGAGCTAACTTTGCAACTGCACTGATCTTTGAGCTGTTTCCGATGAATGTAAATTATGCATAAAATTGGTTAAACATGTATATTAATGACTGTAAAATTGGCACTTGTCTATGGATAATCGTTAAAAAGGTCACCTAAATGAGGATGATGATAATATGACTGTAGTAACCATGTTTTGGTCATGCATAGTGCACTGAACCTGTTATCAACTATAGGGATGATAGTGCTTATTGCTGGGTCTTTGATAACATTAATAGGAGTCTTGGTGCTGAAGTTTTCGTACTGATGTTTATTACTGGTGGTATTTCTATTAATACTGTTACTGTTATCACTATGTTTGTTATTATTACGCTATTTATTATTATTATTATTATTATTATTATTATTATTATTATCATTAAAATATTATTATTTCATTATTATATTATTTTCGCTACTATAATTAGGATTAATGATTGTTTCAAGAACTGAACTATTTGCTCATGTTAACTCAGAAATGTGAAGACTATAACACAGAAATAGGGGCCTAACTCTGTATAAGCGTTAGCTTTTGTAGGGCTCCTTTTGTACTTGACTGAGATTATGTTTGCTTTGATGTAATGAGTGGTACTTATATTTTTACCCCTTGCAATTTCTTGCAGTTGCGAGATGACGTCATGTTCTTGATAAATCAACGCCGATTTTTGGGATAAAAACATTAAAACTAGAAAAACTCTACATACATCGTTTAATAGGTTCAATACAAAGGGGATAATTAAATAATATATTTAGTTCAAGTCGGTTAACAAAAATTGTGTGCGATTGTTTGCATGCACCCTCCCAGGGTGCGCTAGTAGAAAATGGGTTAATTCATTTTAAGTTCAACAACCGTCCCATTAACATCTAATATATTCCTTTCCATCATGTCAATACATGCCTTTGTTAATGCTTTGCTGAAGAAACCATCTTCCACCATGTCCAACATTGCGAACATTATTTTGTCCATTATCACACAATCTTAAAGTAACATTTTATTCCTTAACTTCTTGGCCATCTTGTATAGTTGGGCTTAGATGTCACCTGTCCAAAGTAGTTAGTTGACCATTTGGGGTCGTCCATTAATTATGTCAACAAATTTTAGGCCTTTTTTGACCCCTCGTCCACAACTGTCAAACATTTACGGACCCCCTAAAAAATTATGTCAACAATCCAAGAACCCCCAGGAGCGAATTCATGAATTCATGAGGAAGCAACTTCACAGACCAGTGCATATTTTTCCCAATTACCTTTTTTTAGAAATTTTTTTTAGACGATACTTTTTTTAGACATTTACTACCATTTTAAAGGGTCTGTGTTGATTCATTGGAAAAAATTGTTGACGTCAAATTATACCGAACCCCTTTCCCCTGTCAACAACTGTCAAACTTTTCCAAACCCCTCCCCTATTTTGTTGACATAATTAATGGACGACTCCTTTGCAATAACGTTTGTTTTTCTACTGAAGAAGTGGCTCAAGTATTGCCACTGTTCAGAGACATGCCGTCCACTTTAGACATGTAGAGGTCGTTGACAATACAGATTAGTTGTTTTTCAAAGCCTGTTATGTTGATGTGTTTGCGACTAGCATTCAGTCATATGATGGTTTGATTTTTGGTGCTAATATTTAATGTCAGCAACAAGTGAGAAGAGCACGTCGCTGCTACGTGCTCGTGTCACTTGAACATAATATGATCCTTGTTTTTCTACGGAAGAAGTGGTTCAAGTATTGCCAGTGTTCAGAGAAATGCGCTCGACCTTAGGCAAATAGAGGTCGATAACCAGACAAATTAGTTGTTTTTAAAAGAATATTATGTTAAAGTGTTTGAAACATGCATTCAGGCCTAACCATGTCCGTTAGGGTGTGTTTAAAAATTGAAGTTTCAAAAATTAATATCGGCCTTGTTGTTTTTGTGTTCCACCTTGAGGAAAATTGTCATTTGCCAAATTAGACAAAAATCGGAATAGATTTAGAACTGGCGCAAAGCCCCTGAAGATTTATCACTTAGAAATCAATGTAATACATTGTCATTTTCAAAGATCCAAACAAATTTTAACACTTAAACGTAAAATATAAGGCAAACGCAAAAGAAGAACCGTCAGTTATTTGTCATTTCTTTATTCCCTTTAGTGCTTTTGGGAACTTGTTTCGGTGGTACTCCGCCATTTGCAGAACAAACTGTTTTTCTTCTCCTCATTTCGGACCAGGGCTTCATTGAAGGACTGCATGAGAGCCACTCTCTTTCTCCGCCAAATCGTTCGTCACTTTTAGGGCAGATATGATATTTTTTGCCTCATGGTAAGATTCTTCTGACTCCCATTGTTGCGGGTCTCGACCAAGAAAAGAGTCATCCAATCCGAGGATCTGGAATATTTTGGTGGTAGAAGTGGTTGAAGAAATCGTTAAGTGCTTTTGTAGGTGGATTGTGTATTGGAGGAAGTCTCTTTGGAGGTTCATCGGATCCCTGATTGTTTCGCATGCTGTAGACCATGCGCTGTTTTTCGTCGAAGGTGACTGAATCATCAAAAAGGTTGAGGCCTCCTAGGGTCTCCGACAGATACCAAAGGTGTCGGGGAAAAGTTGTTAGGGCTACCTGTGAGACTTCCTTGTCAGGGTACGTATGGAGTGCCTTCGGGAATTGAAGATCGTTCATTGGGGCTTCAGCGGGTGACGTACAGGTGAACAAGTACTTCACGTAAGTTGTTGTCACAAAAAGGGACACTCGAAGTAAATGATTCCACACCTTTTGAGAGTAGGATTGTCGAGATGCCCTCTCTGAGCTCTGGCGTTGTTGAATGGGAAACTGATCCATGAAAAGCCACATCTTGATCGCATACTATTAGATCGCACGTGCCATCCAAGGCGCGCGGTGAAATGCCCCTGGGTACCTGAACTTTATTCCTTTCGGTGGAATTCCTCCTAGAAAATGACTGTTAGTTCTAGTAGCTCTTTGTAGTCGTCTCTGTGGTTTTCGGTACTCAGTTGCTGCAATGCGAAGGTGATCACATCGTCTCGAATTTCTGTGACACGCTGTGCTGCATCTTTATCATCCATTGCTGTGCGATACTTGGCCTGATCGATTTGCGGCCAGAAGTCATGGAAATGACTGAATAGTTCCAATTTTGGAGACCTTGCAGAATCATGCAGTGAAAACACCTTTCTAGAACAATTTCAGACACATGATGTCGACAGGCAAGGTTCAAGAGGTCCCTTGAAACTTCCGCTGTCGACAGGCAAGGTTCAAGAGGTCCTTTCCTTAATTCCGCTTCCAGCTTGATGCACACGCCGCCCTTGCAACCCGTGTTACTCGCCGTTGTGTCGAAACACATGGCCACGATTCTGTCTTCCAATTCCCAACTTCTTATCTCAGCCAAACATGCATCTGACATGACTGCAGCTGTGTTTTGAGATGGCCACTAGCTTGGTCACATCCTTGCCAGATACCCTTATTGGAAGGCGATAAACACACCCTCGTTCTGTCCCTGTAAGATCTGGTATGATCGTGCCGTCCCAGTGCATAGTAAGAGGAACATGCTAGATGCTTGAGGTGAGAGTCGTCTCGTTAGCAAAGAGCTTATAAATAGATGGCTAGTGTTATACCTTATTTACGTTAACAGTTACAGTCAAACGTCAACTCGATAGAGAGCACCGCTACCCGCCATTTGCAACAAGAGATCAGTGACATAGACACCGTGAGGTCAATGACGTCATTATCACGAATATTCATTACTTGGGAGCCGGCAACTGAGAGGGGTCTAAGGATAGCATGCATTGAAATTTTGGATGCCTGTATGCCACCTGTGTCCAATTTCGGTTGCCTTGCGCCAGTCCTAAAATGTTCAGCTATCAAGACATAATTTCGGATATGGAGATAATACATGAATTGGCATGATAATTCGACCAGGCCGGCAAAATATCTTTGAGTTGAAAATATCACATGTACCTTAAAAAGACCCTAATGTCCGTCCAAAGCAAAATGCATTGAACATTTTATTGCTTAAGCTTAATTATCAACGCGGTGGTGTAGGGGTGTGTTCGGTGCCTTGCAGCCGGAGGGTTGCGGGTTCGAATCCACCTCAAGCCGCCGCGTTGGGACCCTGGGCAAGTCCTTCACTCGCAATTGCTCATGCGCTTCGGCGTGAAACTCCGATTCAGTGTCCGCGCTGTAGTCGGGAGCGCCTCTGAGTAGAAATCTTGAAGGGGCGCTATAACAAGTGCTCATACAATATACATACGTATTTCGTGGGACCAGAATAGTCTTACTTGTTTAAAATGAATCTTTCTTCTAATCGACTGAAATCATCATCCGTTGACAGTCATCTTCGAACGATCTCTACATTTCATCGTATATTAACTTTGGCACACCATCCATTACTATTTATAGTTGCTCTAATTTCAGGTAAGTCTGATGAAAATACATCCGAAGAGATGTTCTGAAAGAAAATCTTGTTGAGAGTCTGTTTAACAGTTTCATAACGCGTGTTGAAATCGTGGATTGTTTGATACGTGTGTTTAACTTCACGTTGTCAATTGGGTCAACTTCGCTATAAATTGCTTTTTCGGACAGTTGACCTGGCGAACAAGTGACCTTCCAAGGCAACTGTCCCAGAAAGGAGTTGACCTGGCTAACAACTGTTTGCGTTCAATTGTCGGACGAGCCACTGTT